>VBSM01000605.1:26853743-26873079 GCA_008086735.1 Cheirogaleus medius | reverse complement strand
AACACCTAAGTGGACATATAGGAATAACATTTATCAGGTGTCGGGCAGGTGGGGTGGGGCGATGGGTATATATATACATAATGAATGAGATGCACACCAACTGAGGGATGGACTCACTTGAATCTCTGACTCGAGGGGGGAGGAGGTGCAAGGGCAATATATGTAACCTTAACATTTGTACCCCCTCAATATGCTGGAAAAAAATTTTAAAAAAAAGTCAAAAAAGAAATTAAAGTAGAGGATAATATTTTCACAGAATATGACACAGTATGCTTTGCTACACTTGACTTTTTAAATGAAAATTCAAAATTCCATGTATATTATAAAAAATGAGAAAAGGACCTAGGTCAATTATGAATTGACTTGATTGATTAAATTTTTGTTAACTAGCTCCAGATTTGTTTTACTATCCTCGAGTTTTTTAGACATTCTATGTAGGGAAATATGTTTCCAATAAATAAGTGACTTTACGATTTTGAAAGTTGATAAATTATTAAAAAATACAAAAGGTGTGTGTGTATATATTTATATTTATCCCTACATTAGATATTTTTTACATAGTGAAAGTTCATTAGCTGCAAAATTGGATTTTCTCAAATAACCTCAAAATATTATAAATATATAAACATATATACTTATATTTAACATGCATACATATTTGTGTATAGTATTTTAAGCACATTTAATTTACAACATTAAAATCTATTTCCTGCTAAATTATTAAAGATTATGGGAAATCCTATAATGTTCAAGAACATAGTTCAAAATAAAATACAATGGACATTCTATCATATATGTCCTCTTAATATAAGTGTCAGAATTTTATATTACAAGCAGAATGAATTACTTATGTCTAATTTAATATAGAGGAAAGAAATCATAAACGGAACAAGATTTATGAAGACATTGGTCTTCTAATGGATAATGAGAACTATTAGAACAGTTTAGGTCATAAATTTCACTTTATCTAAACGATAAAGATAACAGAGACATTAGTGAAAATTTATTCAGTTAAATTAACCTGTCCTTGCTTGCTTTATTTTGTTCAAGTGAAACATCACATTTTAGCATAAAATATCTGGATTAACTCTGTTGCTTTTTAAAACTGGGAAAGCTCAACTGCCATTAAAATCAGGGATTCATTTTGGTGTGTTACTGAAACTGGAAGTAATTATAATAAAATACCATGCTTCCACACACAATCTTTTCCTAAATTTGACAGAAACTTTAAAACTTAAATGAGTAGAAGATCCTTTCATTAAGAAAGTGCTTCAGATTTCACAGTGATAAAGGATATTTCACAAAAGGAGTCCACAAAAGCTTGGTGTGACACGTGACCTTTACATGTCATATGCAGACATCCTGGAACCAGACTACTGGGGTTCAAGTCCCAGCTCATAACACGCTGATGTAGGAGCTACAGGAAGTTGCTTAACAATTCTATGTTTCAATTTTCTCATCGGTAAAATCCTGATGATAATAAAAGTATCTACCCTATAAGCTTCTTGTGGGGATTAAATGACTCAATTAATAGTGGTAAGAAAGAGTCTGGCAGGGAGAAAAGGTTCTGTAAAGTGTTATTCACTAAATCTTACCATCTATCATTTCCTGGACATGGATAAAACCCCTCTTAAGTCAGTTTCTTTTTGCCTTCAGCAAACAAGACTAATAATTTCCACTCGGTTCTCCTCCCTGAAATTTCACAATGGCTTTTATCATTATCTCCAAAGGATTCTGCTAATATCAATAACAATGAAATTCTTACTCAAATTGAAGAATAGGAAAACATAGAAAAAGGAGTATGCTATTACATGTACTTAAGATCCTTTGGGTGACCAAAATTAATCAATAATGATGTTCTTATTAACTACAAAAACTGAAAATAATTTTTCAACTTTGTATAAAATAATACTCTAGCTAATGATAAAAATTATTAAATAAATATACTATACTGACAAATATAGTTTTTTCAGGGTAACAACTTTCTTTTTAAAAATTATATTTTTATTTTTAATTATTATAGGTACTTAATAGTTGTATATATTTATGGAGTACATGGGATGTTTTGATACAGGCATACAGTGTGTAATGATGAAATCATGGTAATTGGGGTGTCCGTCACCTCAAGTCTTTACCATTTCTTTATGTTAGGAATATTCCAATTCTACTCTTTTAGGTATTTCAAAATATACGAATGTAGTTTTAAACTGTAATATATAAACATATGTATTTATACATGTTTTACTTCTTTTTGTATTTACCTTTTAATCTGTTAGAGGACTGAATTAAAAGCCTGAATTAATGTCTGTATCATAATAATATCAAAGAAAATTAAATCAACAAAAAGTTAATGCTCTATCAAAATGAGTATTACTGATATAGCTGTTAAATTGAAATACCTGTGTAATAATTTACAATTATATTGTCTTTTTATTGTTTCAGGTGTTTTACAAATTCTTCAGGTGTCTACACAGAGGTCACATTATCTCTCACTTCAATGGTTTCTCCTTTAAGTGAGACAACAGATCCAAAACAGAACAGTGACCTCATACACAGTTAAATGTAGCAAATTGAAATACTTTTTTTTCCTTTGAAAATGCCTGGGGAACATACATCCATAAAATACAACATAAATTATATTAGAACAAGAAATCAGAGCTAATACTCAATCTTCCAAACCCAATCAGAGAAAAAGAAAAGTAGATAATAATGTCATATATACATATACACTTATCTGAATAGTTGCCTACTCTAAGAAACTAATAAAATTAAGAATTTGTCCTTTGCAAAATCTGCTAATTGGGACCACTGAACATCTATATATTTTGTCTTTCCTGGTTGCATCTGTACAATTTAGTTTGAAGGAGACTCCTCTAATAATTACTGATGGTCTGCTCTGACAATGTCAGTGAAGTTTGTGGGTTACCACCCGGACTTAAATTTGCCAGCAATTCTCCCGTCTCCTTAGTGAGTGCTGTCAGAAGCTACTGCCAGGTTACACGGTTGGCTGTAATTAAGTTGTCAATGTGTATCTGTAATTCTGGCATTTTCCTAAACTCTCAACACATATGTGATGCCATATTCAGGTTTAAAATTCATTGTTTTACAGGAAATTAGTAGAAGACTGCTATGTCTTCTGAAGTTTAATAACATTATTCAGTTTTATATTTACTTCAGTTCACGGTAATGGCAGTCACTGGGTCTCTATCACATTTCTGGCATTATGCTAGTGTCAACAATAATGAGAAATATAATCCCTATCTTCAAGAAATATACCAATTTTCAGTGACAAGAAAAAACAAAACGTTCCCCCTTGATCACTTTTCACCTTATAGTTCTATCTCTGTAACCCATTCAAATCTATTTATATTATATTAATGTAACCCAGTGTTACTATTATTATTAAAGACTCTCAAACAATGGTATGGATAAACGAGCACTCTCATACACTCATGTATAAAATAATAAGTATTCTATGAACAGTTTTTAATAATTTTTATTAACATTATAAAATTATAAATGCCATTCTCTTGGAACTAGCAATTCTACTTCTAAAAATATACGTATACATATGTGTGTGTATATATATGCACACACCTACACATATATGTTTATACATATACACTTATAAGATTGTTTATTGTATTATTTTCTTGTAACAAAAGATATTGGAAAATTGTCTTAAGTGGCACATCAAATAAATTAGATTGTGGGGTGTCTGATACACAAGATATATTCAGGAAACTGTTACATTGTTTGCCTCCTGAAAAGTATGTCTAATAAACAGGAATGGAAGAATTTCTTACTTTATTTTTTCTAAACCTTTTGAAATTCAAATTATAGGAATGTTTTGCCTTAATAGCAACTGAGGGAAACAAAACTTGAAAAATGAATCTTTAACCTTTCTTTCTCTTGGAGTTTCTCCCAAGTCTCCCTTTCAAGAGATTTTTTAGCCTTCAAAAAATGAAGTGGAAAACAAAACATTAATTAATTTGCTTAAAAGTGCAGCTCTAGGACCCAAAATGTATTCGCATCACATCTTCATTATTTAAGATTTAAAGTATTTAAAACTGAAGACATTTATTATACTTCAGTGTAGCTCCTCATTAGGACTTTTGTATTTTTACTACTATTTTGTAACTGAATAAAGAATAAATTTTGCTAATTAAATTAAATTTAAAAGACACTTGGTCATAAAAACATAAAAGAAAATCGAGACCAATTTTATTTTCTTGGAGCCATCAAAGAAAACATTCAAAAGAAAGACTGGGATCATTTTGGATATGAATGAAATATTGTTTGAAAATTACTTTACTTTCTCCAAATAATTATTGTAAGAATATTGGGGGGATATTATCATTATGAATCTGGCAAGAACTTGCAATTTGAATTGTTATTAGGAATAGCGAGAAACCACTGAGAAACATTTTAAGGACAGGAAACAGATTTCGAAAAATAAGAGTATTAAAATTCTGCATTTGGGAAATGTTAAATAGTTTATAATAAGTATATTTACATATTAATAATTATTGAGCATATATATATATATGAGGGCTGTCCGGAAAGTATCCAAACATTGCTAATATAATGAAAATGGCTACATGGTTGGATACTTTCCATTCAGCCGTTTATTTATTTATATGTAAATAAATAACACACACACACACACACTGAAATTACTCTGATCTGAATGTTTGTAGCACCCTGAAGTTCATGTTGAAACCTAATACCAACATGAGGTTGGTATTAGAAGATGAGATTAATAAGCATATATATTTTGACATATGGATAAATCTAGAGATCTAGATAGTTATCTCATTTTTTCACATATATCAATGCAACTTGTTATTCATAAAAATCCGCCCCATAGATTTGGTTAATATATCTTTATAAATTAGCCCTTGTTTATGGCTTTTTTTGTAACGCCCAAAGTCATTCACTGTGTGAAATAAGTGGTACGGTTCATCTGTAACTATGAAAAATGTAGCCTTATCTATCCCAATTTGAAGTACAACCTTGAAAAATAGATGTATTAAAATTGCGAATAAAACAACCAGCTGACCGATCTGTTTATATATATAATAGTTAAGTACAATTTTCCTTCTTTAGTAGGCAAGAGATACTGGTGATGTTGGAGGGGACACAATATCTGGATGTCCCACGCATACGGGGAAGAAAAAAATTATAATTTAACTTACATTGTGAATAAGTTTCTTATATAATTTAGCTACTAGTAGAAAGATACCGATTTTTCAAAATGGCCCCCATGTTATAACTTTCTATGGGCCTCATATTTAGAGGATAAACAGACACTGGGACCAAAAGCTTTGCACTATTATATATGTTCTATTAAATATGACTTAATCTTAGGAAGTAAGAGATTTCATTTATTCATTTCTTTGATCAACACATAGTTCTGAATACCTACTCATATGTGTGTGGAAGTAAACAAAACAAAGAAATCCATGTCTCCACATGGTTTGCATTCTGATGTGGCACTACATATTATCAATGAATCAATGAGTCATATGCATAGTATTTTATGATGCAAAAATATGAAAATTTCAGCAGGTAAGGATCAGGTAAGGGTTAGCTTAAGTGTCAATTTTCAATAAGATGATCAGGGCTGACCTCACTAGAAGGAACATTAAAAGCAGCAAGAGAGAAAGCATTGCAGCTATTTGAGGAAAGTGTGTTCCAGGCAAAGAAAGAGAAAAACCAAGTTCTATAGACCTAATGTACAGCACAGTGATGGTGACCATTGTTAATAATAATTATATATTATATACTTGAAATTTGCCAAGAGATTAGATCTCAAATGTTCTCCCACACACACACACACACATACATGAAAAGGTAGCTATGTGTGTAAAAAAAAAAAAAAAAAAAAGGGAGGGGGGACAAAGAGAAAGAAAGAACAAAGAAGTAAGGGGAAATGAAGAAGCAGTGAGGTGGGAAGTAGCCAGCATAAAGTAGTGTCCATAAAGCCATTGGAAGTAAATCGTTCAAGGAGGAGGAATGTTTAACAAGTGTAAATGCTTGTGAATTCCTAAGTGTAAAGCCTCTTGAGAACTGACCACAGAACTTCACAAAAGTGGATGTCATTAATGACCTTGACAGGAGCAGTTTTATTAATCAAAAATGGAGGTAAAAATCACATGGTGGTAGATTTAAGAGAGAGTGTAAATGAGGTAGGTGCAGGAGAATGGGTAATGACCATAAGGTACTCTGCCAGGGGAGAAAGGAAACAATACAGTAGCTGGTCAGGTAACTGGAGACATGAGAAGGTTTTTAAAGATGAAAGCAATTACAACATATATTATGCTAATGGAACGATCTGGTAAAGAGAAAAAAATAGATAATGCAATACAGCATAAGACTTGCCAACAATGCTGTTATTTTGCTTTTTTCCAGCCACTGTCAGCAGGAGTAGCATAGAGCGAGAATTGGATTTGTCAAAGCCATGGCTTTGCCACACAAACAAGCTGAAGGGCACTGAGGCATAAAACAAAAGAGCAAACAAACACAACAAAAGAAGATGAGTTCTTTTTCTTTTTCTTATCATGATTTAATTCCCTAACCAAGAAAGGGAAAAGGTATATAACTGGGGTAGAAGGACAATAAAATGGTGGTAGAATCAGTGAGGTTTACTTCTAATTGGGCCAAAGGTTTGTCGGAATATTTAAACGCTTCATATTTTTCTCTGTCCATACAGCAAGGTCTAAAGAGAGACTAATTCCTTGGGAAACAGATTGGAATCAATACAAGTTTAATTTATCACAAACTATCTTGAGTTTCTCAATCCTCATTCACCAACTGACAATCATTCAAGTAGGATCTTACTACTTCCTCGTGTACTACTCAAATCTCACCATTTTCTTGTCTTTGTCCCTTACAGGACAATGATTCACAAATTAGGTCTTCATGAATATCATTTCCTTGATCATATTTTTCCTGTTCTTTACTTTTTTATAATCAGAAAATAGTCAATGATTCTAGTTCCTGCACCTCAATTCTCCTTTTTTATTTTTATTTATTTATTATTTTTTTATTTCAGAATATTACAGGTGTACAAATGTTTAGGTTACATATATTGCCTTTGCCCAGCTCGAGGCAGAGCTACAAGCATGTCCATCCCCCAGACAGTGTGTATCACATCCATTAGGTGTGAATACATCCATCCCCGCCTCCATCCTCCCACCAGCCCAACATTCAATAAATGTTACTACCATATGTGCACATAAGTGTTGATCAATTAGTACCAATTTGATGGTGAGTACATGCGGCTTCCCCTCAATTCTATGCTTTCATTTCAAAAGTGTGATCAAAATGACCATCTTAAACATTGCTGCAGAACATTCCCATCCTTCCCAACTTCACCAGAGTTCTCCTGTTCAAAAATTATAAATCCTATCATTCATCTTTTAAAGAGTTCAGTTGAATATTCTCATAAGATTATTCTTTTATATTTACATGTACAGAAACTGATATTCAGAACATTTTTTAAACAAGTAGGTGGTTGATTTGAGATTCAAAAGTAGGTCTAGAAGTTATTTCCACTAGACACTAATAAAAATAAATAATAGTAGTATTTTATAATGTTTTCTGTTTCATTTTAAAATTATTTTCAATTGTGGCCTAAAATTGAAATGGGAAAATTGCAAATTAGTTCTATTCTCATGGACTTAGGCTATTATTTTTTACTTCAATTTTGGGAAGCATTGAATGGTCCATGAGTTATCAAAATGAACCTGATGACCTAACAATGATTAATCCTAGGATTGGGAAATTCGCAGTACCAGTCAGCTCACTCTGTCACTTAGATATTTCAGTAAGACCTGGAATAAAAGCAGTCTGTTTGTTCTTTTCTGTTTCTCTACTTTATTCTCTATTTTTTTCTCACTTTGTGTGTGTATGTGTTCATCAGTGTGTTTTCTCACGCACTCATGTGTGTTTGTCTTAGTTTTTGAAAGAAAAAAACAATAAGATAGGGAAATGTTCAAATACTACAGTTTGCCTATAAGCCAAGCTTAATTGAAGCAACATGTTAAAACAATGTCAGTTATACCCATATTTTGGTGCTTGTTAGGTCCATTTCAGTTCATATGATTAATCATATTTTCTTGTAATGTCTATCAAACACTTCACAGAAGCAAAATGTCAGTTTTCCCTGAAGAATAAAATGTAATTTAGAGTAAATTGTGTGATACTGAGTTTAATAGTAAGCTTAATATTTTGCAAAGCATTGCTTTAGAATAGCATTGCTATAGAATGCTGGAAGTTTTAAAACTTCAAATACACGTTAATAAAAGAAAATATATTCAACTGTATTAAGATTGTTGCTTTCAATGTAGGAAATAAATAGGAGGAAGGAATGGGATACTATGATTATTTATATGAATATTTATACTATATACATATAAATGAATATGAAGATAAAGGCTTGGATAGGATCAAGGATAATAGTGAACCCTGAAAAGAGGCATATGTGAATCAACTTTCTGCACCTAAGATAACAATAAAATTTTATATAATGGCATTAATTGGTGGTATAATAATATTAATGATATTAATTTAAACAATAAGAAATTGTATTTCTTGGTAAAATGTCAGCTATTGGCAATTCCATGTTGTTTAAACTCATAATAATACTAATAACTCTCATTTACCTGGAACATCATGCATAGAACATTTCATGTCGTCCTTACAAAACCATGATGGTATAATCAGGAATTACCTATGATAGAAATGATTAAACTAATGCTCATAGAAGTTAATTAAGTTGGTTAGAGAACTATTACACAGCAAAGCTATATTTTTGGAGTCCTAAACTCATTTCCTCTCTAGTATAACCATATGAAGGTGGCCATGAGCCTGTGTTCTAGTCCTTTCTGTCAGAAATTGTGATAATTTTTTAGAGTATAATATCTTTATGTATTAAATGAAAAGGTTGGATAATAGGATCTGATTTACAACTGATTAAATATGTCAAATATCTCCAATTCTATTTTTGTCTTTTTAATAAAAGCATCATCATCTGTCATAGTTATTATTGCATTTACTCGAGTGTGAATATACTTCCTCACTCATTACTTTACTAATTAGCAGACTGGGTAACTGAGATCTTATATAAACCTTAATCTCTTACACAATTCAATATAACTATTTTAATAAAGATTTGTTTAAGATGAAAAATAAGAGGACCACTCAACAGTAAACTCTCATATTGCTACCATTTTCCTTATTGAATGATGTTAATCAATAATGTATAGCTCTGACATGCACACTTGTTTTGGGGGTAAAGCCTTCTATTTTACAATTTTATGCAGAACCTAATGTCAACCAGACTTGTGTAAGGATGTGCTCTTGTTGAAGTTGCTAAGGATGAATGTGAGCTATTGCTCCTGTTTAACTTTATATGAACTTCCCTGAAATCCTCAGGCTCCAGGTAATCCCATTTGGAAAACACTGTCCAATATTTGTACATTCTATCACTTGGTACACATAAGAACACTAACTAAATCTTCCACTGCACTTCCTTTACATTGTAGGGTTGAACATTAAGTTACCTGAATGACAGTAAATGAGGACGGATTCCAAACTGGGTCTACATTTCATCATTTATAAACAATTGTTTATAAGAAAAAAACATATGATCCTGCCACATGAATATTCTATGATGCTATGAGTTGAATATGATTAGATAAAGGCCAACCAAATATTTAGTGCATATGACAGTCTTTTCATTTACTTGATTCTCTCAGAATACATCATAAAAAATCTGTTTTAGACAAAATATCTGTTGATCTCATTGACATTTCACATATATATGTGAATGAGTTTGAAATTCCTGTATGATATTTGTTAGTGACCCACATATGGTGGGCCTTTCTCCCAGTGAATGCTGACGCCAGCATAGAAACATAAGGAAGACATCCTGCACTTACTACCCATTATTACAGCACTACCCTGAGGGAAGCAAAAAAAAAAAAAAAACTTTCAGCATTGAATATAAAAAGAAATGTTTTCACAAGGCACAAAATGTTTGTCATATACTCAAAGAATTCAGAGATTCAAGGTTAATTATGTTTTCAATAAACTGTTTTTATTTTGTTCTGAAGTGTTCCTCTTTACTCTGAGAGTGTTTCTCTTAGCATCTTTCCTTCAATATGTTGGATCATGTAAGTCAATGTAACTTTTCTGTATTATCTAAAGAACCAATTCAGGAATAAAACTAAAGTATAAGAGAAAAAGTTACCAAAAGAAGCATTTTTAAATATAATTTTCATCCAATGAAAAACACTCTAGTCCTCCTAAGGAGCAACCTCTTTCTCTCACTTTGTAACTTTTACTTTTTTAGTATCTGAATAATCATATGTATCTGATACTATTCTATCACATCCAATTTCACAAACATCATTTTGCCATTTAATAGCAAATAGTCCTTGCTTGTTCACTTAGAGCAGCAAACTGTTTTCCATAAATGGCCACACAGTAAATGTAAAAAAATAAATAGGCAGAAGGTCAGATTTTGTCCACAGAGCGCAGTCGACTAACCTCTACCTGTAGGGAATAGTTTAAAATTTAATTTATATTAATTTTTTAATAATTTATTTATTCATCCAGAGGTGAAGAACATTAAAGGAAAAATATAAGGAAAGGTCAAATGGTGCAGTCTACATTGTGTTTTATAGTAAGTGACTAGTTCATCTGTAAGCTGTAAAAGACCGAAGGAAATAAATAAATAGAAACACAATTTACCTATTTAATTCTTATATACATAGAAATGGGTTGAAAAATCTATTAAATCACTGAGCGAATGACTCATTTTTGAATCAGTGAAAGTCTATAGGGAAAACGAAAGCAATGTCTTATTGCAGTGAGTGCCAAGCAGCAAGCTGCAGTAGAATAATATATTTACTCCCTGTTCTCTATTGGCACTTGTTCTAGAATACGGTCAATCACTGCATTTCTCTGGGCTGCAATTTCCTCACCTGTGAAAGGGATAGATGGGCTTAGATGATATCTGAAATTTCTTGAAGTTTTAAAACTCTATTAAATGAAAACCTATTTCTCATCTGATATCATCAGAGATCACAATGGAAATTCTCTGTATCTTTTTTTTGTTTTAGCAATAGCAAAATTCATATTACGTTTTGCCTCCTGTCTAATGCTACCAGTTCGCCAAATCTAGATGCCTACTCATTTTCATTCTTATAATGTTTCTGTTTTGCTAAATCTTTTTCTTTCTGGTACCAATGAAAAGCTATAATGGATTAACCTTCACTTCTCAACTAATTAAAATAAGTTTTTAAATAACACAACTACAAAATGTTTCCTCTCTGCTAAAAGATACCCAATGAATGAAAATTACATATTTTTTTTAAGTTTTCCTCTTTGTCGAACTACATTTTGGATCTGTGAAGGAATGTCAACAAAGGAGGCAGTCCTTGAAGCAAAACAATTAACAAATAGCTCCTCTAAGCAGCTGACAAAGAGGCTGTTGTGTCACTGCACAGCAGTTGGAAAGTTTAATGAAGGAGAGAAGAAAAAAGCCAAAAAATTGACTTTTTAAGAAACTAATCCCTTGAAACTTATGAGGAAGCTGTGGTATCATATGTGCCACACACAAAAGGTGAACATTATTAACCTATTACTGACCAAAACCAATTTCTTAATCAGCAAAACTTAAAGTTTCAGACTCTCCAATGTATGTAAAATATTTGCTAAACTTCACCAAAGCAAATTCAAAGTGTCATAAAAATGAAAAGAGAGCTTATTAAAGAATTAAGTATGCATTCGAAAAAGTGCTATTCTTTAATGTGCCTTCAATTATAGAATTTATAATTGTGAAAAATAAATATTACAGATAGCCACAAATACAATTTTTCATATATTATTAATTTTAAGAAATAATTAAAATTTTATTTAAGAAATAATTAAAATTTTATTGCATCTGGCTGTGTTATAAGTAAAAAGTAAGTTATATACATATATTTCCAGTAGAAGAAAAGGTATTCTTTCTAGAATATATGAAAACAAGCACACAATTAGAAGAAAAACTCCTGTCTTCTGTACTTTCAAATATGGGGATGATAGAGTTTACCCACATGATGTAAGAGTATAATGAAGGTTGTTTTTCAGATGTGGTTGATGATGCTGAAATCATGCCAGAATTGTCTGCGGAAAACCTTGATTCCAATTCCAGCTCTGTCTTTTACCAAGCACTCAACTTTCTAAAAGTTATTTAACCTTGTAATTAGCCATAAAATTGGACGAACCATCTGTCCTTCATGCTTACCAGTTGCTGTGGAGTTCTAAAGAGATCTTTTATATAGAAGAGTTTTGTAGGTAGTCAATGCTATAAAACTGGAAGTCAAGTTCTTCTGATAGCATACAGAAAGAGAGACAAATACATTAAGCACCTTTAGAATCGCAATGGTTTCTAATATTTGTTCTGTCTTTAATTAACCAGGTGACTCTGAATGAAATAGTCCCTGTAGTAAAAAGACATAGTGGTCACATTGAAAGTAGCAGATGTTCTATCATGACTTGCAAGGGCAGAATTCCATTAGGGATCTCAGGATGTCCAGTTCTATAAAAGCAGAACCTGATCCTGACCTAGCCAGAACTGAGAAAAATGCAGTCCAGGTAAGATGTGCATAGAAAGTAGAGTATTTGTTGGGGTTTGTTTTTTCTAGTGTTCATTTCCTTGTGATGTGGATTTTAGCTTGAGTTCAGTGGTATGCTGGTAAGTCTTTAACAAACAGTTCTCTAGGAAGCCAGGAGCCATGATTTTTAACAATGCCAATTACCATGGAGTAAATAACTCCTGCCATAACTGATTCTAGATTATCAAGATGATGTCACTGAACTTGGAGTTAGAAAGAGATGCACAAAATCAGTTCTTGTGAGACCATATGAGACATCTCCAGCACACCACTGTTTTGTGTTTTTTTGTTTTTTGTTTTTTTAATTGTGAATCAGGTGATGGGGGGTTAAGTTTCCTAGGAAGTGCCAGAAAACATCTTTTAAATAGCAAGAAAGCAGAAGGAAGTTAATGATTTTTGGTCGCATTTCTAATATCAACCAAAGAAAATAAAGACGCTCCCTTTTTTCTCTTCCATCCAAATTCTACATGATATTCTTTACTCTGTTTAGAGGGAACGGGTGTTCATATGTCAGAGGCAAAACGTTGTTGTTGGCTTGCTCAGGGAGATAAAATGCTATTGGAAACCCACTGACACAGAGGCTTTTTTCTTAGAATCTAAGCAGTCAACTGTGGAAAAAAAATAGATGTTGCTTTTACCTAGAAGTTGCCATTTCCCATAATCTAGTCAGCAGAAATATTTGCAACTGAGCATAAAAGATAAGTATAAGGATATTCTACACTTGAAATGTCAAAAATCTGGGAATGACCTCAGTGTCTGGCAATAAACGGTCATCTAAATTACGCTCCAACCATATAATAAGAGTACTCTGCTGTTGTTAATAGAATGTGGAAACTTTGTATGTGCCATCCTGGAAAGATGTCTGTGAGTCATTGTAAAAAGGGGAAAAATCATGTAGAGAACAATATGTAGAGTGTGATCCCATTTCTGTTAAAAAATGTGTTTGTATATATTTATAAGAGGAAGCCATTAGAAAGATTTGGAAGGACATACCTTAGATCTGTAAAAGGGTTTTTCTCTAAGGAGGGGATTTCAGGGAGGAAATAAAGGCTTTCATACTTTATATATTTGTAAAATTTCTGAAAAATTTCCATAAGAATAAATTGTGTTCCCTTATTACTTGAGCAGTTTAATTTTAAAGAAAAATAAATAATGCATGGAAAATGTTAAAAAAAAAGAGAGAAAAATAGTCCCTATATATTTTAGATTTCTTTTTTGGGAAACAAGGAAGTTGTTGATTTAGAGGATCTCTATGAACTCATTGGTTCTAACTTCTATTATTTATACCTGAAAACCTTTCTCAGGGTCTGGTTTCTCCCGTCAGCATATTTTCTCCTTGGGTGAACTCATCTACTCCTGAATCACCATATGTTATAAATTATTTTCAATTATAATATTTGATTACCATGTTATAGGCTATTGAGCCTAAGTCTATATCTCAAAATTCTTTTAACCATCAGAAATCTTCCTTTGCATATGCTAGAGATACATCAAATACTAAATGTGGAAAAAATAAATCACAATCTCTCTGCTCTCTAGAAATCAAACAAAATACTCTTACTTTGCAATTCCCTATTCAAATGATGGTACTAAAAGCTATTTTAGTAACTTGGATTGAAAAAAAGAGAAACAAATATGAAATCAATCTTCACTTTTCCTTTTTCATCATTCCCTAAGCCAAGTAATTAGAAGTTCTACCAAAATTAGCCCTTTAAATATTTATTCAACATAGGCCAAATTTTATAAAATATAATATTAAAACAAAAGACTTGGAAAAAATTCATGTAAAATAGAAATAAATCATCTAAAAATGTAATCCTATAGAGACTATATGTCAAAAATCAGCATTCATTTTATAGTATATTCTTATTTTATGCACATTTATAAATATATAATAATTATTACTACCTTATAAAACTAAAAAATTATACGGCTTAAAACTTTATTTCATATATATTAAAAATAAAAATACTTTGTGCTATATTTGTCTGTTTCTATCTATCCTTAACTCATTTTTTTCAGAAGCTGAAAAATAATTCATTATATGAATAGACATTTAGGTTCTTTGCCATTTTTATAACTTTCAAACATTATTAGTGAGCATATATCATTATATATATTGAGAAAGCAAAGATTATATGTATAGATATATATAAATATACAATATATGCATGTAATTTACACACATATGTGTCCTTTGCTTTTTATAAAGCAAAACTTTCACTTTTCAGATATCGGCCTTTCCTTCTCATTTACTGCTTAGAGACTTAGAGCATCTTTCCTGAGTCATCATAACAGCTCTTTCGCTGTTCCTAAGGCCTACAAGCTTTTGGTCTTTAAATCTGTTACCTAAATCTGTTTTCTACATCGCTAGTTGAATATTTTATTTTAAATGGAAGTGAAAACACGATGGTCCTCTGCTTAAAATCATTAATGGCTTCCAGAGAGGAACAGAATAAAACCTCCTTCCCAGATTGCCATGCAAATCCTCCATGATCTCATCACTTAGTACTCTCCTCTACATACACCTAAAATACCTTCCCGGTGTTTTTTGACTGCCTTATTTTCATATATCCCCTAAGGCTAAGTTTAGATATTACATTCACCAGGAGACATTCTAGAACCCCTCGGGCTGGTTTTTATGCTCACTTATTGCATCCTTCACTTCCAAACTCCTGTCATTGCTTTATTCATTTTAATGTTCTCAAAGAACAGGGACTATATGTCATGCCCAATCCCTCACATTCTGTAAAACATTAATAATAAGACTTTGAACTTAATGGAATTTGGAATTTGCACTTTCAAGATTAATATAACCTTAGATTACCTTGGACCTTGTCTATTGCCTGAAGAAAATTCTAAACCATGAATTGTCCTAGATGCAGAATGAGTATCTGTGAGTGGTACCTTGTAGCCTTCTAGCTCCTTTCTGTGGTCTCTCCACACTCCCAAACCAAGCTCCTTAGCTCACCAAATGTGTCCACTCCAGTCTGACCCTAGTTGGTCTTCATCTTTGCATCCATTTTACACTAAACATAGTATCTGATTTTACTTAGTGGGCCTGAGATGCCCAGAAAGGCAATGAGGAAAATAAAACTGACCTCCAGAGATTTAACTGTAAGCTCTTTACTAAGGAGGCCAGAGCCAAGAGTATACAATAGTAGAGAATTCAGTTAAACATATCTAATAGAGAAATAATTTATTAGTCAGTAGAGGAAAGATATGACATTAACATTTTTAAAAGTAAATTCTTAACAGCAAATTTTGGCATTGCCCTTCAATGTGCTACCTAAGAAGGAGGATCCTTAGTTGTGGACTTCTACATTCATGCATCACTAAACTTTTCAACCTCTTAATTTTCTTGTTTTGATACCATATTCACAGAATGGGGGAATCTTCAAAGTCATTAATAACCAGAATAGCTCAAACATCAACCAATGAGTGCTATACTCAGCCTAAATGAAACATGAAACCAGTTGTAAATGGTGACTACAGTCGCATCGGTGGCTGCACGTCGGCTTTGCTGTTGTATTAGTTGCTTAGCACAGCTACAGCTGTAGCAAAGTAGCATAAACTGAGTGGCTTAAAACAACATAAAAGATATTATCTCACAGTTCTGGGGACTGTAAGTCTGAAATCAAAGTGTTAGCAAGACATGGTCCCTTTGAGATTCTGGGTAGAATCCTTCTTTGCCTGTCCCTAGCTTCTGGTGTGGACAGTCGAACCTCTGGTTCCTTGGCTTCAGGTTGTATCATTCCAATATTTTCTTGGGTGGCCACGTAGTGTTCTTCCTCTGTTTGTCTCTCACTTCTTCTTTTAGGCACACCATCATATTGAAGTAAGAGTCCACCCTACTTGGATATGACCTCATCGTAAATTAATTACATCTGAAAATTCCCTATTTCTAAATAAAGTCACATTCACAGATGCCAGGTGTTAAAATTTACACATTTATTTTCAGAGGACTCAATTCATCCCATAATAGTTACCAAGAAACTATTTTCAGTGCCATCTCAGATATGATTTATTCTTGGGATAGAATGTATTATCACATGGAATTCTAGAATTGATATTAATAATGTCTTTCTGTGAATTACTTAAAGAACTGATAGATTTTCTGAGAAAATTACCAATATATATAGGCCCATTTATTATATGGAGTCAATAGTAAATTCCTTAGACAACAAATTTCCAGAAGAGACCCTGAACAAACTCTGGATATTCAAATGTTCTCCCAGGTAATAAATGTTTTATTGAGAAGTCATTCAGAAAGTAGCTTGTTAAATTTTAGCCATAATCTTGGTAGGGTACAATTATTTAATACATATTTATTGAGTATAAAAAATAGAAAAAAAATTGTCAGTAAAAAAAAAAAATTCTTGTAATAAAAAGGTGAATGCTGTGAAAATTAAAATTGAGTCACTTGTGTTAAGCCCTGACAAAATGGAGCCAGGGAAGGCCATGAAAAGAGAGTTCTCATAGATGACTTTCTGATAACAAAAGACTCTGCCCAAATCACAAACTTGCACAAAGGTCAGCACAACCTTACACAAAAAAACACTTCTACAAGGATGTCTGTCAAGCCCGTCTATCCTTGGACAAATATTGTGCTTGTTAATGATCCTTAAGCCAAGGAAAATTGTTTCAGAATAACTTATTTCACCTTCCTCATTTTACCTTTAAAAACACTTGTCTTCCTCTATCTCCCTGAATAGGTCAATAGTTTACTATACCACCATATTTCACATTGCAATTCTCACTCCTGAATAAATCTATTATCTCTGGATAGTCTCTCTGTTGTTATTTTAGGTTGACATTATTTGATATTCATAAGCAGGACCTGAAGTGAGCTCACCTTTAAAGGATCAGTAGCTCCTGAGTATGTGTGCGATACCAACCAGTCTGTGAGCTCTTCATTTCCATGCCTTCCCTCTTCTGCCCTGAGGTTTCTCCTCTGTGGCTGGACAACCCTCTTTTGGTGAGTTCTTTTGACACTGTTTGAGATCTGGTTTGGTTGAAGAATGCCTTCATTTAAGACAGTTCCTCCATCTTGGATCTATAAAAGATGTCTTATCTTTTCTGACAAGCCTTTCCAGGTACAAGGACACTGTGTTTCTACAGAGTATTCAGGATTCTACAACACTAATTTTCTGTCTGTGAGGACCTCATGTCTTTTCTGGTAAATTCACTTTTGGTTTCTTCTGTGCACCTGGTTTAATATTTTCTTTGGTTCACACGCCTGGTTTAAAATTTTTGTGAGCACTCTTTGTATTTTATTTTGTTTTATTACATGTGTCTGCAAAGGACTTCACTCTTTTATCTTTTTTCTCTGCTTATTTCTAAACATCTTTCAAGAGCAAAAATATTTTTTTACCAGTGGGCATGGGAAGGCTACTAGAGTGGCTACTATCTATGAGGGACTTCAGTATCTGAAGATAAAGTGTCGGGCATTAGGATAAACTGGGTTGTGGCTGGGCAGGATTACCATGAAAGCACATAATAATCTCAAGGAAACTCAGTGAAACTAGGGAAACCTTGATCACAGGTCAAACAACTAGAGCAAAGGCTGTTTTCCAAGTAAAAAAATGAATCCTATTCCAGGTATACTTGTCAAACAAAAACACTTTGCCCAAATCATTACAGGTACAGACAGGAAGTATAAAATTTTTATTTTGTTCTTGAGAAATTAATAAGAAACAGAATGGGATCCTCAAATTCTGAAGCATGTTAGGTTGTCTAAGGACAAACTTCTTTGAGGGAACTCAACCATATATACATTCAGAATGTATATCTTTTCTTCATGCAGCTTTCTAAACCAATGGACAGATTACACCAAGGAAAACTTATGGCCAATATAAAATTATTTGAACTCTCCAAGTTTATTTCTTTTAGAAGTGATTTTTTATTAAAGGCTACTATAAAGTTAAACAGTCTAAATGTTATATGCAATATATCTATTTTTTTTTGCTCTGTTTACTCTGAATCTGCTGACTTTTTCATTTATCTTAAGACAAATTTGTTACTAAATTCAAGGCCACTTAAAGGTGTTTTTTTTTCCTTCCATCTAGTCTTAACTAAAGTACAACATTCAAGGGTTAACTAAAAACAACTTTTTCGAGACTGCAAAAAGAGGAAAAATAGGTTAAAGAGGATTATTTTAAACTGCGATGAAAACTGCTTCACCTTGAATTTGGTCCAAAACTTTCATAAGATTACCTATCAGGACAAATTAAAATCTTAAAGTTTAGCCATGTGAACAGGTGACCTTAACTTCTTCCTTTTATAATTTTTTTTTAATTTTTTTTTATTTCAGCATATTACAAGGTACAAATGTTTAGGTTACATATATTGCCTTTGCCCCACACAAGTCAGAGCTTCAAGCATGTCCATCCCCCAGACAGTGCTCACCACACCCATTAGGTGTGAATACACCCATCCCCTCCCCACCATCTGCCCAACACTGGATGAATGTTACTACTATATGTACACTTAAGTGTTGATCAGTTAAAACCAATTTCGTGGTGAGTACATGTGGTGCTTGTTTTTCCATTCTTGTGATACTTCACTAAATAGAATGGGCTCCAGCTCTACCCAACAAATGTATGAAAAAATGCTCAACATCTCTAATCATCAGGGAAATGTAAATCAGAACCACAATGAGATAT
>VBSM01000605.1:26838566-26853643 GCA_008086735.1 Cheirogaleus medius | reverse complement strand
CAGCCTCCCAGAGTGCTAGGATTACAGGCGTGAGCCACCGCGCCCAGCCAGAACTTTTCTTTTTTATTGGAAGTGTAATTTGGCTCCAACTGTCTGTTGTAAATCAGCACATGTATATTACTATGTTTTACTGTTTCATGACTGAAAATTTTAAAATATAAGGTGTAAGATCTTTTTGTGTTTGTATATGTATTTATGTGTGATTGTGCATGTTATATGTTGTGTCTACATGGTAAAATTCCTTCAGGAATTCTATTCAAATTGGCTTAGAGATAAATGTATGCTCATGTAAAATATACTTAAAATTGTTAAAATACATAGTAATTAGCCCAAATTCCTTTTAGTTCACCTATCTAATGTAAATCTGTAATAAATAAACTGGTTTTAAATTTGTTGGTAAAATAAAAATAAAAGAGTCTTCAAAATTGTTAGTATACATGTTTTGTCCAGGTTTGCTGGTCAGACAAGGTTATATTTGCCTCTTAAAGATGTTTTAAGGTCATAAATCTATAATTTGAGCCTAAGAGAAAAATTATTTTTGTTTGTGTATCTTTCATGAATAAGATTTTTATAACCTTCTGGTTAAATTAAAACAGCTGTAACTTCTGAGTTATTGTTAAAATACTCATTTATTTCACTTTAAGATTCTTACTTGGGTGATAAATACCTGATATTCTCGGGTTATAAAAATGGTTAGCAGGAATATAAGTAAAAATGGTGATTAGCTTTGTCTGATATCTCAATTCTAATAAATAATTTAAGTATAGATGTTAAAAATAAATAAATTAGGCAAGTATAAATTAGATAAACTTTTACAAGTGAACTTTTATGTAATTTAAGATCTTAAAGTTATTTTATTTCAATTAAGTAATAGATATTCATAAAGTATCTGAGTCATTTCCAAGTAAATAAAATACTATTATAAAATACTAATTGCTGAACATAAATACAAGTTTATTTACTTTTGGATTTTTAAATTTTATAAAAAGATGAAAAATATTTGAGTCTGTTAGTAAATATGTCATGATCCACGTTGAAAGATGGTTCTATGAGAAAACACATATTTCTTGAAATTATAAAATATATAGTCATAAAATGTTGATATGTGACAGTTTAAAACTTGCCTATTTCTTAAATGTTTACTACAAATTAAAGTACTAAGAGTTAAAAATTCTAATTAATATATATAATTCTATATACAAAGTATACAAGAAAAGTAAGATAATGCTATCCATAAAAAAATATTAAAAAACCAAGAGCTTTTTTTTTGTTAAAAAGGAATAATTTTATCTAAAGTAGGAGGTTAATGCAAGTTACTTGAGAGGATGAGACAGGAGGATCACCAGAATTTCTAGGTGAGCCTGGGTAATATAGCAAGATGTAATTTCAGAAAAAATAAAATAAAAGGTAAAGTCCTAGCTTATTTAAAGGTTATTTTAAAATAAGAATTTAAGAAAAAGTTAAAAACAAGGCAAAAAGGAATGAGTAAGAAGGATACAGATGCAAAAAAAGTTCCAAGTATGAAGGTATATTTTTGCTATGGGAAACTAAAAGAAGAAAAAGAAATGATTTTTGTATGAGAAAGAATTTTGTGTGGTCTCAATGACAAGGAAAAAAAGAAAAGAACATTTTAAGATAGAATAATTGGCTGTTCCAATATAAAAAAAGAAAGAACTATAGGAAAAATCTAAAGGCTTGAGCAACCTTAAAATGTCTGAGAAAGTTGTAAAGATTTATGGAAGATGAATCTTATAAAAGAACATTTTATGTTTGATCAAGTTGATTATAATTACTTATAAGTTTTTCTGAGAATTGAGCATCTATATCAAAAGTAAACGATTGCAAAAACAGAATCTAGTCCTCTATGTTTAAAGCAGCAAGATTTCTTTGCGTATTGATCTGCTCTTAATTTTTTTAAAAAATTGCAAGAGGTTTTGAATGTTTAATTCTGCAATCTGTTTCTGTAAATTTTCAACCATCTTCTGAACTGCAGCTTTTCCTGTTTTACTTTTCCACTTAGTTCCATTTTAATTCCCCTAATCTCGGGTCAAAGTTGCTATCTTCTTTATTTAAAATAGTAATTTCATTTCTCAAAATTTTCCTTTTGAAGCTTTTTATATTTTATCTTAAAAATTCAACTTTTGCTGCATCTTATTATGTGAATTTTGTAGGTCATGCATCATTGTCTTCAGATCTTTCTCCTTCTCTCCTTGAAAAGGTACATCTTTTTCCTTGCTGAGGTGATGACTCAACTTCTCTGTCCATTTCTGTACCTTTCTTATTTTTTTTCAGTTATAACTTTGCTCCTGTGGTGTGATGCTAAAAATGTTTATGATAAAGGTCTAAGAGAACAATGACTTTCTCAGAATAGTTCTGTATTCTTGGCTTTTTTTGTTTTTTGATGTAACTGAATTGTTCCATGTAACCAGGCGATTCCATGTGATTTCCCCTTACTAAGATCCATGTATTCCCTTGCCCAAAGTACTGGCTATCTTGTTTACTTCTTCTGTAACATGGTGTACACTTATAAACTTAGGTACATACTCTTCCAGTATCGGATTGAAATCAAATATCTTTTCATTAGGTTTGACTTCTAGTTTATCTAAAGGGGCTTCCTACAAGGACAAGTAACCTCAGCGTAGTATATTTTTCTTTACTCTTTAACAATGGACCTAGGAAAAAAAGAATTTTTGTCATCAAAATAACTTCCTGTTCTTCATATTGTCTTTATTGTTTTGATTGCTTAGGAAAAAAAATGAGTCATCCTTGTTAGAGGTCTAAAATATTTTTTTATATCTATGTAACTTTCTGCATTTGCTTTTGAAGTCTTTAAATTATCACTCCGGTTAAATAATTGAATATTATTTCACAATGAATTTGAAATCCTTTTATGATAAAATGTTTTAAAACTTTGACATCTTTGGCAGGTTTCCCCATAATCAACATTTTAAATTAAGTATTTTTGACCTCAAACTAGCTTTGTGAATTTCTAATCAGGCCCCTGTAAACCCTGATGGATGTGTCTCTCATCTTATGAAATAGATATTAACTAAATTGGCCCATTTAATATATTGGATTGTATGGAAAGCATTGTCAAATAATAGAGTAATGCTATACTTTCTTTAATTTATATGAATGTATTATTGATTGTAAATGCTTTAAAAATTACATAAAATTTATAGAAGTTTGATGGTCCTAAAGTGATGTTTCGGTCATGAATCCGGTTTTTATCTTAAACTCATGTATGAAATAAAAATACTTAAATTTCCATGTCAATTGCATCATTATTATAAAAAACACATTATGTTTTTAACCATGGCTATTATAATTCTTTTTCATCCACAATTATTGTTTTACTTATTCTCTAAAGGCATCAGCAACTAGATTCATGGAAAACATTCTGATTAGTACTCCTAAAACAGAATTCTGATAATGTTAAGATCAATGGACTAAGTAAGAATTTCCAGATCTCTAATAAAGAAAATGATGAATTTGTGAAACTGCAAAGTGAAGCATAACAAGAATTAATTACGTGAGACTAAATAAACAGATAAAACATGAATTATGGGATTTTACAGTCTCTTAATTTAAAACATTGCTGATTCTTTGCTTAAATGTTTTCTTTTCCAGATTTAAGATATCCATAATTTATAATAATTTGATAAAGTACATTTTTGTGAGCAAAAGTGAAAAGATTTACTCTGTATTTGGAACTTCCAAAATTCAAAAACTATTCATCAATATTATTTTTATGAGAATATGGCGATTTACATAAGTCCAGTGGGAATCTGTTTCCCCTTACAACAGGATACAATTGAAAACATTGGTTAAGATTACCAAGGTTTTGTTAGGATGTCATATTTAAATTATTTATAAGTCCTGCAGATAAAATCTGAAGTCTGCCTTGGTTTGGCTTTTTCAACTTGACAGGTTTTTTTGAAGTCCAATCTGACATTACTATGTGGTCAATTGTTATTCTTGCTGCACTTATGTAAATTATTAGGTCAAATTTGATAAAAACTAAACATTTTCAAACAGATTTCTCTTACCATCTTTGGTAAACCTCAAGATGATCATAAAGAAAACAGATTATGTTTCTAAAGGAAAATAATAATATATCTGTTATTAGATTATTACTCTGTGCATTGTTTTTGAGTTTTTATTATCTACCTATAAACTAGACTGAATCATGAATCCATCTAAGTTCTTCCAAACTACTTTTCTCCCATGTAATTATTGAGAATAAAATTGCTCTTTAACGAAGCTTCATGAGCTGAAGCTGGACAATTTAGTATAAATTTCAAGGGACAAGCTTTGTGCCAATGCCATAACCAGACACGTTCAAAATGCAGAACAGGATGGAAAATTGATGGCTTCATGCTGGGGACAGCCTTTTCCCAGATGATGTAACATGACCCTCTCTAACAATGAGACTCTTGCACCTTTTAATTCTTCCTTTCTTATGCTACCTTTTTCACTTGGCAGGATAATGGTGTAGTTAAAGTTTCATAATCAGTAGCTTCTATAGGTAACTTGACAAAATGTTAGATGCCTCATGCCAAACTTAAATCTTTAAATGACCATAAAAAAATTCTTTAGTCCACCCAGTGAGTAACTTTAACAACATTCCTAATACAGCTGTTGCTCACCCTCTGTCTTCATTCAACACAGTCATGGAACACTAGGTGATAAAATTGCTGTAGATTATCCATTGGTTAATAAGAAAATGTGCTATTGTTAATATTGCATGCTGTAACTGGATAAATTTGTCTGGAGAAGTTGAGACTCAAATGCACAAAATAAGAAAATAGGATACATGGTTACAACAGGTCTCATCTAGCTCACATTGGTCATTGGATTTATTCACTTGGTTGCCTTTAATCCTAAATTCATTGCTCAATATATTATGCAAACTGGGATTATCATATCACCATTAACTTCAATTTGTATTTTCCTTTTTAAACTTTGTACCTATTGTCTGTCAAATTTCTGCAGAAGCACAAATTGTAACAGAATGATGCTGGCCCAGTGCTTTGAGATGATAGCCAATGCTTACAGAACATACAAAATTTAACTTAGCAAAGGACTCTAGGTAGACGTAGGCTGAAAATCATCCCCTCTAAACCTCCTGTGTTGCTCAAATGTAGCTAAAAGGGTTTTGACACTGACTCTAGTCACCAATCACTTCCTTTCAACATGGGACAACTGGGATTGGTCCATGCCTGCACCAAGGGACAATTAAAATCTAGCCATATGATTGATCAGTGATGCTTTCAGAGAAAAATCTTGATCAAAATGGGGAAATGTGAAAGTAGTCAGAATTAAAATGGAGTTACTTGTGTCAAACCCAAACAAAACGGATCCAGGAAAGGCCATAAAGGGAGGGTTCTCACACATGATTGCCTGATAACAAGAACTATCACAAAAATCTCTATCAGAAACACAACCTTGCTAAAAGACTACTGAAACTTTACACAAAAAAATATTTCTATGAGGACATCTGAGCAGCAAATGCTTGTTCAAACTTGGGCTGACGCCACCCTTGTTCTTGATTCTTGTAGTCAAGAATAATTGTTTCAAAATAACATATGTAGCCCTCTTAATTTTACCTTTAAAAACCTTTATCTTCCTCTGCCTGGCTGAATATGCCCATAGTTTATTATGACACTGTACTCCATATTGCAATGCTTACTCCCGAATGAACTCATCATCTTTGCAGAATCTCTCTCTGTTGTCATTTTAGGTGGACCAGATGTACAATTAAAAAAATGAGTCAGAAATGCATGTTCCATTATGAACAGCTTTGGGGTTTTACTCACACCCAGTAATATGACCTTAACTTTCATTCTAATTATAACCCAGGCTTTTCACAGAAACAGAATGAAGATGAATTCCTCTTTTCCTCATTAGATGAGTCCTTTATTTTTGTTAAATAGTGTATAAAGGAAGTCAGTAAAACAGGAATGGGAACGTCATAAGGCAAGTGAGAGTCCGAGTCACCTGGAACGCCTTTTCAAGCTATACTTTGGGATTGTGAGACAACCACTCCCTCCACCTCCATGAATCCCATGAAAGTCACAGGTTGGGGAGCCACTATTTCATTTTGTTGGTGGTGGTCTTCCCAGTTACACTTTAATAAAAAAAGAAGTGTTAAAAACTGCTAATGTCAAGAATGACGACTCTGTGTATTAGAGTAAAAAGCATGAGATTCACCTAAGGCATCTATCAGGTTAGTATATTTGCTTTTGTGTTTAGAGAGGAAAGTGATTTTTTCAACACACTGAAGTGGGCAGAAAAATAATTAATTTTAAGAATAAATATGTGAAAATTTATGAACAAAACAAATTAAATAAAAATATCCTCAAAAAAACTACTAAGCATACTATGGGACTCTATATGGTGGAATATAAAGCTTTGGGTTTAATATGATTTGTTTTAAGCACGTCTTTTTAAATTTTGTTCCAGCTTTGTTTTTGCTGAAACCATCTTAATTTAGCCATTAAAGAGAGGTAACACTTTGTGGTAAACATTTGAATATTTCTGTTATTTTATATTTGGAATAAGCTTCTGACACTGAACAAATATTATACTTAAGAGATTTTCAAAAATACTTTTTGTTTTATAGAAATTGAAAATCTAAGGCCTTGCTATATTATTAGAGGAAAGTACTCCTTATAGCTCTAGAAAGCCATGTTATCAAACATTAGGTAAAATAATAGGAATCTTTTCTGAAAATGTTTGAGAAAATAGGTTCTGGCATCCAATGTTGCTTTGAAACAAAATATAAAATCATTCCAAGCATTATTTATATAACAAGTTTTGTAGAGAAAATAACCTCTCTAGGACTTAGCAGCATTAAGTGATACAAAATAACTGTTAAAATCTATGTCAAGTGTTGCAAAAATATTAATAAGAAAATCACTATAATAAGTAAAATATCTTGATCCCAAAGAGCTGTAATGTTAAAATTGTTCTACACTCTAAATGCACAAAGCTATACCTTGTATTAATTAACCTAAATATTGCTTGTCAGGCTTGGTATCATAGCATTGAAGGCTGCCAGAATTGTAACTGTGTGAAAGTCTTGAATTTTTGCCAGTTCTGGATGCAATCTCATTAGCATATTCATAAGTCACAGCCTTGTGCAGGTGCCAGAATGCTGCAAAATGTTTTCTATTTGTTGCAGCAATAGAAGGAAATAGTAAATTAGCCTTAAAACCATCAATAAATTATAAAATGTAACATTTAATGCTGTAGAATAACTGCAGAGGCTTTTTGGTAATTATTCTACACCAAATGAAGCAATACTTTTCTTATGAGTAATGTAAATAATAGGAATCCAGAGTAGAGGAAATAACATAGAGCTTTTCTTGTATTAGATGAATTAGAAATAGATTTGAGTTTTGTTAATTGATCAGCTAACATTTTCTATATAGACAGTGTTTTATGTTCAAGGGAAAAATTAGAATTAAAAATTACATTCTTCATTACAATTGCATTTTTAAATACTTCATTTCTTAAACACCTTATTTCCACTCAAGAAACTGCTAAGAAGCCTGAGAAGTATTAGATTCATTACATGTTTCTAGACTTCAGAAAAAAGCCTTACACAAAAACACACATTTTCTCCTCTGTCGCATTTATAAAATCAATATCTTATCTACTCTGATTAAAATCTAAATAAGAGGTTTTGTTATATTTTGGATTTTATTTTTACAGAAAAATATCTATCAGAAATGAAATCTGTCAGCTTGGATAACTCTAATATTTCAATCCCATAGTAGAACATTGCTGCAATATTGTTATAAGAAGCATATATAATTAAAGTTTGCATTTTGTATATTTTATTTGTGTCTGTGTGTTCATATGAGATATATATGTATATCTCTAATACATGCACAAATGTACATGTACTTTCTTGACAGCCCTCGTATATACATACACACATACTCCCTCATGAGACATCATTTAAATTTTCATACTATAATAATTTTATACTATAAGAAATAAGTTTCCAGGCTGAATGTGATTATAAAAAATATTAACTTATATAAAACATAGAATGAAATAAAATATATACTAAAATTATAAATGAAAATATTATTTTTTTCACATTTCAATTAATTTTACTATACATTTTAGTGTCTAATGGAAATTTGTGTAACCTGCAAGGATTTCTGAAATTAAAAGGGAAAATATCAGCTTTAAGATCAACAGTGCTCTTATTTTTCTTTTTATATATATGCATATTTTGGCTCTATTATGATTTAGTTTACCAAGTTCAGTTTATTTCAACAAACATCTATTAGGTATATGCAAGACACTATTAAATGCTTTGGGTTCTCTAAAAAGTCTTACAGCATAGTGAGAGAGACAAATAATTAGCAAATTTGAGAAAAATACAAAACATGCTATGATCAAGTTTTGCCTGGTGAGCTATTGTCTTTATTCTCATATTTCCCAGTTATAAAAATTATCTTCTTAATTTAAAATGTTATACTAGAAGATCAACACTTCATGAAGACAAAATGAACAAGGTAATTTGATCTTTCTATCTTCTAGTTTGAGTCATCAGACAGCAGAAGAGTACACACAGACAGGGGAACATTTTGAAATAAATGTCAGTAATAGCTATGGATTTTCTACTGGCAGTAAGCCAACCAGGTGTAAAAGAGAGAAAAACTTTTGAGCCTAAGGTGCATGATCTTCAGAATTAGAATTTGTTATGTTTAGATAACAAACACAAATGAAAAAGAATTCATTTTTGTAATAGTACTTGGAAATTTTTCAAACTGCTGGAATAATTCCATTATTACTCTGATTATACATTGCTGTCCATTGTTTGCTGCATTCTTGGAATGAAAGCAAAATGGAAACACATTAGCAATATTCTCTGACTCTTGTCAAAGTGTCTTTGCCTCTGCTTCTGATCTCAGAAGTAGCTATCCTAAAATTCATACCTTATACTCTTGTAAATTTCGTATTTGTTTTCAGATGAGAAAAATAATATTCCTACTTTGTAACTGTCTTTCTAATTTAATTGAACGAAGTCTATGGAGGCATTTTGGTCTATCTCTTTTGTACTCTTTATCTCTTTCCCTCTGGTACATACATACTCACATACACGTACACACAGCCCAACACAACTTAGACACAACAACATGAAAAACAAATAGATCATGTTAATGTAATGGACATGATCTATTTGGTTAGTCAAATAGGTACCACATAGAATTTAAAAGCTCAATATGACATACAGATATTGCTCATATTCACAAATTACTTATTTTCTTAATTTTGTATTCACTTGGTGTCAGAACTTTAGAAATGCAACTCAGCCAAAAACATATCTGAAGGGTTTTGCCTATTTAAATTAAATAACAGGTATTCTTGCTTGAAAGAATTTCTGATGGACAGAACAATACATTGGTGATCAGAATTTAGATTTTAAAAATGCTACATTTTAATATTAATACTAAGTTACCTCCTTGGATGGACATAATTTTATTCCTTGTCTCAGTGGTCATTGTAATAGGCAATATCAAGACCAGTCTATTCAATGAGCTTGGCCTAACATTTATGCATATTGTATATAGTTTGGAACTGAGATGTAAATGTTTATTTTGGTTTAAAAGTTGTCTATAGCACATAGATCAATTTCATTCTCTATCAATTATATCTTTTCTTGACCTTTTAAACACACTCAAAATTACATAGCCATATTTAAGGCTCATATTTTTATACATCCAATTATTGCTTATGAAAATTCAATTTTAAATTAGTAGTTTGTCATAATCCATTCTATGTATTGGAGAAAAGAACTTTTTAATTTTCTCTTGAGAAAACAGAACATTAATTCAAGATTCTCTATTAAGTGTGTTATCATAGTCTACAATATATCTTTATGAGTAATAAAAATGCAAAACACGAATCTGTCACATCTCTTTGATTCTCTCTCTTTCATTTCTCTTAACCTCTATGTGGTTCCGTATCTGCTGTCACAAATCAAAAATTCCTAGAGAAAAACTTTTCTGCAACAGTAAAATAAAATGAATATAAAGGAAGAAAATCCCTTTATGTCATATCTTAGGTATTCTATTATTTCTAAGAAGAATACACACACATTTTTTTCTGATTAGAATTTTGTACTAGATAAGTATTATCAAAACTTGCCCCCCCAAAATCAGAACTAAACTATTAAAGATGACATTTAGATCTTTTCCTAAATTCTGTGCTGTCCTTTAGTAGCAAAGCAGTCATCTGGCTGAGTCTGGTTTGACAGGCTTTGGGGAAACTGTAGCTTTCTTCTTAGGATGTGAAGTGAAGATAGTGACTGATTGATGATATTATTTGCCCTTCAGAGATCTGCATTCAAGATAACTTTTACTTAAAGTAGCTTATTTTGTTGTTTTGTCTTTATGACGGAGGCAAGCCCTAGAATCGATAGTCATTTCCTCTTTTTCTTAAAAGTAATTTTTCTTTGAAACATCAGTACAAATATCCATATAATAAATATTGAAAACCATTGGAAATTAGACTCTCATTTAGAGAAAGACTAAATATTAAGCATTGATGAGAGGCAAATAACTCCTACTGTTACCTCTTGGAAAGTATTTCTTTATGCACTCATCAAACATATATTGAGTATCTACTTTGTTCTTGTCCCAGTACTATATCCAGGAATTAAAAGGTAATAGAACAGAGGGTTGCAGGTATATTATAATTCAATTATAATTAAGTGAGAAAAATATAGAATAAAAATATTAGAAAGCATTATAAATGAGGACAGAAATTATTTAACACTATCTACTTTCTATGTTCCAAGAACGACACAGATCAATTTATAATCTGTACATCTTTTATGTATTCATCCATATAACTTAATAATTTTGATATGATTATTTCAATACTTTAGGAAAAACTATTGAGGATCACAGAGCTTTGGAAAATTGAATATGATTCTTGACTATCAAGTGGTTGAATCTGAACTGAGGTATTCCAAAGCTCATGTTTTTTTTCATTATACTTGAACGCTAAGTGAGCCTGGAATGTTCACAAAGGACTTGGCAGAAAATGTGATGTGTGATCCAAGACTTGAGGATAACCAGGATTTTGCCAGATGGTTAAGGTGTTGAAGGACATTCCAAGCCATGGGAACAGCTTATGTAACAAATGCAAATGCTATATTTGAGAATCACTGACTTTTGTGCAGTTCTAGCTGTGTCAAGTGAATTTGTGAAGGAAATTATAGTATAAGGAGTTGGCAGAGAATGAAAGAATTTATTTTATTTTGTTGTAAGAATGAGTGGAAGGGTATATGTGTGTGTATATATATATATATATTAAGAATTTAGGAATAAACAAACATCAAGACTAGAAAGAGGCAAGAAGCATATCATCAGTTATGTAACTATTAAAATATGCTGGAATTAGGGCAGCAACAGAAAGGATGAAGTGATATAAACATAATAAAACATTTTCTTTTTACCACAGATAGTTTGAGAAGCACTGATTGGGATGATTTTAGTCGCTGATTTGGGATAGATATTGAAGGAAAGAGGAGACAGAAGATGCTGATGCTCCTACCTGTGGGGCTGCATAAATCTTGTCATCGTTATCATAACATGAATTTAAGAAAGATGGGAAGGGGGGTTAAAATTATTAATCAATTTGAGCCAGGTTTTGTGTAAGATTACCATAAAGCACATATAAAGTAAAAAGAGAAGCAAAATATAGGCTTTGAAGAACATGAATGTTTAGACTATAGCAGAAAATATAAGCAGAAAAGGAAAAATGATCAAAAGACACTAACAAAGGCAGGAAGAAGCATGGAGACATTTTTCAGAAGTGAATCATAAAAAAAATATTTCCCACTGGGGATGATAAACAATATCAAATACTGTTAAGAAGTAAAAATAATGATGACCAAAATAGGCCTTCTAATTAAAAAAAATTAGTACTTGTTGATACAAATATGGAAAATAATAAATTTAATGAACATGGTTAGGAAATGGGGTGCTTGAAAATGAATCAGTTTTGTGAAAATAAAGGCAGATAAAGTAGCCTGTTATATTAAAATGTTTGCATGGCAAAAGTAATTAGCAAGTAGGAGAGTTACCTTAGAGGGAAGGACAATAAAGTGGAAAGTTTCACTATTTGTTTATTGTTTTAAACTGAGAAAGATTTAGATAAGTTTGTACTCTATAGAGAGGAAACTAGAGGAAGAAAGAGAGAAAGAAATGAAAATAAGGGGGGAAAGGACATGAAGGAAGAAGGGAAGGGAGAGAGATTGAAGATATATGAGAGATACCAAGCTAAGAATTAAACTCTCAGATAAGGCAACGTGGGATGGGATCCAGAATGCAAGCAGAGATTATCCTGGAATGAAAAGTATAGGAGGTAAATTTCTTGCTCTAAGCTTAGAGGAAAGAACATAAATATTGTGGTGATTTTAAAGGTAGAGAGGAAAATGAGTTGAAGGAACTCTGACTCAAGATCTATATTTTCTCTATTGTTTGAAAGAATGTCATTTACAAAGATGTAGTGAGCTGGAGGTAGAGTAGGAGTCTGAGGAAAATGTAAATGAAATAGTTATTAGGAAGGATGACAGAAGGAGAGCACCAGAGAGAAATATGGTATTCTATTTAAACAAGTCAAATGAAGTAAGAGAGTGTTAGTTCTTTAGGTGTTCACCTGTCAACACAGAACAAAGGGTTTTTCTTTGTTGGCTCAGGAATAGTCATAATGGATGGAAAATACGAGTTAAACATCAACCAGATTAGCACAGCTCCTGCAGGGAAAGGTTACATTTTTCTTTTCCCACTCAATTAGTAATCAAACTGAATCCACACGATATCCAGTTGTCCATTTCTATACGATTTTGAAGACATCCTTTGGTGCACTCATGAAGAATTTAGCATTAACATATATCAATTTCATTTTAGATGGAAAATTATCTCTAATTTTTAACTCATCTCATACAACTGCTCACTATGCTCAGCAGAATCCTGAGTCTTTCTGACCCCATCTGTTTGCACACTCTCCCTTCCTGACCAGTCACATCAGTTGCCTTGATTTTACACTTTCCATTCTTAAAGCTTTGCCTAAAATCCTCTTCACACACAGTCTACACCACTGGTTCCTTCTTTTTACCTTTCAAGTTTCTGCTAATATGTCAGTGTCAGCCTTGTCTTCTACTAAGAAGCCTTCCCTGAGCATCCAGGTTGAAATTGCTGACCATCCTTGAAATTGCTCACTCTTACCTTGCCTGTATCACATTCTAGCCACTTACTCAATTTTATTTTCTTTGTACTACTCTCTGAAGATGTGTTGTATTAAAATAAGTTTATTATTTTGCTGTTCTCTTTGTTTGGCTTTAAAGTTAACTTTATGAAGGCAAGGATTTTATTCACTTTGCAGTCCCTAGAAAATTGCCTGATGAATAATATGGCTCAAAAAAATTTTAATGAATAACTGAATGGGTTGGAGAAACAGCAATTGTCTAAAAATGTACCAGACTATAAAATCAGCTTCATCAGAAGGATAATAATTAAAGAATAAGGAGGAGGAATAAGAAGAGATGGAAGAGAAAGAGGAATAAAACTTGATTGCAGATTGCTGTTTCAGGCATGTCCTTTGGAAGATTTTTATACACATACTTAGAAAAACAACTCCAGTTCTATTCTCCAAAAGTTTTAGAAATAAAGTGAGTTAAAATGAGTATATAATTAGAGTAATAGATCAATATGTGCTTTATAAATTCAATGCTTATTTTTTATAGATTATAGGAAAAGTTTTAAGAGGAACAAAGGAGTTGTAAAATGTTTAAATGAAAGCTTTCTGTAAATATGCATTTTGAAGATTTGAATTGTTTGACTTCTAATTTTCCAAGAGAATAAAATTTAATTAAATATATGCCATTTAAATTTTATGAAATTTCACCATCAACTCTTTAGAGGAGATGCTATAGAACTCCCAAATCATCTTCATCAAATAAATTATTTCTTTATTACTACAAAATATTTCCTAAATATTATGAATTTATCAACTTCAAATAAGTTATTTATGATGAGACTAGATCAAAAGTTTGACTTAGTAGACCAAAAGAAAATATAAATGCTTCCTAATTTGCTATAGCAGTTAAAATTTAATGACATTTATTTTCTCATTCCTTTTGCTTCCCCCATTAAACAAACATTCTACATGAGAAATATGAATGCAATATTTTTTCTCCTTTAATAAACTTGAGGTTTCTATATGTAATGGCAGAAATACAGCTTATAAATTCTGGTAAGTTCTTGAAATTTGGACAGAACATGCAGCCATGCAGATTTTCCTAATGTGGGAATGAGAATACTTCAGCCAGAATGGCATCACATTGATCTTGACAGTCAGCATTACAGAAGAAAAGCGCCACTGAAAAATGTCTGCAATGCATTTTCTATAAAATAGGTAAGTATATGGTTCAATATCAGTTTTGTATATATTGTATTTTGCATATCATTCTCTAGCTGTTTGGAGAAGAAAAATAAAATCTTTATTTTCCTCAATATTTTAAATTCAGTTTAGATAGGACCAACTAATAGGACAATGTGAAATATCTTGTATATTCTAATTTCCTTGGACAATAAGTGTTTTGGTTTTGTTTCTTTTCCTATAAATCTCACTGTTTTTCCCAAAATGAAGGTTATTCTGATATAATTCATCATACAGCAACCTAAATGAAAACAAAACAAAAACCACAAATACAAAATTTACACAGGCCATAGTAGTAATAGATGTTGTTAACTCAGGACAATGGACACTGCATTTAGTCTTTAAGTAACCTAATTTGAATCATGGAAATAGTTGTGGATACTACCTAGTTCAAATCTAGGAGGCAGATAAGTTAAACAAACTTATACCTCACGCTATAGAAATATGGAATAAACCGTTCTAAGGGAAACACACAAAATATTACAAAGTAAAACCATAAATGAACTACATAAAACAGCATAGAAATATTTTAATTAAAAGGGTATATGCATACAAAGTGTAAAATTATTTTTTCTATGTCTGTGAAAAATGATGATGGTATT
>VBSM01000605.1:26808172-26838466 GCA_008086735.1 Cheirogaleus medius | reverse complement strand
ATACGTAACCGTAATATTTGTACCCCCATAATATGCTGAAATTAAAAAAAGGGATATGCATATTTCCTTTCAGAGAAGATATAATGAATATTGACAGTTGGCATTTGAACTAAAATTGTAAAGTTGAAATAATTTCAAAGAGCTTACAATGCATTTTCAATATAACCTAAAATGTATATAAAGCAAACACCTCTGCATATTCCTTTCAGTCAATTCTCTCAAGAATACTTTTAGTTGGGGCATATTTTAGATAGTGAAAGACAGGGTTCTGGAAGCCACTTGTTCAAATATGCAATGGGGTTAGAGTTAGTATCTAGAACCACAGGTTTTTAATGCATTATTTTATTTATACAGTCATTCATATATTAATAATTATATATTAATACATGTAATGAATCAGATAGACTATGTTGAACATGATAGATTCCACATACAATTCTTGTTCTTATGCAAATTAACACACTTCATTTTTTAAAAATTATTATCGTAGTGGTATGATATAAAAAAGAAGCTGAGTAGTTATAAAAAGGAAATCCAGTGTAGCATAGGTCAGCTAAGGCTACCTTAAGCAAATGGCAGTGTTTACCCTATGCATGATATACCGGATTTTTCACAGCTTTTCTAATTTCATATATCGTGCTTCATTCCATGCCAAGATTATCAAGGCATGAGACCTTATTTTGGTTTCAGGAAATGATGAGGTTCTTGTTTCTTTACTATTAAAAAAAAAAGTCTGTGCAGGAATGTCTCAGGGAACACCTTATTTGTATATAAGACTCCTACATTTGATTAAATAAACTATCTTTCAAATATAATGACTGTTTCAAATATCAAGATTTCAAATAGGGTTAAATTACAAAAAATCTACTGTTGTTGTAATGAAGTAAAGACATTTCCAGCAAGAACAGCTCAAGTTTTTTCATTGTTACTAAAAGCTAAAATATGGATGAGAGCAGAGTGAGTTTGGAATGGAACAGTAGAAATAGGGCCAAACTGTATGTGTTTCAATAAGAGGTACAAGCTCAAAATGCACTTGAGAGTTCTCCAACTTTCTATACATGTGACTTAAGTAAGGCTGATTTAATCAAAAGGTGTGTTTAACACACAAAAAGGACACTACAACAAGGCCTGGAAATTTGGGTTCTAATCTTAGCTCTACCATTTCTTAATTGAGAATTTAATTTCACTAATCTTCAGCTTCCTTATCTTACAGAATAGAGCTTAAAATGCATAACTTGTTTGAGAAAATGTCATAGTGTAATATGTATGACTGCACTTCAAATACAGAGATATAAAATAAATCTAAAGCATTAATAGAAATATTAATGAAAACAATGCATTGGATACAGATTATCATACCTTTTTCTGAAGACTTAAAACAGTAAACTATACAGGTCTTTCATTTCTCCAGACAATTTATTTTTTTTTCATCAGTAGGGCTCAAAAATAATTTAGTCCTAATTAAATTAACAGGTAAATTTCCATCACCTTGAGAAATACATTGTAGTCACATCTTACCTAAAGGATCGCAAGCTATTTTTTTCTCAGGTCTTGCACGTTGATATGAATCATTGCCACGTTATAGTATATTGCAAAGTTCTTAAAACATTTCAATCTTCATGCAACTTCTCAAGCTATATAGGTCAGATTATCATAATATACATCTCTACAAGAATCATACTTTTGTCTTAACTATTTGGTATGAGAATCATGCTTATGGCAACCATGTAGAACCACATTGAAACGACTATCAGAATTGCAGACAGGTGCACTGGCGGAGGACGATTCCTCACTTTCAACATTTAAGAAAAATTCCCTTGCCAACCTCTTCTTCCTAATGAGCCATATTGATGATGACGGATTTCAAAAGAATGAGACTACTACAAAAATCAATGCATTTGCAAAATGAGCATATGTTAACTTCTGAAAATTACCAATAAAAAAAAGAAGATAAAATATATCATATTGGTCCCTAGCATATGACACCATATGTTCTAACTCAGGAACCAGGCGAACTACTGTAATGTGCACATGGAAAATAAAAACTACTTCTGTATACTTATATTACTATAGGAGGGGGGAAAGTATATAAAGAGAGCAGCCATAGTAAATAATATAAAGAGGACGAGAACTATTCTGTTTATATATTTGCTATTTCCTCCAATGTGTTCTTCTATGTTTTGTTCAACAAAATTTAAGTGATTGTAATAATGTACTTTACTCTCTTCCTTTAGGTGATGATTCTATGGGCTGGTAGATTTTATTGTCTAGAAAGTAACACTGACACAATACTCAATTTGTTCTCTCTGTAATTCTAAGCACTTGTTTCTAGTTTGTTAGTTTGCCCTATGTTACGCACCTGAGCAGAAACTGTCTTACGCCTGGATTTAGTGAATGCTCAGCAAATTATTCATTATTTTTCTTTAAATTGAAAGAGGCATATTTGATATCATTTCATAAGATTTTTTAAAAATCAAAACCAACGTGCAAACATACAAAGAGGCTTCTCTGGATTTCAGCAGCAACTGCTCTTGCAGAACTTGTTGCTATCTCCTTTCCAATTATACAAAAAAACAACCTATCTCCATTCTGTGTCAGATTCCTGAGTCTGCTTTAGGAATTTTCAGGCATCATAAAACTCTGCTGAATCACTTAACATTCTGCTTCAGTTTCTTCTTAAAGCATTTACTTTGTTTACTTTGCAGTCTTTGAATGCTTCAGCAGCTTTGATGCCCTTATGTCACTATCCATCCCCAAGCCAAAACCCTGCCCAGGGCAGAGCCATTGCAGTGAGTATCATTTATACACTGATAGAATAACTACATTCTGGACTCCAGTTGTTGATGACTCCACTTTGTCAATGAGTGTGTATTGCTTCTAGGAAATGGTGATGAACTGTTTGAAAAACCTGATTGAAAATCTTCCTTGAATATTTATTGCGAAACTATCTTTCATAGCCGGCCATAAAATTTATTGTATGCTAACACTTCTCTGAAAAACATGAATCCAATTCTGTTTTTCTGTACCTGTATTGAGAACACAGTTATAGGATCAAATGTCTACATAGTCGGGTCTTAAATGTTAACTTCCCATTTCACTTTGCCAGTCTTGACTTGGGTACTCAAGCTCTTGATATGATGAAATATTAGACCTTTTTATTTTCAGAGAACTAAGATCTAAAAACCTCATATTCTGTTTCTTTGAAATAAAATGATGGTCTCACTTTTTTTTTTTTTATGAAAAGGCACTCTTGATAGTGACTAAGCTAAACTGGATCTGGGACATGTTGTGCTGTCTGAGGCATGTAGTTCTGAAAAAGAAAACATGGTGTACAGTCTAGCCAAGTTTGGGATGTTGCAGATGCCCAATTTTGAGTTGGTCCCACCCAGTGTGAGTCTTTAGTGCCTGTATGGAAATAGTCCAGTTTACTAAACTAATTAAGTTTAAGGACCTGAATCCTTAGAACCATAGTAGCGAAACTAATGAAACATTTTCCTAGTAGAATGAGGACTGACATTTAAGACAAAGCAGGACTGCAAAATTACCTCCTCTGGGCAATGTCAACGTGCATCTATTCCAGACTCTCAGAAAGCTAAAATTTAGAAACATTGAGTCATGATTAGCTTGACAATATTGATCAACTTTTATGGACCTATTATTTTCCTAAAATGTACTCCTTTTTTCTCATTTATTTTGTAATGCATAAGCACCTCATTAAAATAATTACTTCTGTCTTTTGTGGGTGGGGTTGGCAGTGGAGTGTTAAATTATTTCCTAAGTTTTATCTTTGAATTCTTTCATAGTTTCACTATATGCAAATAATGAGTATCCAAGATTCTTTGGTTTTTTGCACCAACAAACTATGTATCTAGGTAAATTATATGTGATAAAGTAAAATCTCCTTCTACTGGCTTAAGATTTATCCTTTCTTTTAAAATATATTTCTTAGAGCCTAGCACAGTGGCTCACACCTACAAACCTAGCACTTTGGGAGGCAAAAGCGTGAAGACGGTTTTCGCTCAGGCGTTTGAGACCAGCCTAGACAACATAGTGAGATCCTGTCTCTACAAAAAATTTTAAAAATCAGCCCAGCCTGGTGGCACATGCCTGTAGTCCCAGCTACTCAGGAGGCTGAGGCAGGAGGATCTCTTGATCCTAGGAGTTGGAGGCTACAGTGGGCTATGATGAGGCCACTGCAGTCTAGACCCTCTCTCTCTCTCTATATATATATATATATATATACACACACACATATAGATATATATATTTAAGATATCTGTCTATATATATTAAGATATGTTTCTCTCCAAACATATATCTTAATTTAGATATATAGATATATATTTAAATATATTTTAAGAGACATATCTTTTAAGGTTCTCTTATTTCTTTAAAGTCCTCCCATATCCAGTATTTATACTTAATACTAGCTCCTTAATGTTTAGTGTTCTAATGATTTTCTTCATAGAGGACTTTCAAGAATGACAAAGTGATATTGACAATATAGTGGACATTTTGAAATACCATTCCTTCTCTCACTCCTGAATACACCAATTTAGAAATTGTCATAGACTCCACTACAAAATATTTTTTCAATAACCTATCCCAGAATGTCAAAAGACTTGATAAGTATTTCCTTATAGGACTTGGTTTTGTCAGTTTTGCAATAAAATTAAAAAATTATTTGTCAAAATCAATTTTACAAACTATGTTAATAGTTGGAAAATACTCTTATTTTCATCAGGTATAGTCCAATTAGTTCATTTTTCTAAGAAAATATTGAGAAATAAGGTTAAAGATGAATAAATAATCAAACTGAAGAGTCTGAATTCCCAGTAATAATAATGTATAAGTATACTATTAATCTATAAGATAGAGCACTATAAAACTGATAAAAATATTTTCAAATAATTTTATATTACCTTAATTGGGACAGAATTATAAATACAGTATGTGAACAATATGAATATGTGTGTATGAATATATATACATATGAATATATATTATTAAATACACATACATATGAATCAAAGACATTCAGAAAGAAGTAGATTAAAATGTTAAAAATAGAGAGCTCTAATATGGTAGAGGTTTAATATTATCTTTATCTGTTTATATTTGTTCATATTTTCCCCAAGTATATATTATGCTTATAAGTAAAAATTAAATCCACTCGTTGAAACAGAAGAAAAAAACTTATATATTTTTTAAAGAATAAAAATGTACCAGTCTGGCCTTTTCAGTATCTGTTCTCATGTGGGAGATAATATTTTTTAAAATGTCTATTTTCACAAGTAAACTGACTATATCAGATGTATAAACTCCAGTCTCCCCTATTCCAAAGTCACTCCCTGGGAATGAATCAAACAACAAAGACGTTTCCTGAACTGTTACAAAGAGTCAGGTGCCATTTAGATTCATTCAGCACCATCAAAGAGCCGAATGAATCCCAGAGGCCCCAGATTAAGGCGACATGTGGGCCATCAACTCCACAGGCACCTGCTAAGTAGCATCTTTGTGCACACTTCAAGCACATCTCCGAAACTCTTAAGCTATGTATGTGACCGATGAGCAATTCCCCTGACTTCAATGGTGAAAATAAAAGGGGGACAAAGGAGGTTACTTCCTCTTTGTACTCAGTTAGTAAAACAAGTCTCAAATTGAACATTTGGACCATTTTACCTCTAATATTGCCTTAGTACACACTTCATCTTTTTGCAGGTATTGATCTTAAAAAACATAAAATCTCAGACTTTCAAGAGATTTTTACAAATCATTTGGACATCTGAGTCTTAAATTTTAAGTCCATAGAAATTATCTGGAGATATTGTTAAAAATGAATTTCCTGGGCTCCACCCTTAGAAATTCTGATTTGATGCTAGAAATTTATACAGTGAATAACATTTCCAATGTAACTAGGACTCAGGTAGCCCATGGAGCATATTTTGTGGACTTGAACAATGAACAAATGTTTTTATAATCAAAGAAGGGAGAAAATAATCAAACATTAGCAATGTTAAGCTTACATATACATTTTGAAATGATTAATATCTTTGGTTTACACATTCAGGTGACTTTCTTATTCTCTTTTATATACACATCATTCCAGTTTCATAAAATAAAAATTAGAAAACACAACAAAACCAACTAAAAACAAAATCACCCTCGTAGATCAGATTAATAGAGCCAACATTACCAGCTTCAATAGGCCCTCATCCTTTTTAAAAAATCCAGAAGTATAATGTGATTTTAGAAAAGGAATGCAAAAGCTCAATTGGTTTGTAACACATTCTAAAGCACAGGAAACTTAACCACTAGTATCAGTAGGCCTAGTGCCAAGAGCTCACACTATTTTTAATATTCTATGAACTGTTTTATTTTCTTTTAAGGTTAAAAAAACAATTTAACTTTTAAGTAGAAGAAAATCTTTTAATATAAATCATTAATGTATTTGTCTTAATACCAACATAAACATAATATATAATTTTTAATGGAAAAAAAAAACATGAAGGCAAAGATGCGTAGAGTCCACGAAAGCAAATTCTTGCCCACTGCGTTAAGTACCCAGACTGGTTTTTAGTCAATAGTGTTGTCACCCTAACAGACATTCAATTCTGTCCTTTCTAATCCTGGGTTCTCAAAAGCCCTCTTCACTACATGTCCTTGTTTGTGCTTTGCAACAGTCAAGCTCAGCTGATTGACATCACCAAAAACATGTTAAATAACTTACTTGGGGCTTCAAATTGCCTGTCCTAAATTCTCAATACTCTGTGTCAATCACTACCTCTAGCAGCAATTTTTAATCTTCTTTATTTTCTTCAAACTCTCAATTTTTTCTTGGCCCCTTATTCCCTGCAGATAAATTTACCATTATTAAGGTATTCAAGGACTTGACGATAATTTTCCCTTTATATCTGGGCTTCTTCCTATGCACAATCTTTACAGCCTTACCTTTGCTTTTCCTTCCTTCCTCGGTCTCCCTCTCTCCTTCCTTTCTACTTCTAAGGGGCAAAAAAATATCACTTTTTTTTATTTGGCTACATCCCTCTATTTTTAAATTTGTTTCTGTAGAATTACTAATTATACCTGTTGACATCTGTCTATGTCCTTCTTGATAATTCTATATAGTTATTTACTACTGACAATTCTCACTCATTCTTTTAAATCAGTTTCCTTATCTCCCAATATAACCCCAAAGACCTACATGTGGCCTGTAACCTTCCATCTCTACATGAAAGAACAACCTAATGTGCCTATCAAATTCATTATATTTACAAGGTTATTCAAATTGTATTTATCATGTCTCATCACCATTCATGCCACAGCTAGTTTATTATCTTTATTAGTATCTCTGCTCAGGATCAAAACCATGAGTCCTTTCTAATTTCTGGTTCTTCTGCCCCATATATATACATATGTATAAAAATATATAATTTTCTAAGTCCAGCAGATTCTACATCCACAATATATTTCCCATATATTCATATTTTTACATTGACCTCTTAAAATCAGATTTAAACTTTTTGTGAAATATTAGCATATTCATTCTTCCATATCCTCATTCTGAACTATTATACATAATGAAAAGTAATTTTACTTGATTCCCTGTCAAAAGACTTCTATGACTCTCATCACCTTTTAGTTTTTAGCTTGCTTATGTTACTCCAATCTTGAAGTTTTATGCTTATGTGTGACTATTATTATTGATGTCACCATTAGAGACATGAACACAAAGAACTTATGTGTACCATCATGGGGTAGAACCTAATAATGCAGAGGGAATAGATTAACTTTAATTATGTGCTGCATATGTATAAGGAGAGTTAGAAAATCTATATCCATTTCCAGAGTTGTTTCTCAGAAACAATACATAAGGATGGGTTTTTTACCCTTATTTTGCAGGTAAGGACCTGGGACAAAATGATGTTAAGGAATATGCATAGTGGATTTCAAGTCCACTCCTAGTTTCATGCCATCTTGAGTATGGCTTCTCCCTGCACGACCACTGCATATTGCTTATTCTTCTAGTATAGTGATTTTGCTGGTTTGATAATGTGATTGAATCCCCATCAGCAGTGAGTTCTTAGAACAAGAATCCTATACTTTATTATTTTACCATCATGCCTGACAAAAGGCTTGGCACAGAGGAAGTATGAACAAAAATGTTTTTTGAATGAATTGAATATATGTACTTTTTTTAACTGACAACTTAAATTGTTAAAAAAAAAACATGGGGAAATTAGAGGTCTATAAAAATACATACATTCAAATTAATACAACAATTATGGAAAACAGTATGGAGTTGCCTCAAAAAACTAAAAAATAAAACTGGAAGGATTCAGCAATCCCACTACTGAGTATACATCAAAAGGAAAGGAAATCAGTATGTCAGAGAGATATCTGCACTCCCATGTTTATCGCAGCATTATTCACAATAGCCAATATATGACATCAACCTATGTGTCCATTAACAGATGATTGAACAAAAATGTGATATATATACACAATGAAGTATTAATAATATTCATCCATAAAAAAACAAAATTCTGTCCTTCGCAGGAACATGATGAAGTTGAAGAACGTTATGTTAAGTGAAATAAGCCAGGCACAGACAAGTAAATACTTCATGCTCTCATTAAGATATGGAAGCTAAAAAAGTTGATATTATAGAAGTAGAAAGTAGAAGAGTGGTTACTGAAGGTAAGGAAGTGTGGTAGGATAACAAGAGGTTGGTTAACAGATACAAAAGTGCAGTTAGAATAAAGGGAATAAGTTCTAGTGTTCTATAGCAGTATAGGGTGACTAAAATTCACCATTTATTGTATATTCTCAAATGACTAGAAGAGTAAATTTGAAATGTTCCCAACACAAAGAAATAATAAATGTCTGAGGTGATGGATATATTAATTACCCAGGTTTGATTATTATACATTGCATACATGTATTGAAATACCGCATCATCCTCAATAAATATGTACAACAATTATAGAGACAGGTCTCACTGTGTTGCCCAGGCTGATATAGAATTCCTGCCCTCAAGGAACTTTCCACCTTGGCTTTCCAAAACTCTAGGATTATAGGTATGAACCATCACACCTGGCCCAGAGTTGGCTGTTGTTCTAGTGATTCCCTATATTGTTTTTCTTCATTTTCTAATAGAGTTTTAGTAAATCTTAAATATTTAAATATTTGAGGACAAAATTTTAAAAATTATGAAGCTGATTTAAGAGAGGAACACAGAAACCCTTGATTCGCAGGGAATTAGGGACATAATTTAGCTATATTGAAACTTTGCATCTAAAAGATCGTTGCTTCATGGCAGATTCTGCCATGAGACTACAGGAATTGATAAACAAATTCAGCAAATCTCAGGCTACAAAATCAATATATAGAAATAAGTAGCATTCCTATATGCCAACAACAGTCAAACTGATAACCAAATCAAAAACTCAATACCCTTCACAACAGTAATAAAGAAAATAAAATACCTAGGAATATATTTAACTGGAAGTGAAAATAAAATACCAAGGAATATATTTAATATGGAGGTGAAAGACCTCTACAGGGAGAACAATGAAACACTAAGGAAGGAAATAGCACAGGACATAAACAGGTGGAAAACCATACTATGCTCATGGGTCTGCAGAATCAACATTGTTAAAATGTCTATACAACTCAAAGTGATCTACAAATTCAATACAATCCCTATTAAAATACCAACATCATTTTTTGCAGATCTAGAAATAATAATTCTACATTTCATATGGAACCAGAGAAGACCCTGTATAGCGAAAGGAATCTTAACCAAAAAGAACAAATTGGGAGGCATCAATTTACCAGACTTCAAGCTATACTACAAGGCTATAGTAATTAAAACAGCATTTCACTGGCAAAAGAACAGAGACATAGACCATTCGAATAGAACTGAGAACCCAGATATAAAACCATCATCATATAGCCATCTAATATTTGACAAAGCAGACAAAACCATACACTGTGTAAAACAATCCTTATTCAATAAATGCTGCTGGGAAAATTGGATAGTACCATGTAGAAGAAGACTGAAACAGGATCCACACCTTTCAACTCTCACAAAAATAAATCCATGGTGGATAACAGACTTAAACCTAAGGCATGAAACTATAAGAATTCTAGAAGAAAATGTTGGAAAAAAATCTTATAGACATTTCCCTAGGCAAAGCATTCATGAAGAAGACTCCAAAGACAATCACACAACAACAAAACTAAATAATGGGACCTGAATAAACTAAAAAGCTTCTACACAGTCAAGGACACTATCATGAGAGCAAACAGACAACCTACAGAATGGGAGAAAATATTCCCAAGCTGCACATCTGATAAAGGGCTGATAAGTAGAATCTAAATAGAACTCAGGAAAATCAGCAAGAAAAAAATCAAACAACCCTATCAAAAAGTGGGCAAAGGACATGAATAGAAATTTTTGAAAAGAAGAGAGACTAATGGCCAACAAACATATGAACAAATGCTCAACATCTCTAATCATCAGGGAAATGAAAATCAAAACCACAGTGAGATATCACTTAACTCCAGTGAGTATGGCCTTTATGAAAAAGTCCCAAACAATAAATGTTGGTGTGGATGCAGAGAGATAGGAACACTCATACAATGCTGGTGGGACTACAAACTAGTACAACCTCTGTGGAAAGTAATGTGGAGATACCTCAAAGAGCTACAAGTAGAACTACCATTTGACCCAGCAATCTCGTTATTGGGCATCTACCCAAGGAAAAAAAGACATTCTATAAAAAAGACATCTGTACTAGAATGTTTATAGCAGCACAATTCACAGTTGCAAGGATGTGGAAACAACCCAAGTGCCCACCAATACCTGAGTGGATTAATAAAATGTGGTATATGTATCCCATGGAGTTCCACTCAGCCACGAAAACAATGGTGATCTAGCACCTCTTGTATTATCCTGGATACAGCTGGAACTGATTCTACTAAGTGAAGTATCACAAGAATGGAAAAATAAGCACCGCATGTACTCACCATCAAATTGGTTTTAACTGATCAACACCCAAGTGCACATATAGGAACAACTTTCATTGAGTGTTAGGGGGGTGAGAGGGGGAGGAAGGGATGGATATATTTACACCTAATGGGTGCAGTGTGCGCCATCTGGGGGGTGGACAGTCTTGAAGCTCTGACTTGGGTGGGGCAAAGGCAATGTATGTAACATAAACATTTGTATCCCCATAATATGCTGAAATAAAAATAAATAAATAAATAAATAAATAAATAAATAAAACTTAAATGTTTATTATTAATATGCTATAAATTCTGTGGTTACAAGAACATTGTAATTTTTTAAAATATTCATCCCCTTTCTGTGCCTTTTTGAATGAAAAAATAAAATATGTAAGCATAAAAAATGTATAGATTTTGCCTGGACATGGTGGTTTACACTTGTAATCCTAGTACTTTGGGAAGCCAGAGAGGGAGGACTGCTTTAGCTCAGGAGCTTGAGACAAGCCTGAGCAAGAGCAAGACCTCATGTCTATTAAAAATACAATAGCTGAGTGTTGTGGCACATACCTGTAGTCCTAGCTATTTGGGAGTCTATGGCAGGAGAATGGCTTGAGCCCAGGAGTTTCAGGTCACAGTGAACTATGATGACACCACTACAATCTACCTGGGATGACAGAATGAGACTCTCAAAAAAAATTATACATTCAATAAATATTTATTAAGTGCCTACCTACTACATGCTCAGCACTGCTCTAGACCCTGAAGATATACCAACAAACAAATCAGAATAATCATCCTTTCTGAAGCTTACATTATAGCTGGTAGAAATATTTAAAAAAAATAAAGAAAATATATAGTATTTAGATGGTGATAAATGCTATGACATAACAATAATTGGCAGAGAAAGTTCAAACTACAATTTTAAATGGAGAAGTCATGGCCGACCTCCCTGAAAAGATATCCATTTGTTCAAAGACCTTAAGGATGTAAGAGAGCCAGCCAGGTAGATATCTAGTAATAGATAATTCCAGGTAAGAGGGAAAAGTGATGCTGAATTCCAGAGGAAAAATCAGGTACATACCTAATACTTCTAAGGAACAGCAGGAAGGCTGGAATCATAGTAATTGAGTAAGACATGGATTTAAGAGTGGGAAATGAGTTCAGGGAGGGTTAGGGTACACGTGTCTTGTGGGCAAGTAAATTTTACAATATGAGTAACCTTGAAGAGAACAGTTTCAGGGGAGTGGTAAAGAGAAAGCCCAAGGGAGGGGTTTAAAGAGAAAATGCAGAGAAATAGAAGACAATAGCAAAACTCACAAAGATTTCTGTTTTTAAGGGGAACAGAGAAAATGAGTACTATAATATTAGTGATATGGAGTCAAGAGAGAAAGAGAGGAGTTGTACTTTAAAAAAAATAAATATGGGGAAATTACAAAAACAATTATCTCCTGTTTTTCAGACATTCCATAAGAGAGACATGTAAGTTCTTAAATAGCAATGACAAGGATAAGATACACATAAAAATAATAGATTATTTTTCTGGGTGATGAAAATTTTCTCTTGAACAAAGTGACTTACCATACTAAAAATATAGACAACTAGTAAAACTTTTAAATATTTACTTTAGGTAGTTTATTTCAAAAATGCTCAAGAAATATCCATTAATCAAAAAATAAATCATAATCTAGTTATCTGGGTTGGCAATGAATTTACTAGAAAATCTTATTGAAGGATATATATGATAATTCAATATTAAGCAACCATGATGTAGGAGTGTGTTGTACTGATATGTAGCTTAAGTGTTACAGTCTTTCATACCCTGTAGGATTAATGATTTTAATTATAAAGAAAGCCATTTAAAATTTACAGATAATAAATTCTAATATGATGAAAATTTATAGTATTTTGTTTTTATGGATTATAACTGATCAGTTAAGACCAAAAAAATAAATGTATCACACTTAAAGGAAGTAATAATTTTTTTCAAAAAAAAATCTTTTAATGGAAAAAACAAAATATATAGACTTTACCCCATTACCTCTAATACCAAGTTATCATTCTAATAGTAAGAAATGAGATTTGAGGAAAACATATTTATCTTTCTAAACACCAATTTCTAGAACACTATATTGGTGTTTTAAGAGTTAATAAACTTTATTGCACATATCTAACTTATTAGGATCCAATTATTTTGTCACTTGTGAAAATAAACAGAGTAAGGAAGCAAAATTATTTATATCACATCTACACATTGCATATGCATCAACCACTTAATAATAAAGCAAAAAAGTATGCATACAGAAGAATGAAATATTACAAACAATTTTCTGTGACTTCCTTCCACCTCTGTGTTCTAGTCTCAAAAGAAATGCTATCATGAAGACATAGGGATAGGGGCTAATGTTATTTTCTCAGATGCTCTCTTCAAGTGGGGCCCTGAGGAAAGTCCAAGTTAAAAGACTCCATTAGATATTCCTTTGGAATATAATATGGTTATTTTTTAAAATGCTGCAAAGGAAATAACTATAGTAAATCTGATTTAGAAAGGACAATTAAGTTAGAATTATTTAGTACCCAAGAAGTAGCTAAGAAAATATAGTCTATAAATGTAAAAGCTTGTTATGAACAAATCACTCCTTTATAACACAAGTGTATGACCTAGAAATTTATAGCTTCAGTAAACTCATGACCTGTGTATTTACTGCTATTTTTAACTTAACTCTGTGATTTAGATTGAGCACAAGAATAATCTGCCCATAAGAGGATATATGTCAAATTATAATATAAATTAAACTAGTCAATTTATGGGAAGCATAAAATAAGAATGATGCAATTCTATTAATGAATAATAAAACCTCAGGAAAGTTTTAATTAAGTTGCCATATCATTTTTATTCTGGGTGTTGGAAGAGATATGAATTGAACATTTGTTGGCCTGAAGTAATATATTGCACATATGGTTTAGGAAAGTAACTCATTCAAACTTGTATTTCTGTTTGATAACTTTAGATATTAAGCATACAGTTTTATTTTTAGTTGTGCAACCATATATCTAGATTTATTTGGGACATTTCTGATGTCAATTATTATGCTATATTACCATACTAATAAGAACTAACTATGTGTTTTGGTTTTTGGTTTTTAATTTGGAAAACATGGCCACAGATTATTAGATCTCTTCAGAAGAGATAAGGGAATTGAATTGGTTATTTTAGGATAAAGATTCTTAGCTCTATGTAAACTTGAGAGAGAGAAAGAAAGAAAGTAAAATGGGTCTAGACAGAGAGGTTGGCTAAGAGATTTGATTCTTTAAAAAAAGTAAATTGTGTATAGTCAGCCCTCTGTATCTGCAGGTACCATGCTGCATCTATGAATTGAACCAAATCTAGATCAGAAATATTCAAACAAAGAACAAAACGGAAAAAATAGCTGAATCTGCACTGAACAGGTACAGACTTCTTTCATGTCATTATTCCCTAAACAAGACAATATAGCCACTATGTTCATAGCATCTATTAATATTTTATATCAGGAATTATAAGTAATCTAGAGATGATGTAAAATATACAGGAGGATGTGTGCAAAGTATAAGCAAATACTACACTATTTTATATAAGGGACTTGAGCATCTTTGGATTTTGGTGTCCACAGGGATCCTGAACCCAATCCCTTATGATACCAAGGGATAACTGTCCTTCTTAAAGATTTGATCCTTCACAATATCATGTAAATACAGAAATCATTCACTTTCTAAAGTCAATTTTAATATTAATAGTTTTTAAAGCATTTGTATGTACTTTGCACACAAATTCATCCCAGGTTCTGCACTGAAAATTTCATGTCTCTGGAAACTCTAGAGCCCAGGACAAATTAAGAATGTTGGTATATGTTGAAGATTTCAAAAGAAAAAATTTTTCATTTGATTAATTAATGGTTCTAAAGTAGAAGTAAAATTGAGAATCATTTGATTCAAAATAGTAAAAACCAAGTATACTTAGTATATTGATATAATAAATAGTAGATCAAAGACCTATGCTGAATCATTGGTAAAATACAGTTATGCCACTTTCAGGGATGCTTACTGATTTAATATTCTTTCCCAGACATAGTCACTTTTTTGCTACAATCCCAGGAGAACTATATTTCAAGACTAAGACACTTTTAGCTTAAATCGCTATAAGAGTTTCCTTATTTTGTTCCTGTTTCCGTCTATCCCATTAGATGAGAACAATTTTTCATAAATTTTGACTTCATCACATAATCTATTTATAAAAATAATACAATGGTTACATTTTAACAGTCAAGCAAATTATGTAATGCCTTCCAATACTTTACGTCAACTCCGCCTGTGTCACAAATAGCATTATGACTAGTGATGTTTTTTACTGCCAGGCAAGCCTACTTCCTGCACATCCCTACAGTTACTCTTTATTATTTCCTAACAGAATTATTATAATAACATTACTTCTATAGCCTGTAATCAATACCTTCACCAAATTATATCATCTGTTTCTAAAACCTTTAACATTCAACTGTCCTATTAAGGATTGCCTATCAGGGGTTCTCAAACTACAGCCCGCCGGCCACATGTGGCCCACCCAGGACATTTATCTGACCCACTAGGTGTTTTTGCCACTGCTGCCTGTCCTGCTTAGCAGCCGACTGGTCCCGGGCCCACAGTGCGCACTCTCCAACGGTCTGAGGGACAGTGAACTGGCCCCCTGTTTAAAAAGTCTGAGGACCCCTGGTAGATTATCCATAACCATGCCTTCAATAAATGCCAGCCCATCACTTATCAACCGTGCCAAGATAACAAACGGTTTTCTAAACAAAATTTCTTTTTTAAATATTCTGAAACTGTGCAATAATTTGAAGAGAGTAGATAAAGAATAAAATGATGATAGTAAAGTGAAAATAATGGTAAAATACAAGTTAATAAGAAGATAAGATTTATAGATACCTTGATGATAGTCTTAAGTTTCTCCAAGCTGGGAGTTTTATCTGATACATAGTCAAGATGTGATTTACCGAATTGATAAATTTAAATATTGCTATTAGTCTGTAGTAGATTACAAAACTCTGATTTTAGTACATTTCAATTTTTAGATGTGCATTTTATTTAACCCAATACATATATATTTTTCTCTTTATCAATGGCACTGAAACAAATGCTAATAATGTACTGAAGTATGAAAATTCATTCCTTACCTCTCTTTGTATTCAAATTATATAAAATATATTTATTTCTCTATACAGTGTGTTTTATTTCTAATTTGGAATAATTAAAATAAATGTTTAGAACTATAATATTATAAATTACTAATAAGTTCACAAAACCATAAAATCTAGTCATTTCATATAAATTAGTTCCTTTCAAATATCACACACACAATATTTTATCTGATTTACATTTTTAAATGTTTATATCCTCACAAATGCTGATAAACATTAATAAAAAGTAGTATATTTTTTCTTTCAAATTATTTGGTTAACTGGGCCATAGGAAGAGGGGCTTAAATACTAAAAATTTTTGAAACTACTATATGGAATTAGGTAGCCATAAATACCATAACAAATCAATTATCTATAATAGCAATATCTCTGGAATATATATACACACACAATTCTTATTTCTTGAAAACTAAGTAAAATCTTACAAGATATGCCCAGAAAATACTATAGCATCACAATATTCTACACATGGTACATTGTTTTGGAAAATATATTATTACAAAAATCTGTATTTCTGAAGCTTGCATTTTAGAAATTGGTTTCAATTACCATCATAGCTATCATTTACAGGGAGTTATTGAATACACTATTTTCTGGTTTAGAGTAGCAAACAATGGTAAGAATACGAAAATAGAAAATGCCTTTGAGAACAGAATCACATTATAGTATATATGTCCCTGTTTAGGAAGGTACATTGTAAGTTATACTGATATTGAAAATAACCTTTTTAGTTTTCAATTTTTCTTTAGCAATCTCAAAATTCACTTTGGTGTACAATCATTTGGACTGTTTATGAGTTAATCTATTTAGAAATGACGAATAATATATTTGTAATTTTAAAACATTTGTTTATGTGTGTCTGTGATAAAAGGGAACAATTTCATAAAATACACAATCAGCAATGTATTTTTTCCAAATAGGGACAGTTCTAATGATTTCCAATACTAGTAGGAAATTCTCTGAATGTCAAAATTCATCTATCACTCCTGCAACCAACATATTCTAGGAAAAGTGAAAGTAGGTCAGATTATTTTACAATATATGAACTCCATTATATCTTCTCTGTGGTAACTTTACTTAGGCATTTGATCTTTATTACTATGACAAACTGTTACTACATATGTCATTTTAGTTTTTAAGTTCAATCTAAATTTATAACTAGTTGACTTGTATGTAAAACAGGTGATAATTTAACATTATTAGTGAATAAATTAAACTGAAGTTTCTGAATTTTCCTTTTGATAGATTTAGGAAAAATAGAAACATCTATTGTAATAGTAAAAATAAGTTTTATTATATTCACATTTCCTAGCATTTTGCCATCACATGATACATGTCACTGGAAAGTGTTTAAAAATATCATTATCCCTAAAATCATTCATAGAGCCATGAAAATGTATTTGATTCTATGTGTTATTATGGGGCAATAAGTAATTAAATGAAATAACTTCAGAAGAACAAATACAAGCTAATGTTGGAAAAGTAAAAATTAACCTGGAATGCTATAAAATAATGGACACCACCAAGGGTAAAACCATTCACTGTTGACTGTATGGAACCAATTAGACTGTTCTATGAAAGTTCATACAAATATGAAATATGAAAGACACAGGAATTTGTTCTTCAAGAAGGTGCAACTTTCACTGTTGACTATATGGAACCAATTAGATTGTTCTATGAAAGTTCATAGAAATATGAAATATGAAAGAGACAGGAATTTGTTCTTCAAGAAGGTTTGTCAGGCACAAAGACCTTAAGAAGAAAGCTAAATCTTCCCACCCATAATGTAGATTAACAACTTTTGGATTTTAAGGAAAGTATATAAGGAAAGTTATCTAAAATGTATGAATTTATGAATCAAACATTTTTTGAGTAAAATTTACAAATCAAGCATTACCTTGAGATATTCATATAGGTACTATTTTTTGAAAATAATATAATTATCACTGAAAAATATAAATATTTTCATTATTTTAAAAGTAGTATTTCCTGAAAAAATATCAAGGGAGTTTGGAAAGAGTTATTTCCATCAACTAGAGGAAAATGTGACATGTCAGACTAGAGTAATTCTTGAGGAGAACTGACAGCTGACTGCTGCGTATGTGTATCTCCAGCAATGGAGTGACTCCTGAGCACTTCTCTCGCCTATTATGGAAAATATCACCTAATTTTTTCCCCACTCTGTTATCACTAAGACAGGAACTATTCTGATAATTTCATCTTTGCAATGAAATAATTCCATATACAACTTACACACAAATATGTTCCATGCTAGTCATTTCTTAGGCTTTTCGTAAATATTTGATGAGTCAATGAAAATCCAAAAACATGCCAGTTAATATCACTTTAAAAAGAAAGTCACACCACCACCACCACCCCTACCAGCTTCCCCAATAACAATAATACTTTAATCCAGTTACAAATAATAAAATTAGTAGATTCGCTAGGGAAAATATATTTAAAAATTATATAATCGTATGCAACCATTGTATATATGCAGGAATCAATCCATAGAATTTTATTGGATGGTATACAAGATATGTCATAAATAATGGAGAAAATAAGGATAAGTTTATTTATCGATCCATTAGCTCCTTCAGCCTATGGCCATGGTATCATCTCCAGTTCCTAGAACAGTCTCTATTGAATAAATAAATGAATTTTAAACCTCTAACATGCATGAGCACTTTTTCAAAAAACAATTTGTAAATTCATATTGTATAGTGTACTGGCTACATTTCCCCCCAAAATTAATAAAGTTCACAAATGATAGAGCTTTAAGTCCACCAAAGCCCTTCATATAACTTATCTGCAGGTGTGTACTGGTAATTTAATAGTCACTGATCAACACTTGATATTTCCATATATCTTTTGATCTTATTATTATTATGTCTTGCCTGCTGCCTAAAACAATATGATACAATAATGGATGCACTTGAAATATGTCAATTAATCAATTATTACCACAGGGAAATTGTCAGCTCTAAGATTTAAAAAGAATGTTTCTGCCTCTTTTGTAAGATGGAGTCATTCTCTACTCTGATCTCTTCCACCTGCCACACGATGAAAACACAGATTCTCCACTTGTAAACCACCGATATTGAATCCTGGTCCAGCACAATATGCCCCAGAAGGTAAGAAGCTGTAAGCTATAGGAGCAAAAAAAAAAAAAGCAGCATAAATCATGGCCACCCACCAGTCTACCTCTCTTCTCCCCAAGAATTGAAACCACAATTTCAGTCTCTCACCCTTTTTCTTCCACATGAGAAGAAAAGTGCGGAGTAATTGTGTCTACTACATCTTCCATTTTCAACAAGAATTAAATATGACTGAAGTCTCCTCTTTATTCTACTAAGTAGCAAGATGTCACCTGACAACCTTGTTAACCACACATGAAATGTACACACAATATTTTTAGCTAAACCAATGAATTATGCTATCTATAAATAAAAATTTGGAACAAGACAGTGAACATTTTTCTTTGTTTTATTGCTCCACCTCCCTCAGTCTTTTTTCACCTATACTTCATAGAAACAGGCTCTGGCTATAAGGAGAATTTCAAACTAGGAGCTAGGAAAGAAGCAAGTGTTTTGAGTGGTTTACAAGAAATTTTCTCAGTTTAAAATTTAGAGATGAAGAAGCTGGTTTATACTGATCTCTAAGTATCTTCCAAATCTATAATTATAAATGAATCCTGCAAAATAGTACAATGTTTATTAGGCAAATTTACACTTGGTGTAATTTGTGATCTGCTAGGAAACACAACCCATATTACAAAATGTGGAACAACTCAAAGAAACCCAAGTTAATTTAGGAATATAAAGAAGAAAATGAAAACAAGTTTATCTTGTTATATTTTTCAGGGTTGAAAATATGGTCTTAGAAAAATAATCTAAATATATTTCAAAGGATATATAATTCCTTATAGTCTTTACTTGTTTAAATATTTTATTCTCTATAAAACATTTAGATTTAAAATCACAATCACATTTTAATGTATAATTGGCAGCCAAATATCTTAAGCCCATGGCCTGAACACTTGGTGTGTTTTATGTTTTTGTTTTTTTTCCTTAAACTCACCACATGACCTAAAATTTCTGACATCACTTGTAGTTTTAGTTTTTTGCAACTTCATCAAAATCATTTCAGGACAGAATATCTTGTCATTTGCTGATATAAATTGTTTTCTAAATTCTCCTTTAGAATGAGAAGTTTGCTTCCATCCATATGCTTTGGGGAGATACTTGGATTCTTCTTTTTATGATATTTGTTTCTTATTCAGAAGTATAATAAATTAGGCTGTCTTTGTCTTGAAACAGATATAGGTGTTCTTTAAATGTGCGAACAATATACCGTCTCTTGAGAAGTTTTGACAAACACTATCAATTTACTTATTATCTTTAGTTTTGAAACAGCTTCTTTTAAAATGATAAAGGAATCCTATATTTTCATCTTTGTTTGGGGGATTTCCCAATTGCTGTTGAGGACCACTTTGTAGTTCTCCTCAAATTTTCTTCAGATTTTAGTTAATGAGGAACTTAAGAAAGATCGTTATGATCTGTAAGTGAAACAAATGTCAACATCCACAACTACTACTGTGTGTCTTGGTGCTTGTCATTTGGCCTACATACTAATCCATGGAAGAAGAATCGGCTGTATGAGATAATTTATTGGTAATCTACAACTGGGAGAGAAAGAACGGACTTCTCTCTTGATGCTTATAACATTCTCTATGGAATGCCATAGCTTTCTTATAAGGAAATTTAATTTATTCATAACTCACTAAAGAATTTTTAAGAGGTGAATTAGCTTTGTTACTTACATTTTGCCAATACAATAATTAAAATTGAGAAATGTTAGGTGACCATTTAATAATTCATGATCAAATAATTGACAGAAACAGAAGGTGCATTTTAACTCCCAGGTTTTTGTGCCAAAATCTAAACTTGATCTGTGGGATATGCATAATATATTTCTATAAAGTAATAGACTATATTCAGCCTACAACTAACAAAGTACATTTGAAGTGCCTGGAGAATATATTAATAATACCCAAGATCTTAACCTTTATTTAAGCTCAACCAGCCCTTTCTATTACCAGGGAATACTCCAGTTCAAAAATCTAAATTATAGTATCCTCTATTTTAACTACAATCTCCTTTTCTTTAGGTCTTTCAAAAGCTCGTTTCTGCCAAATCTGTTCTTCAAACACTTGCAGACCACTATTGTCTTAATTATTCCAATGTGTTCTTATCTATTAGAACTGTTCTTCTTCTTTCCTCTCTAGTTTGAACCCAATTATTTTTCCACTTAATAATTCTCTATTAATATCATATAAAGCATTCACATCACTATAAGCTTCACACAGGTTTAACAAACTCATATCGGGGTCAGTTCCATGTTTGTTTTTTCATCTATTTACTGAAGAGCAGCTTAAAACACATGCACAAACACACACTCCTCTGCTGTTTGGCACTGTGGCAAAATTATTGTCTCTTCACTCAGCTGGAGCCTCAGATCTCTCTGTGAGTTCTTTTCATCTGCATTTTTCACGTCTATTCACAGAAACAATATTAATTATGAACATTGTATTAGTGAGGAACAATCTTCCCTAAATTCCTGTCCCCCAAACTGTAGCTTATACACATCCACAAGACCTCACCTTCTCTTCCTTAAAACAGCAATCTTCCTATGCCTTTAATCACTTCTTTCTTAGGCCTTGGTCAATTAGTCATCACATTCAACTTAGTCTTCCTCCATAGTGTCTCTTTTTCTAATTCAAGAATACTCTTTTATTTATCGCAAACAATGAACAACTTTCCTCCTACATTGCTTTACCCACCAGCTGTGTTCAATACCTTCTCATTCAGTTCTCACATGTTGTATTTACAATAATCACATAAATCCGTTTCCACACCTTCTATTCACTCATTAAAGGAAGCATACAGGTTCCTTCACAAGAAAATTCCTTTTACTCAGTTTTCATACTGCTAATTAACAAGTGTAGTGCACATTTATGTATAGCACATCTACTGGACTAATATTCAACCTAACTCTCCCCTTTTAGTTTAAAGATGAGTCTGGTCTTAAACCTTTTTGATCTACTCTTCAACATCTATTTTTACTAATATTCTTTCCTATTGACACTGCTCTTTTCAATTTACAACTGTTTTTGTGTAGTCTGGATGATTTCTTCTATGATGATAGTTTTATTCACAATATTCTATAATTCCTAAATTTATATTTATAATACAAACCTCTCCCCTACTTTGTATTGAAATCAAAACGATCCTAGTATTCAAAGGCAGATTTATCACTTAACATGTACAAAAATGGGTTCATTCTCCCCCACAAACCAGTGATCCATTTCATATTTTTTGTCCCAAAAGTGGCATCTCAATCTGTTAATTAAATAAAACTTGAAATCTGGGAGTAATTCTTTTTTTTCTAGAATTTTTCTTTTATTTTTTTTTATTTCAGTGTATTACTGGAGTACAAATTTTTAGGTTATGTATATAGCTCTTGCCCCACCTGAGTCAGAGGTTCAAGTGTGTCCATCCCTCAGACGGTGCTCACTGCACCCATTAGGTGTGTATATACCCACCTCCCACCTGCCCAACACGTGATGAATGTTACTACTGTATTTGTACAGTAATTCTTTAATTCTCTCTCTCCCTTTATTCCACAATCTATTCATCAAGTCTAGCCAATTTGATCACCTAGTTTATGAACACATCCTTTCTCTACATATTGAACATCTTACTTTCTTCCTAAATAATATCCAATAACCTCCAAAGTCAAAGACACCCATAAACAAACTGATGGCTTAGAGGCTATATATAACTCAAGCATTTTTGTTTTCCAGTAATAGTAATATGAATCATGCCCAGTAGTAGATAGATTGATGATATAGATAAACAGAACTTAATGCAGCATATAAGATTGAATGTCATAAAGAATGCTTGGAGTCCCAAAATATCTATTCTGCATTTTATCCATAATAATAAAATGTTTGACAAGCAATGGCCATCTGAAATAAAAAAAAATCTATTTCATAGCGTTCTTTGCATATAGACATGCAGATGTAGAGTAGAATTTTATGGCAGTGTTCAGTAACCTTATCTAAATGATAACATTCTTTTCCTTATTGTATTTTTCCATTCCTCTGCTGCCTGGGCAGGTTGAACCAGGACAGTAAGAATTATAGTCCAGGGATGGTGGAGGAGTGAGCTAGGCAGAATCTGGCTTCCTGCTGGTTTGGTGGAAGAGTACCAACGTTTGAGAGCCTAGGACTGCATTCTTTCAGATTAATTTGTGAGCAATAAACAACTTCATTCTTGCTTAAAGAGTATTATTTTAGGATATCCTATTATTTGCAGCTGAACTTAATTCTAATGAATACACCAGATTTTTGGCTATTTTTGAAAGACTGGGCAATCTGGCAATTCTATGCCACACTTCCCCATGGCAACGACTGGCTGGAGCAGAGCAGAATTGGTGTTAAAAATACTGCATTGTCTCCCTCTCTGGACTTGCTTCTTTAATAATTAATGTTATTTGCATTTGGATATGAAAGGATATGATCCAATTTCCTTAACATGACATTCAAGGTTCTTGATGGTTTGATACCTAATCATCTTCTTTATACTCCTTTTTTTATCCTTCATTCTTCTCCTAAACTAATTCCTTGCACTTTCTTACATAGACTCTTGCATTAGCTGCTTCCAAGAAAACCCCTATAACGATCCCCATTCAAACAGCCTGTGTGCCTCCTGTGAAGGTCAGCCTTAGATGTACATTCTTGCAGGAGGCCTTCCCAACCCTCTAGGTTATGTTACAGGTCCCTCCTCTATGCTAGTAACTCCCTGAGCAAATCAATTTCAATTGCCACATTATTTTAAAGATGAATTTCTGCTAAAGGGACTGTTACTCAGCAATATTCTAAGTTAACTTTAGAATATTTAAGAAAGATGCAGGATATTATTTTTAAATGTCCATTGCCAGAAATTTTGAGACTGTGAATTAGTATGTTCAAGACACTGCCCAGAATCTGCATTTAAACAAGCACCCTTGATGATTTTCATGCAGGTGATCCAACAGCAACATTTTGACAAGAAACGTCTTAGAATGTGAGCTCTTTGAGAGTCTAGGTTGTCTTATTTAACATACCCAACACCTAGCACACTGCCTTTTGCTCAATAAATGCTTGTTAACAGAAGTGTCTTTCAGCACTTGTGAGAAGCAGAAACCATTGCAGGTCATAAGGTCAATATAATAAAATATACCTGCAGTATACACAGCTAGGTGTAAGGCATCTTCTCTTTGTCTTGGCTCAGTCTGGCAAACTATGAGTAATATACAGGTTACTTAGTATCATATATACTAAACAAAACAGTCAGTGTTTAATGGTTTATCTGTGTTTCTAACTCTTGTACATAAAGTTCTATCTAGAGCAGCAGTACAATTGCGATTATTTATCCAAAGTTAGTATTTAGTTGATTCTACTTGGAACTAAATATCTATAAATATCTGTGAGTGTCATACAGCACTTTGTACATATTAGACACTCAATAATTCTATTGACCAACCACATGTGCTAATTTCAAAATAATTTCTCTGTGTCATTTTGTTTTGGGATCACACATGTAAAACTACTATGTTTTTCAGCTTAGTAATGGGACGTATTCTGAGTTGACAAAGATTTAAATTGACTAACAAAAAGGTAAATGGCTATTTGAATATCCTGATTTCACATGCTCTCATCACCCTAGAAACAATTCTCAATGGTTTAATTCAGTAGCTATCACATAAAAATTTTGTTTGTATCAATTTACAACCCAAGTTCTAAGAGTTTTATAAATTTTTTAAAAATAAAATATACTTTAGTGCATATAATTATAAACTGAGAAATACTTTTACTAAAATAAAATGTGAAAATAGAGATAATTAGTACTATTTTTGCTCAGATGGAAAATACTTAGTTTTTCTATTCTTGATATATAGCTAATTTTAAAAAATCTACCAAATATTAATATTTATTTCTAAGTTATCAGCTTGAGCTAAAAGACAGATCTTTTAGCTTTCAAAAGAGACCTATGCCATTCTAAGGAATAATTATTCTTTAACCATAGATCAAGCTGCTATCTGGGTCATCTCTGGGTATTTTCTGTCACTTATAGCATTTGACTTTCATAAAACCTCTTTGTAACATTTTCTATTATTTTATTCATCACTTTTTGTCCATGTCCTTGCCAGACTCCACCATACACTCTAAACAACCTATGCACTTGGGTTTTCATTTTCCTTCTTAATAGACCTTGAAATTCCCTTCTTAATGCCAACAATTAGTCAAACTGAGGGTTCCCATTAACTGTGCAGGTTTCCTGACTAATGTCTCAGGGCGATATATTTTAACCCTGGGTACATTTTTAGAGCACCATAATAAATATCTTCAATTTGACACTGCCTCTCTTTAAACAATAATTTCTTCATACTTTTAGCTGGCTTCAATATAAGCTGGAGTACAGGCATACTGGGTCTTATTTACCTGTTCACACATGTTTAAAAAGCACAGTTTTAGGATTGACTTAAAAAGTGTATTTCATTATTAAATTACTCTTAATATGATAGGGTATATATTCTGAAACAATCGTTTAGCTCACACGTTTATTGTAAATATTTTAATACTACATAAACATGAGAATACATAAGAAATATTATGTATGCAAATTTATAACTCAAAGATATGATACAAAATTAAACTGTGCTTAAGATAAGTGAAATACTGCTCAACCATACATTTCACTGGCTAAATTAAACCAATTGAATGAACAGTATTTGATAGCACAACAAAGTAACTATAATCAGCAATAAGTTAGGGTATACTTTAATTGGAACGTTCCTAACACAAAGAGGTGATAAGCGATTGAGGTGATGGATAACCCAATTATCCTGATTTGATTAATTCACCTTGTATGCCTAGATAAAAGCATCACATGTAACCTATAAAGGTATGCAAATATTATGTACCCATGATAATTAAAACAATTAAAAACAAAAAATAAATAAAACAATTAAATAATCTCTGTAAAAGAGTTGCACTTTCATCAACATTAAAAAAAAACTAATGATAAAATATTTATGCCATATTAGGATTCTGAAATGATGCAATTCATATTCTATAGTCCCATAGAATCAAATAGTCCAATTTACAAAATGTTTTCTTATGCCTAAATAACAGAGATTCATTTATGTTTTGTATAATCAGTAGAATAATAGTTTCAAGCCTTCCTTAGTACAGTGGGCCAAAATGACAATACTTTCCCTCTATTGTTTTTGCCCTGCTCTCAGAGCACACATATGAAAAGGAAGAAATGATCCCTGCAGTAGTATTCATGATGCTGAGCTAGGGTAAGAATTACGCTTAATTTTGTTTCAAAGTGATGTCAGCCATATTGTATCAGAGAAGCGGAAAGATTCAAGTTGTGTTTGCAACACAAGGCAATGAAGGCCTATTATTTGGTTTTTATCAACTCCTTTTATCTCTATAGCACATATTGGAGAGTTTTTCCACCTCTTGTCCAGAGCAATTCTGATCAACTAGTGGGTGGATCTCTCCCTCAAACTCCAGTTCTTTATTTTCTCCAAAGCATTTATGAATTAGGTAGAAGCATTCTGTCAGTGAATCTACATATTTTCAATGTATCTAAACAGAGGTTAATAATTTTTGCCAAAAATTATTAAATACTCTTATTGTATATCTGCTTGAACTTTATAAGAATTGTAAATCACAGAGATTTTTTCTGTCAATAAAGAAAAATCCTCTGACCAGTGGCCAACAAACATATGAATTATTGAAAATACACCTAATCTTAATCTTAGTTGCTGATGTGAATCCACAAAAATGTTTTAAAGTAATTAATAACATAAAGCAGGACTACATGAAGAATGCATGAAAATTTAAGATTTTAGTATAATATTATTAAAGTTTTATTAAAGTTGTTTTTGTTCTAACATTTAAAGAGACAATTTTTTGTAACCCTAAAGTTTGGAAATGAAATTCAAATATACAAGTTAATTGATTTACAAAAATAGTAAAGATTGCAAAATAAGAAATTTTCTTAAAAAAAAATTGTAATAGCTTAAAGATGATAATTAATATTACTTATGAAAAATTCTTTGGTTGTGGTTATGGAAAAAAGATCATTAAAATTATAAAATATTACAAAAAAAGGTAATCAATGTTGAATAACTAATTTCCTTTGACTTGATGTAATTTGGAAAATATATTTATTAATAGAAGTTAATAATTTCTAGTAACTATTCTAAAGAAAGTGAAAGTTTCAAAATGATCTAGGAAACCCAACTCTTATTTGCAATTGCATTTGACCTTTATTTTAGTATGGTGTGATAGGCATTTGACAAATTTCAAATGGGTAAAACATTTGGACCAGTCCTAAATTTTAACAAGCAGTTTTAGATGATATATATATATGTGTGTGTGTGTGTGTATGTGTAATAATAAGGTCTTGCTTCATGCATTCAACAAACTATACAAGCACACCATTTTCCTTCTTATATTTCTGTTAGACTTGCAAATTAGAAGAAAAAGGCAACACTTCCTTGTTATTCAATAGAGACCCATATTCAGTGTTACTCTGTCCCATTGCATCATTCATGAGTCAGTATTCCAAAGGTTGTGATCTACTACTTCCCTTATTCTTAAACAGTAACATTTCTCTACACCAATTACGATCAAGGCGAGAACCAAATAAAGAAAGCAATCTCATTTACAACCAATAAAAAAATTACTGAGGAATATATTTAACTAAAGAGATGAAATATTTCTACAAAGAACAGTACAAAATCGTAATGAGAGAAATTGTAGATGACACAAACAAATATTAATAGTAAAACATCCCATGCTTGTGGATCAGAAGACAAATATCATTAAAATAACCACACTGCCTAAATCAATTTATATATTCAATGTAATACCCATCAAAATACCAAAGTCATTTTCCCAGAATTAAAAAAAAAATCCTAAAGTCCATATGGAACCAAAAAAGGAGCCTGGATAGCCAAAAAAATCCTAAGCCAAAAGAACAAAGCTGGAAGCATTACCTAACTTCAAATTATATTGTAAGGCTAATGTAACCAAAACAGCATGAAACTGCTATAAAAATATACACATGGATCAATGGAACAGAATAGAGGACACAGAAATAAAGCCATTTGTTTATTATAGCCAACTGGTCTTTGATAAAGTTGACAAAAATATACACTGGGGAAAGGATACTCTTTTCAACAAATGTTCCTGGGAAAACAGGATTGCCATATGCAGAAGAATGAAACTGTACCCCTATCTCTTACCATATACCAAAATCAACTCAACATGAGCTAAAGACTTAAATGTAAGATCTGAAACTATAAAATACTAGAAGAAAACCTAGAGAAAATTCTTCTCAATGTTGATCTATGCAAAGAATTCATGACTAAGACGTTAAAAGCACAAGCAACATTGACAAAAAAAAAAAAAAAGAATAAATGGGACTTAATGAAACTAAAATCATTCTGCACAGCAAAGGAAATAATTAACCAAGTGAACAGACAACATGTAGAATGGGAGAAATATTTGTATACAATGCATCTGATAAAGAACTAATATCTAGAATTTATAAGGAATTCTAACAACTCAACAACAACAACAAACAAATAACTGCATTAAAAAGTGGCAAAGAGCATGAATATATGCTTTCAAAAGAAGGCATACTAATGGAAAACAAAAATATGAAAAAATGGGCGTCACTAATCATTAGACAAATGCAAATTAAAACCACCATGAGATATCATCTTATGTCATTAGAGATATTATTAAAAACTAAAAAAACAAATAACATATTAGAGAGGATGCAGAGAAAAGGGAACACTAATACACTGTTGGTGGGAATGTAAATTAATACAACCTCTATGGCAAACAGCATGGAGATTTCTCAAAGGACTAAAAATAGAACTACAGAAGGGCAGAAGGAGAGTATTATCATTTTGGCCCACTTTACTAAGGAAGGCTTGAAACTGTTATTCTACTGATTACGAAGAGAAGAAATAAATCTCTGTTATTTAGGTACAAGAAAACATTTTATAAATTGGACTATTTGATTCTATGGGACTATAAAATATAAATTTCATTATTTAAGCAGGCTAATGTGACATAAATATTTTATTATTCAGGTTTATATATAAATGAAAGTGCAACTCTTTTGCAGATATTGTTTAATTGGTTTATTTATTTTTTAAAAATTTAATTGTTAATTATTATACGTACATAATATTTATATATCTTTATAGGGTACTTATGATGTTGTGATCCAGCAGTTCCACTAATGGGTATCTACCCACAGGAAAAGAAATCATTACTTCAAGAAGATACCTGCATTCATATGTTAATCACAGCCCTGTTCACAATAGTAAAGATATGGAATCAACCTACATGTCCATTAAGAGATGACTGCATAAATAAAATGTGATCTATATATGTGTGTGTGTGTATGGAATGCTATTCCACCATAAAAAAATAAAAAGAATGAAGTCATGTTCTTTGCAGCAACATGGATGGAACTGGAGGCCATTATCTTAAGTGAGGCAACTCAGAAACACAAAGTTAACTACCACATGTTCTTACTTGTAAGTGTGAGCTAAGTAATGCATACACATGGACATAGGGAGTAGAATAATAGACTTTGGAGACTCAGAAGGGTGGAAGAGCGGGAAGGGTGTGGGTGATGAGAAATTACTTAATGGGTACAATATGCATTATTTGGGTGATGTATACACTAAAAGCTCAGACTTCACCACTACACAACACATCCATATAATAAAATTGCACTCACACCCCTTAAATTTATACAAATAAAATAAAATAGACTACAGGGCATGTGTGAGTATGGCTTGAAAAAAGGTTTCTGCGTCTTCTAGGATTTTATTGGTCTAGGCAAACAATTTTTGAGGAAAACCCCCAAGGCAATCTCTGCTGCATCAAAAATAAACAAAT
>VBSM01000605.1:26792167-26808072 GCA_008086735.1 Cheirogaleus medius | reverse complement strand
AAAAAAAAAAAAAAAGAAAAAAGGTTTCTGGAAATACTCTAGTTGAATATTCTTTTTAACCACATCTTTGGTGAATTATAGCACTATGACTTGCTTTGTATATAAAAGTAACTTTATATAAATCTATTTCTATCACTATATGTCAAATATATAATGATTAATTTATCAAAATTATAAAGCTATGTTTTCTCATCAAAATCTAACCAACTTTTTTTATAATAGACATAAGAATGAATGAAAATATTTATTTACAAATATTATACTTGTGGTTTGGAAATATTTGATATCAAAAGAGCGTGGTCTGAAAATGTGCTGCAAATAATGGTTTTTTTGCCTTGCCATCCTGCAACCATATTGAAATGCATAAAGATAAGTATTTTTAAAAATGTTCATTTAATCAACTTAATATTAATCATCTATTATTCTCCAAATAAGCAGGGAAGAAAAAATTACATAAGACTTGAGACCTGCTCAGGGATAACTTAAATTGTGAATTGAATCTATAGTGTTCAGATATTCTAATGTTCAAAATTATGTATTTGTCACCGTGGACATATATTTTAAATTATTTTAAAAGGAGATGAGAAGTAAATTCTTCAACATATAGCATTTGCTACTGATTTAACAAAACAGTGGCAAATAAGAATAAATTGACCTTTTATTTCATTAAGTATGGTATTAAGTAATAAGTTCAGGCGGAAAATCAATCAGCTTTTGAACACACTAAATTAGAGGAAATGAACTTGCTTATAAAGTTAAGTAAGAAAGTCACCCAATCACAGCTTTTAAAAACTGCATATTAATCAACTGTAGGGTTATCAGTTTATTATTTGTAATATTTTACTTGTCAAGCTTATTAAGTCCATATATGGAAAAGACAATTCATTAAAGACAAGTGGGATTGGGGCAACTTCGAATTGTACACTGTTTAAAATATACACTATTGTGCCCAGTTCATCTGATTCCCATGAAACTGTGCTAAATTGATGAATCTTCCAGGACTGGATAAATAGAGAAAGTTTGTTCATGGTGTGTTCTGTGTTTCTTGAAACAAGGGCTATTTTGAACCACTAGATCATAAAGTAGTGATGTGATCCTGTATTTCCACAGACGACATAACTGAAGAAAGGCCAGGCTCCTTATGATAAATGGCAAACAATTGGACTGAGAAATGCCTAAAGCTACAGAAAATAAATGCACTGGCTTCTCTTTTTGTTTTATTATTATTTTTTCTCAGATTATTAGTTTTCTTTCAAAAGTAATTGCCTGCAAGACTATTATTTTAGACTATTATGAATTCAGTTTTCTCAGTTTTGAGTTTACTTGTTTTGCCATTTTTTTCCCTCCTATGTTAGGTATGTTAGACAATTACATTTTGTGGACTGCAAATTATAAGTATCCTGGGAGAACAAACAAATGAACAAAGGTGGTGTGGATGACAGGAAAGTAATGGGTTGTGAGGCCAATAAGTGTGGAAAGTATATCATATATTTCTTATAGAGACAGAATATTATGTTCTATGAATACATAATAATAATACATATTCCTGGAATATGTGATGTCTTATTGTAAGAACAATTAAGTTACTTTAATGCAATATTTCTTTACATTTTAAAACCAAGAAATTCATTTTGGAGGCCACAGTTTTTGATGTCTCTTGGACCTTTTGCATCATGGATAACAATTCTACATAAGATAGCAGAGTCAACATGCTATTAGAAATCATGGGAGAGAAGTATGTTTTCCATCCTAAGCAAGTGTATTCTGACATCTTAGCCACTTCATTTCCAGTATTGGAAGGCAAAATGAATTGCTGAAAGCATGGACTATTACTATAAGTGCAGGAATAATATTATATGTGCATCCATAAGTCGGTATGGTGCCAAGCAAAATAAACGGAAGACCCTGGAATGAAGCTAATATAGATGTTTCAAAACAATAGTTCCTTCAATTCTGTAATTCGTGTGGTTGGAGAAGTTGTCTATACAACCAGGAGTCTGAATTTCCCTTCCAATACTACAGGACAACCTGAAACTGGCAAAAAAAAAAAAAAAAAGGTAAAACTCTTTATTCTCATTTTCTGAGATAACAAAGAAAAATAGATGTTAAATGTTCTCACCACATCAAAAAAAAAAAGTAGGTGAGATGATGAATATATTAATTAGCTTGCTTTAATCTTTCAACAATGTGTACATATATGTATCAAAACATCAATATATCCCATAAATACAATTATTATTTGCCAATTAAATAAAATTTTTAAAAGATAAATATTGAGTAAGAGAAATGTTGAAATCTCTTATTGATTTTTTTTTAAAAAAGGTGAATTGGCTCCATAGCATATTTTATTTATATGTAATGTGAAGCACTAGGAAACATTCTTCATGCCAAATATTCCCATTGAAATGCTAGCATTAAAAATGCACTTGTTTAAGCTACCACACTGCTATTATTTTTTTTAATATTATACTTCTTGCAAAATATTTTGGTATTAAACCATATTATCACATCCTAGTACTATGTAGTTTGAGTTGTTTTTTGTTGTTTTTGTTTTGTTTTTTTTCCTTCTGTAGATTAGCTATAATCAGCTACCCTGAAGAGATTTAAATGAAGCTTTGTTGGTGGAGGCACAGAAAGAAAAGAAATGAAATTTTATAGAGGATCAATTACTGTCCAGTAAGTAGAACAATTTGGGAAAGAGTATAAATTTAAGCATATCAAATTTTAAAAATCATCTATTTACTTCATAGTGTGCATGGAATGGGGAAATGTGACTATAAAATAGCATTATGTATCTGTAATCATAGGAAAAACAAGTCCCATGTGGATGTCAGAAAAATGTCACAGAAGGGTGAAGTGGATAGACACTGTTAATCTTTCTCAAACATTCACTTGGGCAGTAAAATGCATTTTGTTTTTAAGTCCTTCAGATCTGGCTTTGAATTTTGGCTCTGCCACTTAGCAGTGTACTCTCAGGCAAGTTGCTTTCTAATCCTCAGATTGTTTATTTGTAACATAGAGGTTTAAAAAATTGCCTACAAGATATAATCGTTTTGAGGATTATTTAACATTATGCAATAGATATATACTATTAAATAAATAGCTAATGCTTTCCGAAAGTTTATAACGTATCAAACCTCTTTGAAGCATTTTAAGTATATTAACTATTCATGACTTTCACATTCGCATGAATGTGAATAACATATTCACTATATTGCTATCAAGTAGGTACTAGTATTGTCATTTGTGTTTTATTGGTAAGAGAATTGAAGCACTTTAAGGTTAATAACTTGGTCAAGTTCACAGAACTGATAGTTCCCAGATCTAGGATTAGAATTGATACAGTATGATTCTAGAGATGGCATTCGACCACTCCAATAATTCTGATCAAACATGATTACTATTAATCTTACAACCATGATTTTATCCCTGAACTACTTTATATACATTTATGATTACATATTTTTTAAATTTTTATTTCATTTTTATTTTTTTTCTGTGTGTGTGTTTTTTTTCTTTTTTTCCTTTTTTCCTTTTTTCTAGCATATTATGGGTGTACAAATGTTAAGGTTAAGTATATTTCCCTTCCTCGCTTCCCCCTTGAGTCAGAGCTTCAAGCGTGTCCATCTTTCTATTTTGATAAATTCTCTGGCATAATTTTAAAATCTATAGATTGAAAGAAAAAAACCTATACAAATATCCTATGTAATTTTAAAAATTCCATATAATTTGCACAAAGTAAAATATTTTGAAGACATTTTTATAATCCAATTAGTGTAGTTCAGCCCAAGGATTGGCAAACAACCAGATCAGACCAGTTCTACTGCCTGATATTCTGCCTGTGAGCTAAGAATGGTTTTTACCTTTTTAAATGGTTGAGAAAACTTAAAGAATAATATTTTTAACACCATAAAATTATATAAAATTTAAATGTTTGTGTCCACAAATAACATTTTAAATTTTGTTAATAAAAATATTTAGAAATTTGTTTTCTCTATTTTATATGTAATATAAATATTAATATGTAGATAATAGCTATATAATCTCATAGCTTTTGCATCTTAGCTAATAAAGCCCAAAATACTCATTTCTGGTCCCTTACAGAAAAAGTTTTCTGACAGCTTCATTCTAGTCCAACAGTCTCACTTGAAATATAAAAGAAGCGGTTCATCAGAATTAAAAGCTTTGCCTAAAGTCACAGAAGTAGAGGAGAGCTTAATCCAGAATCGAGGCCCTCTGATTGTAGGTTCATTTTTGTGGTCCCCATAAATAATCCTGAGAGCTTTGAACTCTGGAGCAACACGAGGCTGTATTGTGAGAAACTAAGCACAGCTTTCCTCCAGCTCTTAACATTCTTTTAAAAAATAACCAGGGTATTTACATAATGGTATCATATCTATACAGAAATAACTGAAACTATTCAGAGATTTATGAAGAAGGAAAATTATGCTTGTACAATGACTAAAACTAATATTTGAATTATAGCAATATTAAAATAACAAGAAAAGTAATCACAATTTACTTAGAAGATTAAGTCCAATTATACTCAGGTTATTAGGGATTAGAGACAATTAATGATAGTGAGCTGGATGGTATGTGCACATAAATGGTTCTATAAAGAAAACATGAAACCATCATTTTTTAAAGAAAAAATTTTACTGCCTATTCAAAGTAGGGCTAAATACAAAATGTGGCATATGTTTCTTAAGAGATAGACCACAGAGTTACATACAAGCAAAAGTGAAATAAAACCCTCCAAAACAGAGGCAAACCTTAAGCTAACTACCACAAAAATATGTTTTGATTCTCATTCTCATCTTATTTGTGACTAATGTCAATCTTCCTTTGTTGGAAATATTTCCTCCTGGAAAAAAAAATTCTAAATCTATTGGTGATGGTAATGGATAAGGTTAGTTGCTTCATTCTCATTCAGAAATATGCTTAATAAATAGAAGTTAAGCATTTTGATTGAAGGATTGAAGACTTACATTGCACCTTTATGTCACAATCTGTTTTTAGCCATTCTAGCACCATATTATTGGTTTTCAACTGATTTTCTGAAAATAATATTTTACTATGTTTTACAAGTAATCTTCTAGTTTGGGAAAAATTTCAGATATTACAGATATCATATGTGTTTCATGCCATTTCTACATTAGTTGTGTCTAAAAACGAGTTCACATTTAATTTCCAATAAGTCTGCCCTAAGGGTAAAATACACCTAGTTAAATGCAGCCAAAGGCTTAGTTTTTAATACATAAGATGTAACCATTAACACAAGAGTAATGCTGAATTTCAAGTCCATATTTTACTCATTAAACTCTCCCTGAGTTACATATTCCCATGTTCAAAAGCCTACTCAGAGTATATGTATAGGCATCTCAAATCTAACTTCCTTAAGTTTAATTCTATAACCTAAAACCTGCTTTCTCCAGCCTTTGCTTGTCAATTAAAGACAGCACCATCAAGTTGATTGGTAAAGCCAAAAAAATTCGCAAAACTATTTTCCTTTCCTTTGTTCCCACACCAACAATATACCCCCAACTCTCCATTTCTTTCCATCTCTATTACTACCACCAAAGATGTCTAAGATACCATCATCCGTTTCCCAAACTCTGAAGCAGTAGCTCCTTGCCTTCCTTTTTCGCCCCCTATAATTCATTCTCACTAAAAGAAGCTAAAATATACTACTTAGGTCATATCACTTGTCAGCTTAAAACTTTCTGTTATACTTGAAATAAAATCTAAAGTCCTTGCTATGGTTTATAAAGCATTATCTGGCTTCTCTCTTCCTCTCCATTTTGTGTTTGTCTATTGCCAGATTTTAGCCATTCTTTCTAATCCCCAAACATTTACAAATTGGAATAATTTGTGCTCGCTTCGGCAGCACATATACAAATTGGAATAATTTGTACTTGACTATTTATTTTCCAGAATCTCTATTCCTCCAAATTTTAAGATGCCTGTGTCCTTATCATTTATCATCCAGTTCAAGTATCATCTTCTCAGAGAGAAGCCACACTAAGAAACCATACTAACCACACTAAGAAAAGGAAATCATCACCCCTCCCTATTTTATTTCATTTATAGCTATTCATTATCTATGTTTGTTATATGTTATTTACTGTTTTTGTTATGTGCTGTGTAATTCGCAATAAGATGTAAATTCTGAGAAACAGAAATCTAGTATGTTCTATGTAGCTTCAGAACCTTTGCATAAGTGCCTGCCATCTTAAAAGTAATCAATAAATATTTGTTCAATCAATCAAAGTAAAATTGCTATCATCCCACTTCTTTTTCTTTTCCTTTTTGGTTTTAATTTTCTGAGTTTGACACAATTAAGATATATCTACCTGCCACCAATGCTATGTTACCTCCTTAAACTGCCTTGAGCTATGTGGTACATTTACTAGTGACACTTGTATTAGTTCTGAAGAACTCACTTTATTACAAAGGCTGTAGTGAAAATATTTCTCATTCATGGTTTAAAAGACAACATAAATAAGGATTGGAAAATCTTTCCTTAAAGTATGTTTATTAAATTATAAACTAAGACCCTTGCATTTTTAAAAGAAAGTAATTCTGTTTCTAGTTTATGCATTTAATTACTCAAGTGTGTATGTTGGGCTTGCAGGGATGGAAGTTTAATAGGCAAAATATTAGCTATTCATGTAAAAATTTTGAAAAATGTTATTTTTGTCTAGCTATTAGTGATGTCATGTTCATGCAAGTAATGTTAAAGTGCTCTGATCTTTCTTCTTAATTTGATGTTATAAATTTTGAGTTATAAAAGTGACCTTACATTTCATGTAATTCAATTCTTAGAGACCATTGTTGTTAGTTTCTTGGCTTCAAGTCTTGTTTCCCACAATATTGCACTATAAGATGTAATACCCTCCTGGAATACTCTGCTTGCTATGTATTAATGTCTAATTATTCCAAATACTATCTATAACATGAAATCTGATTGTTGGAAAGCTGACTGTTATGGTGGAAAATACAAATACCATCCATTCAAAGATTTACTGAAAAATTTTTTAAAAATCACATTTTCTGACCAAGAAAATGTATTATCTCATTAGAGCATATGTTGAGAAACAAAAAAACATTTAGTCATTGAGGAAACAGAGGGCTTAACAGTAACTCCATGCTTTAGTAATTTTAACCTCTTTAGATTATCTAACAACTAGTTTAGCCAATTTATATCCATTACTTAGGAACTTTGAGAATTTCACTAACAATATCTGAGTTAGTTATGACAAAGCCATAGCCAACCATTGGGTGTATAACTACCAAAAACCACACTGGTACTAAATATGTCCAATGAAGTAAAGTTATTTGGATTCATTACTGAATCAGATTAGCTACAAAATGTATCAAACTGAACAGAAATTAGCATATAGTTATTATATGATACTATTTCATATTTTACATAAAAAATATTTTAGATGTAATAGTTTAGTCATGTAGGATATTTTAATTATATAAAATGGTTTTTTTAATAAATAAAAACACCTGGACTAAAATGTGTGGACTCTACTATAGGGTATCGATAATTACACGGTTTCAAATTCCTCCACTATTTTATAATTCTATTATTTTATGGAAGTGGTAATAAGTTCTATGCATGCATGCTTAATAGTATTTAAATGATATTATTATCATAAGAGAAATGTTAAACCAGACCTTGATTTACAAAAAAAAAAAGTGCCCATTTAATGTCACAAAATCTGGTAAAAGATATTATTGTTTATGGTAATAGTAGCCCCTTTCCCTTATCTCTCTTTTCTTGAAAGCAAAAACTACTTCTTTGATAACGCTATGGAGTGGCCATTTATCATCTGTATTTGAGGCACTTTCATTTTTCACTATATATTGACTTTTTCTATCGATATGCTACTCCTGAGCATTTTTCCTTCCTGTATTCTTCTGCCAAGAAAAGAAATGGAGTTAGAGGTAAAAAGGGAATAAGACATAGAAGTGAATAAATATATGCCTTAGCTTACTGCTTTCTTCTTGTTAAACCTTGTGATTCATGCATCTGGAGGTTACTATTAAGTAATTGAATATTAAGTTTTACTAAAAAAATAACAAGGGGATTATTGGCTTTATACTAAAATTGTAAAAATATATACAATATTATATTAATTAAAGCTTCTGTAATCTATTTCACCTATAGAAATAACATAAACCAAAGCTAAGATCCCAGAGACAATTTCTAAACTTCTTATGATATAATGTATTTTATTTAATTTTCTAAATTATTATTTGATTTCTCACATAGCTAAAATAAAAAATTATCAGTTATTCACTTGTTCAGAAAAAAAACTGGCTTGATTAATTCTTTTTAGAATGCTTAGTCAGAAAACTCTTAATGAAATGATTAAATAGGCATTATTCCCATTTTACAGAAAAAGACATAAAAATAAAACTAGAAAGGTAATTAAATTACCTCTTTCATTTAAAACATTGTTTTAAGATTTTCAACTATTTGCATAATTGCTAATCACACTGATGTGAGTACTGCACTTTTCCAAATGGCTGAAAACCTAAATTACTTTAAAAAAAGAAACACAAAATATTCTAGTGGTATTCTTTAAATCTTGTCAATGATGTACTATTCTTCTAAGATTACAGTTGTGTGTATATTTCACCTTTGTTGGTCATAGACTACTTGATGTTTGAGCTACCTTACTTTCTTTTCCCAAGAGAGCTTCTACAGCATTTTTCATGGAGCAACTGCCCAATTAATGTTGCCAATTGAATATATAAGTCTGACATACTCAAAAGTCTTTAACCTATTAGATTATTCTCCTCCAGTAAGCTTTGCGCCAAGTTTAGGCATAAAATATATTTATATTTCAAGTATGTAACATTATATATTTTTATCAAGTAAATGAAAGAAGAGTCATTAATTGGATAATTGAAGTCTAAGCCAATAAACTAAAATTGCTGGCCAATTGAGGCAAAATGGTTATACTGGCCTTAAATAATCTCAAATGATTTCTTCAGTGATCTAGTTCATTTAAAAAATATAGTTCTTAAACACTGAATCTGTTACTATCTTAACTATTCACTTGTTTCTGAAATCCAAACAAATTTTGATAAATCACCACAGAATCAATATTGATTCATGTTTCAGTATTTCTCTGTAACATATGCTTTTATGGAACCATTTAGTAGCACTTCTTTTTAACACCAAGAAGAAAGGCCTGCATGTCCTGTATATTATTTTTTATAATAATATTTTGGCAAGACTACAGATGAAAAAATGTGTCAGGGGATTATATGAAACTTATTTAATTCAGCCTTCTCTATGGTTCAGGTCCACATTAAGGCAAATCATATAACTTAAACATCTTGAGAATGCATGTACTGTATCTGTTAATATCATACAGAGTTCCTCTTTTAAAAATGAAATAATATGTACCATTTAAAAGTGATTCAAATATGAGAAAAATAAACCAAAACTTAATATATGTTAAAATTAATCTTTAGCACATTTTATATTTCCATTTTTTCTTCAAATAAATATACAAATAAATAATAGTATTTATAAATCAGCTAGTAGAAATGCTGAATTAGAAAACACTATTTTTAATATTACATCAGTACATTATAAACACAACCTCAATGTTCACCCTTGCCAATTCATCCATCTCTCTGTATATCTGTAATAACATTTATGAGAAACCTGGAAAAGCTAAATTAACAAACTGTCCTAGGAATCACCAATATAACACTAACATTTGTTAAAATTGCTGACAATTCTAATTATATCAAGTATATATACTGTTAAGAAAAAGGATCTTGTTACGGTAATGTTAGATCAGCTATTTCAGTTTCCTCTTGTGTAAGCATGTATATGGTTAAACAATAAATTTCTATGGTAACAACTTACATTCTAGCATATTCTTAGTTACAACAGCAGCCACAGAAGTTACTACTTTCTTTAAAGCATTGTAACTAAACAAGATATCTCTCTTTCTTCCTTTTTCCATTGGGCACAATTAAAATATCTTCTACTTTAGTAAATTAAAGAATGATTTAACTAGAAACAAGATATCTCAACTAATACACATAATGTTATATGAGCATTTAATGTAAAGACAAAATGAAGATGCTAGGTACATTTAAGTGACAACTACATAATGTGACCATATGTAGAATGTATCCTACAAACTAAACTAATATATATGTGTATAAAACTAATCCATATTAAATATATATATAATTGTAGCAGAGATATTTTATCAAAATGAATAAAATACTGCTAGTCTAAATAATAAGTGTTCTTACATATAAAATTATTAGATATCTTTTATACATAGATGTTTAAACATTTATTATTTATTAAATTATCGAACACCAAAATTTGTTAGAATTATTGTTATAAATAATTTAGATTTAATATTTGAATGTCTACAATACATAAACTTATACAGTACATTCATCTTTTTTCTTATATGTTTTGTCTTCTTATATACTACTCTTGGAGAACACACTGAAGTTATTTCCACTGAATGAAGAGCAAGTTTCTTTTGTTGCAAGAAATACTGGAAATATAAAGGGCCACCAATACATACTGAGCTAAGAAGATGCAACATGGGTCCCCATATTTTTTATGGTATTTTTATAACCATTTTTTAATTGCCTTCTTAAGAGGTTGATCAGATAAATGCATATAATTAATTCACTCAAAGAATAAGGTTTTGGAGTACTAGGAAAATTGGATTTAAATCCTACTCCACTATTTATGCATGAACTGAGTTATTGCTTACTCTTCTTAGAGTAAGTTGAAGAAAGCCTTAATTCTCATCTGTATAATGGGAATAGCAGTATCTTACTAAAGTACCCTGTAGTTGTGAAGGTTAATGTAAATAATTATATAAACCACTCAGTACATGCCTGGCACACAATGACCACTCAAAAACCTTGGCTTCTATATTCTAATTTCTTTAATTAGGATGAAGAAAGTTCTTGCCCCTGTGCACACTATCAGAACTTCTAGCTTTTCGACCTAGACTAGCCATGTGTCAGTTTCAAAATTACTATCTAGCCTCACTAGATACCTTTCATTAAATGTCACCTTCCACCAGAGGTGTTTCTAGGTCTTCCATTATTTTTTCCTTTTTAAAGTCATAATATTGTTGAATTTATGACTCTTCTTCTCTTCCAACTTTTTCATCACAAATAAATCTGTTGATTGCTTATCAGGAACCAAGTTGAACTTTGCATAAAAAGACTGAAGCCTTCATATGAAAAATTAATATATAAAAAACCATAATATTTGTCAGAGGATAGTAGGTTACAATTTTACTGTCATGAAATGCAGTCCACAAACGAGAGAATCAAGAGAGAAAATGATGAATGGCCTTAGGAATAGTCATGGTTTGTAATAAAGATTTTATTAAAAAAGTGTTAAAATAAATAATACATATTCCAGAATATCACTGTTCTGGGAAATTCCTTTAGAATATGAGTTCTAGAAGGCAAATCTACTTACAACTGCTCTGGGGGCTTTCATTAGCTGATTTATAATCCTATACTTAAAAAAAAATATCTGTGGTCTGCAGTCTTTTGACATACTTCTCAAGGGAGGATATGTGGTGGAATGCAGACCCCATCAATAAGTGTGGTTTTGTTTGCTTTTTGTAGCCAAACTGTTGATAAAATAGACTTGTTTAGAAATTCCAGAGGAATGTGATTGAGGCCAGAGTTACACTGGTTCATAAAATTCAAATAGTTCAATGCTTTTCTTGTTAATTACTGGGCCACAACCAGAAGCCCTGATGATGGTAGAGAAACACTTCTTTAGGATAATGATTGATTTCCATAAAGATGAGTGCTTTAACAAATTTCAATATGCAGTTGCTGGGGCGGGGAAGGTGGGTGGGCACTAATTAGTTTTACCGTTTTCAGCAGATGTTGAATTCAAAATGCCAGCAGCATCTCAAATGCCAGTCATTAGGGCTGTCTTTCATGGTGGAGTGCTGACCAATGAAATCTCCACTCTGTTTAATGAGACCGATCCAGGAAGAGTCAATTAAATCAAATCTTTCCTAACATCCTTAATATATGTGCAGTGTGGGCAGCACCAACAAAAGCAGCAGCGAGGGATTTCTAGTATTAATAAAGGGATTCACTGCTGCATTACAAAAGGGGGAGGAGAGGGGAGGGGAGTGTGTTGGAGGAAGACCTTACTTTATGGGCAGGGAAAAGCTGGTAAAGTCTGAGCTGGCGGGTAGGGGGGAGGAGCTACGGAAAGGTTAAAATGCTAAGTAAGGCGATTAGAGAAATAGCCTTATTGTAGCTCAAGAAGGAATCCACCCTCAATCTTTCCCCTCCCCCTTCCCTTCCACCGCAAATCCAATTTACCAGTTGCAAATATGAAGCTGGAAAAATGTAAGGACCCAGAGTTGAAAACATTTTCACTTTAATACTGAAAAAATATGCCATTATAAAATCCTCAATAGAATTAGTAAGTTTCACGTGCTTCCTCGGTTCTTTTTTCCTACTTTATAAGTAAGATTTATACCAGCACAGAATTGCTACCATAGGATCGCAGCCTAAGCACTAGAGTGACATTAATTGGTCATGCTTAACTGCCTCAAAATCTTTTTTTTTAAATAATTACATTGATACTATAATAGAAATCATGGGTACTTATTTTACATTCAGATGGAAGGCATTATTGGATATGTATAGAAAAATATTCCCCCTCAAAAAATAAAATAAAACATCACCATCAAAATAAAAGAATCCAAAACAACCCCTAAAAACTTCCCTCAACAAAATACATTGTTAACTGATAAAATGGACTGATGACAAGCCATGCAAACGTCTTAAATAAAACCTTTACATTTTTTTCACAGTAAACGTATGCTCTGAACTGCCTACCGATCACAAATAATGGTGAAATGGCACTTTCTGATTATACTGTATTTTGTTTATAGAAAGTTTGATACGATGGGACTTATCAGGTAAGAGGGTGGGTGCTGTGAATGAGATGCCATCTCCAGTCGCGGGGGCGGGCAGAGTCCCTGGAGCGCGTGGATTCCATGCGAGCCATGCAGCACTTTTTTTTTTGTCAGAAGTCAAAGTTACTTATTTACAATACATTCATGCCTTCGTGCAACTGCCCATCCCTGCATAGCAAACAGGGAGCCATCACGGGGCTAATCCACAGGGGAAAAATAGATATCTATCTCTCTATATAGATGTAGATATATGTATATATGTATAGGACCGCGGCATCCATCCCCCCAGGCCCCTCCGCGGAGGGTGAGAGCACTGTCAATTCTTTCAGCATTTCCATGCTGGGCTTTCCGTCAAAAGGGACTCCAAGCACAGAGTGAGTTGGCTGCGCTCTCCAGCTCGCCACAGTCTGCTCTTTGTTTCCAGAGGGGAGCTAAGGGGTCAGATCCTCTCAGTTTAGCGAGTTCATAGTTATTTATTTACATATGCCCATCAGGGCTTGTGGCACGCTGGCTATGGGTCAGAGCTCCTCCAACCCCTGGGGGAGGACGTATCTCTCGCCTTCGCGCTCCTCTCCCCTATCGGGCTAGGGGTCTCAGTCTGAGAGCGAGTGAGAGCCACAGTCATAAACTCTGTGGGCCCCATCTGCGTTGTAAGGCCCATTGTGCCAGTAGGAAGAGTCACAGACTGTCTGTAGGGAATTAATTTCGGACGCGGAGGAGTTGGCATCCCTTCTCTTGGACCGCTTTCGGTTCCTCAGGATAAACACGAGCATGCCCACCACGGTGAAGGCGGAGGTGACAAACACCAGCAGCAGTCCCGGGACCAACACGGAGATGGACACCCTGCTGGTGTCTAGGTAGGAGTTGGAGTGCGTCCCGGTCTCCGCCAACCCAGTGCTGTTTTTACTGTGCGAAGTTAACGTGGGCGAGATCCTAGCGTACAGCTGGGGGCAGATCTCGTCATTGGAGAGGAGCATGAAATCCTTTCTAAAGAAGTTCACTGGCGTCTCACACTTGAGGTCGCTCATCAGCACTTCGGAACCTAGGCGTTCTGCCCATTGCTTGAAAGGCACAATGGTGCAGGAGCACTCCCAGGGGTTTCCGTGCAGATCTATCTGGATGATGGAGGTTAACTGGTCCAGCACCCCTGCCACCGGGAGGTACATGAAGTAATTGTTGTGCAGGCTGAGCTTAGAGAGCGAGACCCCAGCAAACACGTCCACGGGGAGGGACCTCAGCAAGTTATTGTTGAGAATGAGAATCCTCAGTTTGGGCATGGCATTGAAAGTGCCGGGGAGGATGAGCTGGATCGCGTTGTACTCCACGTTCAGGTACTCCAGGTTCTGGAGCCCCGCGAATTTCTCCCGAGACAGCGTGTCCAGGTAATTGCTATCCATGTACAGCCACCTGAGGTCCAAAAGGTTCTTGAAAGTGTTGTTCTCCATGGTGGCGATGTTATTGTTGCCCAGATCCAACAGAATGAGGTTCTTGTAATCCACAAAGTGCGATTTTCGGATGCTATGGATCTTGTTATCTCGAAGGAAAAGCTCCTGCACGTTGGAGAGCTTGGGCTTCAAATCAGCCAAGCTGCTCACGTTCCGGTTGTTGCAGTTCATCTTTAAACCCGACCCTGGGATGTGGTCGCAGCTGCAGCCCCCAGGGCAGGGCAAACTGTTGGCTGGGGCTTTGTTTCTGGCGCTACCCGTCGCTATCGCTATCGTGGGTCTGACTTTGATCTGCCAGTTGCCTGGTATCTTTGTACCTCCGTTTGGAGCAGACCCTGGGGTGGCATGATCCTCTTGCCCATTTGTCTTGAACGGAGTTGGCAGGGGGCCAGGAGCGAAAGTCTCTTCTTGGGCAGGGGGCGCCGGGAGACTAGAATCCACTCGATTTTTCAAAGGACACAAGTCCTGTTCGGTGGTTTCATTGAGGTCTTTACCCTGCAGTCTGGTGGGGGCTTCACAGACCACTCGGCCGATCAGGGCATTCTTGGGAATGTTTTCGAGCCATTCTTTCAGGGAGAGCAGATCACAGGTGCAGTCCCAAGGGTTATCCTCTAGCAGGATCTCAGCAATACCAGGGATTTGCTCCAAGACCTCTTCATAGGGCAGCGTTTTCAGCCTGTTTCCCCGGAGGTCGAGGTGGGTGATGGGCACATACTGGAACACGTTGGCAGGTAGGGTGCTGATGAGATTGTCATTTAAAATGAGTACCTCCAGCTTGTTCAAGTCTTGGAAAGCCCCTGGGTCTATATCGCGTAATAAATTAAAATCAGCCTGGAGGTATTCCAGATCGTCCAGCCCCAGAAAAGTCTGCTTTCGAAAAGACTTGATCTTGTTGTTGTTGATGTGCAGCCTTTTCACCAGCTGCAGCCCCAAAAAAGCCCCCGGAACGATTTCATGCAAGCCATTGTTTTCCATGTGCAAACTAACCGCATTATAAAAGTTAGCGAACTCATTAGGGAAAAGTCGAGTGAGGGAATTGCCATGCAGAAATAAATGGTAAAACTGGGAAGTCGGGGCGGTGAAACGCTGCAGACTTGTAAAGCCCTTTTTTTCACAGTCTACGTGTAGGTCCCCTTCTATCTCATTGCAGGAACAGATCTTCTCTTTGCAAACGTCCCCTGTAACGTTTCCAGCGGCAAAACAAAGAGACGTCTCCAGCAACAGAATCCAAAGCAGCATTTTTAAAGCGAACAATTCATCCCCGATCTCATCACAAAGTAACAGCGACCATCCTGCTCGCCACAGACACAATTCAAGTTCATTTAGTGCTCCAATGTCCGAACCCAGGGAAGGAGAAGAAAAGGGATTGGGGGGGTGGGGATGGATTCCTTCCTCCCTAACCCCCCCGCACTGCAATAGCCCAGACGCCAGTCAATAATTATATCCACAAACTATCCAGGCACGTAGTGCAAGGCAAGCA
>VBSM01000605.1:26776699-26792067 GCA_008086735.1 Cheirogaleus medius | reverse complement strand
AAAAAAAAAAAAAAATCAATCCATGTACAGGGCAAGCGTTAAAAATGTGGGCATTAAAGCCTGTCGATCTACATAGACGTGTATTTTAAATGGATTATTTAATTCTTTTCGCGTTCTGCAAACTTTACCCTTTCATTTCCTTAAAGACCTCACAGCCCCCACTAGCTCCAGTATTCGGAAAGGAGTGCTTTTAAAACATTTATTTCCCAATGGCTTGCATAAAATTAGTGTCAGGGTGTCAAGCGAACAGCAATTTGAGGTAATTATACTGCACGCCATTTTCATCGGTGCTTTAAATGTATTTCTTCCTTCTTCGCGGCACAGTGTTCTATGCTATTTGATTTCTTTGGAACCTTTTTATTTATTGGCATGTTGAAAGTGGCTATTTGGAACATATGTATTACATAATATCATAAGTAGCTATGATTTTTTTTTGCTGCAGGGTATATAATTTAGACACATACTTTTTAAAACTTACAGAATTGTAGTCAATTTGATCATTGAGTGTTCAATTCTCTGATGGTATTTCTTGAATGTTATTTAAGTCTGCAGGGTGAAAACACAATGCATGCTTAAGTCTTTGATTCCAGACCCAAAAGCTTTCACTGAGAACCGGAAAAGAAGGGAGGGGGCAGGGAAAAATCCCAAGATGATTTGTGAGTGCTCTTAAAAACCCACTGGCAAACAAGTGCGCCCCCCACCCCCACCACACACACACTCACACACCCCTCACAAAGTTTCCGCATCAGTTCGGACTAATTAAAAACGTGTGCAAGTAAATAACCAGTTGCATTCTGAGAGGAGGAGATAGAAATCTCTGGTCTCTAAAGCTCTGTGCGAATACTATCTGCAGGTAGCGGGCAGCTCCTCTTCGCGCAGACGCTTGTTGGGTCACTGCTGCTGGGGAAGCACAAAGCTCAGGCTTTTTTCCAGCGATGGAATCACCATGTTCCTCAAACTTGGAGCTTAGAAAAATAAAGTAATATAAGCTTCTTGGACGAGAAAAAATGTGAAAATTTTGCTTCTCGCAAGTCTGTGTTGCTGACTTTTATTATCAGCAAACGTTCCATCAAAATGTTCCAAAAAAAACTGTGGATCGCTGTAGTATTTGGAATATATATATATATATATATTAGATATATTTTTAATTGCTATTAAGTCCTTTCTTTAGCTGAAGCAGAGAAGATTTGTTTACATCACTTTCTTTTTTAATTAGGTCTTTTGTAATTTGTACAGCTGTTACAAGCCTACTAATATTTCTGTAAAAGAGCAAATATTCAAGGAAGTGTGCATTTTGAGAGGGCTAGGGAGTTAAAATTGGGGGAAAGTACTGGGGTTGAGGATATCCCCAAAGGTAGGGAAGGTGTAGAGGTGTTTAAAATATTTTTTTTCTTAGTCCAAAGCTAATTCCTAGGTGGGTGGGGAGAATTTTATATCTATGTATAATGTTTTCATATAATCAAATATTGTGTTGTACTCCTCCTCTGGTGAAATTTAGTGGAGAGAGGGTGGGAATGAATGCTCAGGTCAGTGTGTGTGTGTGTGTGTGTGTGTGTGTGTTTGTGTGTGAAAGAGAGACAGAGAGAGAGAGAGAGAGACCTTTTTTAGACATCCTATTACACTTCTGAAATAATTCTATTCTTATATAATTTGACCCCTTAGCACATGTAGAGAGAGAAAAAAAGAGCGTAATCAATTTAAAACCATTTTACTAAAGAAATGCTATATAGTTGAGAACTACAGATGTGGAGGAGGATTTAAACTGAAGGAAGGAATATTTCTGTTTCTGTGTAAATATGACGCAGGTCTGAAACATGTTTGCCCTAGAAACCACCCCAAGAAAAGAAGACAGCCTTATGGTGTCTGTGATTGATAGGAGTAGGCAAGACTCTGAAGGAAAGACTGAAAAATGCTGGCTGTTTAGAAAAAATATATTGATGATAATCACCTAAAATCACACTTTTAGCTTTAATTATCAATATGTTTGTTCAACTTACTGAATAATACCATCATGAGAAAAGACCTAAAGCACTTATTTAAGTTGATTTAAATGAACTTAGGTAACCTGCAATTGTTATTCAGATTTCATCCTCCTCCCCACCCATTAAACTTTGCATTTTTCCCTCTTTCTTTCCTGATTTTTTCTTTCCTCTTAAAGCACCAGTCACAATAGAAAATTTACAGTCAAGATTTTCCGATTCAGATATGTTATAAAATTTTTCTAATCTATTCTCTTCAAATAGTTTATTATTGTTGCACTCTAAGGAAAAAATGTGGTAGTGCACTGATGAACATCTAAACCTGAGACTAAAATATTAAGACTGTAACACCTACATGAAGGTATCCACTACAAAATTGCAACCAAAGAATAGAGACACACGCAGAGTTCTACTGAAAATGGACCATCTATAATGATCTACCACAATTCTGGAAATATTTATTTTCATAATGAATGTATTTTAGAGACATGAAACAGTCTAGAAAACCACACCTACAACTCCAAAGACAAATTATTCAAATATAACAGTAAATTTCTTGATAGGAAATAAAAACATGTGGGTACTTACATGTGCTCTAAACATTTCTAATGCCTCAGGGGAATATTTCTTAGGTATGAATTTCTCTTAAAAGGGTTCTACTCTATCTATTGGAGCTCAAGTGAACTCCTTTAATTGTTTTGCCTCTCATAACAGATGATCTCCAGAGGAAGAAATAAAGGACACTCCAGATGATGATGAGAATTGATAATATTTGCTCAGGGCTATAGTTTCATTTCCTGGATGTGACCAGAACGATTTCAATTTTGTCATTAAAAGTTTGTACATTCCTATTCTTCTTCAAGTAAGTTCTTTTTTCAAACAACAAAAGTTAGATATATACATCACAAAATCATTCAAATTATTGAAAAGATATCTGTTAATTATTCATTTTTTCCCAATTGGAATCAAATTTCCAGATATTTCTATATATGCACTACATTTTTAAAAAGAAAGAGTAGAATTTATAACAAACATGCATTAACACTTATTCTTCAGTTTAGTTACTCTTCTTAATATTCAAGGGTACTGTTTTAATTTTGAAAGTAATACATTTTTATTTAATGAATACAAAATTATATATGGGAAGTCCATCTTTATTCCTCCCTCATTCACATTATTTTTTATTCCAGAGGTAAATGCTGATAACTGATTGGTGAATACCGAATTTGACATTATTGTCCTATTTTATAGATGTAGAAACTGAGACTAAGGAATATTGAATAGCATACCAAGATTAAATGGTATCCATTGACATTGTCAAGGTAATGAAACTACAGACTTATGAGGTAGGCCTTTACTTTCACTACTAAGTTTCTATTTGTTCTTAATATGCAATATGATTTATTATCTTAGATAAGCTCTCTGTGGATCAGTTTCCTTACTAGAAAATTATGACTTTGTAGTTTGTGATTTTTTTGATCCCTTCAAGTTCTTTTTTCTCCGAATCCAAAACTCTCTTAAAAATAATTTCAGAAAAGGCCTGATGTTTTTTGCCTTCCTTAGACTTTTCACATTTGGTCATGATAATTGTTACTATATTTGCATATTCACTAGGGTTGGAACCCAAGAATTAATATAATAACCTGAGATAAATCTACTACTATTCTGACCTACATTTCACAAGATAAAGAGGTCATTGGAATTTTTTTCCTTCTTGTGATAACAATTATAAACTAAGAAACAGGAACTTAGATCAAAGGTACCTGTAAACTATTAATAATATGCTTAGAATGTAATATTCCCCCTCATTTTTTATATTGTCTTTTTGTAGATTGTAAATAGTACTCGAGGAATGGGGTGCTAAGATAATGATCACATTACATGACTTCTGAAGGCAAAGTCAATAAAATATTTAAATATTTTTGTAATAAATTGATTCTTAAAAGTTTGCTACTTTCTTTTATCATCAAAGAAATAGTAGTCTCAGTAGAATACATCAAGATATATTACATTTTTACTTTTTTACTTAAAGTATCACTGTCTTATGTTTATGTCACTTTAAATTTTATATTGCTTTGGGTCATATGTTTGGCTATCTTGGAGCGGAACAATTGAGTTTCTCATACAGTTTCATTTGTCTAACAAATCTCATATAAATCACTATTCTGGACTTATTGGCAAGTACAATATTTTGCCTGGTAAAGAAGCTATTTTTAGCTATATACTATACTATACTAGAAGTATACAGGATGAATATATATTTTTAGTATTGTTTATTACACTAATTGATGTCAAAGAATATAGTTGTGAACACTTATTCTACTCTTTTCAATATGCTCCACAAAACCTTACAGATAATCACTTAGAGGGAAAAAAAAAAGTTGTTTTTTTGTGTTTCCTAGGAAGTATGTATTATATTTTTAAGATAAAGAAATACATATTACAGGTTTTAGAAACACAGAAAACAGATTTTAGAAAACACATAAAATAACAAAAAATAAAATTGAAATCCACAGAGATTGCTATTATGAAAATGCACATATACTTTTTCATATGCTTTTTGCACTTACATCTATTCTTGAACAATTTTAAAGTTATTAAACACATTACTTTGTATGAGATAAAATAATTCAATAAACTAATTTCACATTGTTGTATATTTAGTTCTTTTTAAATTTTTGCTTTCATAAATTATGCAGCAAAGAGCAACCTTAAACATAAATCATTGTAAATATCATTATTTTCTTATTATAGGTTCCTAGAATTAAACTTGTATATTAGTCTATTTTCTGTTGCTTAAAATAGAATACCTGAAACTGGATAATTTATAAAGAAAAGGAATTTATTTCCTATTGTTGTGTAGGCTGATAAGTCCAAGGTCGAGGAGGTACATCTAGTGAAAACATTCCTCTTGGTGGGGGCTCTCTGAAGTGTCCCAAAGTGGCACAGAGTATCACATGTAGAGGGGGCTGAATGTGTCAGCTCAGGTCTCTCTTCTTCTTATGAGGCCATTAGTCCCATTCCCATGATAAAATGTTTATTCTTTAACCTATTAATTCATTAATCCATAAATGGATTAATCAATTCATGAGGGCAGAGCTCTCATTACTCATTTGCCTCTTAAATGACCCACTTCTCAATACTGCCACATTAGGGATTAAATTTTAACATAAGATTTGGAAAAGACAAGTATCCATCCATACCAAATTGCTAGATCAAAGGGTAGGAAAAATATTAATACTTTTGATATAAATTGACAAATTGCTTTTCCAAAATTTTTGCCAATTGATACTCCATCAGCAGTAAATGAGATTTGCCCTTTCCCTAAACCCCTCCTAACACTATTATTACTTAAAATATTTTTTACTCAGTTTAGTACTTTTACAGTGAAGCCAATGCTGACCCATTTACTTGAACAAACTCAATTCAATTTCTAATTATTAACTGAGTACATTGTTTATCTTCCTCATTCCTCTTTAACTTTTAAGACATACTTTGGTTCAAAATCACGTCTGTGTATCCTTTCCGGAGAAAGCCACCTGTGCATCTAACTTCATTTCACCTTAATATGTTCAGGAGAAAAACTACTAAATTGCGTGTTAGCAACAAGCAGAGTACTGGGCAACAAAATATGATGTGACATATACACTGCAACTGTGAAATAAGGCAGTATGTGAGTAAGTGATAAATTAATTGGCATATATCACAAGGGTTAGAAAGCATAGAGACAGAATTAATTCACAAACTAGGGATCTGGAAAAGTGGCACAGTCTATGTATTATTTAGGTAGACTAAGTTTCATAAGTTCTATGCATAATGTGCATTTAATATATTTTATCCTACATTATCATGCAAATATTTATCATTTTTTCTCTAGAAGATGAGTTCCTAACCTACATTTTGTGTATACCAAAGAGTTAGAAAAGTACAATGCACCTGATCAACAACTAACAAAATATTTGATGATGCTAATGATTGGAATGTGTTCCTGCTTTTGCAAGAGAAAGTGGTGAGGTTAACTCTAGGTTATTGATTGAACTTTTAAAATGTATGAAAATAAAAATATTATTTGTTATTCTTTTAATCTTTTCAGAGCTGTGGCAAAATCTTAAAGAAGCTAAATTGCCTTCGTTCCTTCTTTTTCATTCATTAAAATTTCTTCTCTATTTATCTCTCTCCCAATCCCACTAGTTATGTTATCATATTTGTTATATTCATTACTACATCTTCGTTGAGACTTATTTCAAGCCAAAATTTGACCATCTCTCTTTGAGAGTGTTCATATGATATAGAAATAATCAATGTTTCATTTAAAACTGTATTATTTCCATATTCTGGTTCATGATTTTTCAGAAAAGGAATATGTTAAAATTATTTATCTATTACACAAACACAGGCACACACATGCATACAATATACAATCATACACCCCAAGGATTGTATATCACATAATGCCTAATGTGTGAAAGACACCAGAATGCAAAAATCACAGATGGACAGTGGCACCATTTACATTTTCACTCTTGATTCCTGTATATGCATTTTGATTCAGAAGAATACATCTCTAAAGACTGTATTGTAGGCCAATTAGAAAGATGCATTTAACAAAGGCAGAAGCCATTTTGTGATGGCCAAGAAATCACATTATGAAGGTGGCTAGTGTCTAATTGCCTGATGAAAGAAGTCAACACAACCTTTTTTAGATTTCTGTACAAGCACTATATGCTTGTAATTAATTATGATTTCAATATCACAAAATATGAGAATCCTACGAGCATGTTGAAGTAGCCAAAGAGAAAGGATTAAATATTATTTATTAAAGTAGGAAACATGTTATTTTCTAATTAGTTGGAGTTGGCAGTTCTTACACTTATGGTAACTATTAGGTTGTGAAAAAACATGATCGCATATGCACAGTTGACTGGAACAGTGAAAATACCATAGGATTTGGTGTCAAAGTCAAGCAATCATACTTTAATGTATATTTTTCTTATGGGGAAATATCACCCCATTCCTAATAGTAGTCAATTTTTCACCTTTTAAATTTTTTTAAAAGATAAACCACAATCTATCATAAATGATGAAAATGTTAGATACTCATTTCTCCAGATTTTGGAATGGCTCTGTCTTATTATATGACTTGGCCTGCCCTATAGGACTTATATGTCTGGATTTTGAAATTAGATTTATTGACACCAGGAATGGGGAATAGAAGGATATATCTAGTAATAGCAGGAATAACAGCAATGTGGAGTGGCCTTCATAGTAATAGGAAATTACTTCTGTTCAAGTCCACTCTGGGGGGCAGGGATCTAGCAAAGGGATCTACTACACTTTTTTCAGGAATCAATCCTTCAACCAAGTGATTTTTTTTAAAAGAACACACAATTTAGTAGATCCCTGCCTAAGTAGATCCCTTATTTGCCACTGGTCATAACATTAGTAGCACCATCCTCGGTAGATGGGTACCGTGACATAATTTTAGCCAAATCTGATTATAGTACTATTTTTTTTATATCCATATACCAAATTGGGTTCTCTCTGGTCTTTCTAGAGATTCTGTGAACTACCCAGTTTCCTTTCACTAAATGTCTTTTCTAACTGAATAAATCAGGAAATTTTGCTGACTTAAAATGTGAATAGGGTGACTGTGCATTCCTGTTTTCCCTGGATAGTCCTAATTTACACTGTTTATTTAAGTAGTAAATATTAATAACATACAATTTCACTTCCAAAGGTGTGCAAATTCATACAATAAATTAATAATATTGTCAACCAAACAATGAGGACATCTCTCCCTTTTATAACATGTAAATGAAGATGATATAAATAGAATACTAGCCAGTATATTCTAGGTGTATTAAAAAATAGGATAAAAAACTTCAACTTCACAGATTTTAATCATGCCTGTTTCTATAACATATTTGGACATGAATCATTCATGGTTGGAGATGTATAATTAACATATTTCTTACATCAAAGTTGGTATAACTTGGGTAGCATTCATGTCTATAATAGGTGTTAGAAGGCACAGGATAGTTAAGCTCTATTTGTAGTTATTATTGTTGAAATAAGTATCTATAATTTTTACCAAGTTGAATATCCAAAAACTTAATTCACTCATTTATATTTTAAGGAGTGATTTTGGAATGACAAGAGAATGAGAACAACCAGATTTATGTATATATCCAGTGAAAAACTAGTTCTACAAAAAGCCGTAAGAGACCTAAGGACCTATAAAAACCTCATGTAGTGCAAATAGCACAATATCTACTATTCAATGACTTTTTGTTAAACATTATACAACTCCTATTGTTAAGATTTGCACATAGGCTGAGAGTTTATATTCTATCCTCGCCATCAGAATGTAAGATAACCCGAACAAACTTACTTAGGAAACTTCTTAAAATTAAGTTTTATCTTAGACTGACTTTTAGATTTGGGAATTATTATGCTCAGAACAATTAACAATTAAACATCTCTTCCATCACAGGATTTATCTTGGAAGCTGAACTCACAATGGTGTTATTCAAGAGATAATTCTGCATGGAACACTCAGAAAGAAAGAATTCATAACTAACGTACCCACGTGAACCACTTCTCACATGGAAATTCTGACTGTCCCTCAAATTCCACCAATCTTTTTTCTAATGCTAGCTTATTAAAGATATTTATACAAAAACATAGGCAACTAGGGTTAATTCTGAGACAAAGTTGGTTCAGTGTTTCAGAATATTGTGAATAGGTAGCAGAACACAAATTCATATTCAGTAATCTTATTTGAAAACCTAGAGTGCCACTTTGAGGATGGCACTGAGAAATAAGGCTTTCTGGCCTGGAGACAAGTTCAGCTTAACTTTAGCACTGTTCATTCATGTGTCCAATCATGATATCTTCCAGGAGCATCCTCTGAGGTGAAGTGATGTTGGCACCTTAGGTCATATGGTTCACATAGTTCCCTTGAGAACATTTTTGCTATCATTTCTTATTTCACTTGTATCCCTGCAGCTAGACTAGCTATCTACACTCCTGTTTCTTTTCAGACAATTAATCTATATTATAGACTTTTGTTTCTTTGAAAATACAGCATACTATGTGGGTTTATTTTAAAAGTACAACACATACTCAATTCTCAACCATTTCAAGTTGAGGTTCATATCAAAATCACAGTAGGGTATCCTTTTCCTAGAATATTTAGCATTGCCCAAAGTTTTTTTTTTCTTCCAATAGCTACTATGAAGCCTAAGGTATGATCTCATATCTAAAAGCTGACTTATATAATGAAATATAGAAATCTATGTATATACACATATATATGTACCTGCATATGTGTGTGTATTTTCTGAATATGGTTTTCTCTTTCAAGTTGTTTCCCATTTGTGTGATTTTTAGAAAAGTGACTAAATCTTCTTTAACCACATTTGTTTTTCAAAAAAATTGTAATAAAAACTCATTTTAGAGAAAATAAGATTCTGTAACATAATAATGGATGATTTCTACTATTTTCAATGTCTATTAAATATTCTCTGTCTGCCTTAATTTTTCCACTCATCCCTCCTCTTTCCAAAATGGCATAGCTTGAAATTCTCACCTTAAAAAACTCCATTGACTAGGATAGAAAATATGTCAGCATATGTATTTCAAATATAATGAAAACTTTTGTGTAATACTTTATAAAGAAAATTCAGTAGTAAAATAACTGTGTTAAAAAGAATTGTGTGAAACAGATAACTAAATTTGCATTCTAAACTTATATAGTATTAATAACTTACAGATTTTTTAAAACAAAGTTTTTGGTATAATAGTTTTTAATTAAAGAAGACAAATTTAGCAGAATCTTATTTTACAGCAACTTTCTAAAATGACTTTGGGGTTATTGTACACAGGCATTGATTTTTACATATCATTATAATTGACCTCACATTATTTGAATGTAGCTGAATTTAGTTTAATTGGTTATTTGTAACATTTATGGTTTTGACTTCCTTAAATTGTTTGTTTATTAGCATACAACCTGAATAAAAATAAATGTTATTGAAGAACGTGGCTACTAAAAATCTCAAATACTGTCACTTTGATTTTAAAATTAAGTATAAAACAATACATTAGGAAAAATTAGAGAAAATACAGGTCAAGTGTGCTGCCTTATGCCCAGAATTCCACCACTTTGGGATGCCAAAGCAGGAGGATCACCTTAGCCCAGGAGTTTGAGACCAGCCTGGACAACATAGTGAGATCCTATCTTTACACAAAATTTTAAAAAATCAGCTGGGCATGGTGGCACATGCATGTAGTCCCAACTACTCGAGAGGCTGAAGCAGGAGAATTGTGTGAGCCAGGAGTTCAAGGCTGTGGTGACCTACGACCATGTCACTGCACTTCAGCCTGGGTAACAAAGAGAGAATCTGTCTTTAAAAAAGAAAAAAAAAAAGCAAAAGAAGAAATATATAATAAATGTTTTTTACCTTTTAATTCTCCTCATGTTTATTTGAGGGAATGTATTATTTTAACATACCCTTCTCTAATTTGTTGTTACTGTTAATAAGTGGAATTTAAAAATATTTTATTAATAAATCCCACATATTCTACTCCTTCTGAAATTGGAAATAAATACATTAATTAAAATATAAAACATGAAAAACCTATAATTTTCTCATAATTTTCATCATTTATGTACTGTTTCTAAAGTAATCTAAAAATAAGTGGTGATAATGAAATATTTAAAAATATGAAAACTGATTGTTTTCAGTTTTCTTCTATTAAAACATCATTAGAAAACCAGATGATTATTTACTGCCAAACAGTATTGCTATTTTATTTGCAAATTTACCAATTCAGCCAAGTTTTGCATTTTGTAGGATCAGTTAATTCTAATTAAACCAAGCGTAGGGCCTCAAATCTTAAATGAATGGGTTTTATAACAATGTTTCTCAATCATTTTTTTCTCATTTCCACCCTTTGACTCCAGAAGCCTTTGTAGCATTTTTCCCCTAAACCCCTCACCATGAAACTTTCATACTACAGGTATAATAACTTTCATACTAGAGATATAATGTATATCTGCTTATGTACTGTGGCATTTTAGAGGGCCACAAATCATTGTAATATATACGATTCCATCAATCATAATAAATTATTCCCTGTATGGGTGATATAACCTCCATTCAGAATATGTGGTCTATTCCCAACAGATTTTACCACTAGTTTGGTCATGTATTTACAATTTATGGTATTATTGCAGGAAGACTTGTTGAAATAGTCATTACCAACCCTAAAATATGTTGATAGCATTAGGAGATGTCATATGATATTGTATCTGAGATGGTCCTGAAAAATCAAAATCAAGTGTCATATCTCAATGAGATGTCTCAAAAGGAAATCAACCAGATGCAAAATCTTGTTTCCATAAATTATAGTTCAGTTCACAGGACTTAAACATCTGCAAAAAAATGTCAGTTGAAAGACATTGATAGGTTTGGAATGTGTTGCTTAATGAAAAACATTGATAGTTTTGGAATGTGTTGCTTAAAGAAAAAAAGTTGAAGCAGCTTTCACAATCTATGTTGGAAAGAGATCCCCCTCCCCAATTTAGGCTCATTATAACTAGCAACAGCATGCATATCTGGCAAAAAGTTCGCTACACTGCAGTCTTTCTGGATCCCTCCTTAAAGCCTGTGTCAACATGCAGCTTAATGAAAGTCTTCTTAGAGCAAGACTGAGCATTATTGGTTAAATAATGGTAGAAGCTTGTAAATGAGTTTGACAGTCCCAAATATAATACAAAACTATTGCCCAGCAACAGGTTTTTATGAGACCATTTGTTAATAACATGGTTTGGAAGAAAATTGATTTAAAGTATGTATAATTATTTATATTTGTTCATCAATTGGAGATAATTTTATGTGTATATCTATCCAATATCAAAAAAAAATGGATTGTTAACATCTGAATTAGTATTGGAAAATGCGTATTTGCAACAGCAGTATTGTTTGAAAAATATTTAAAATGTTTTCCTAGAATAGGGTAAATGTAATATATTATATGGCTTGTTTCACCTGATAATTTAAAGAGGAACTAGCTTTGCATGAATAGCATTGTGTTTATAGCAGCACAATTCATAATTGCAAAGATGTGGAAACAGCCCAAGTGTCCATCAATACATGAGCAGATTAATAAAATGCAGTATATGTATACCATGGAGTACTACTCAGCCACAAAAAACAATGGTGAACTAACACCCCTTATATTATCCTGGATGGAACTGGAGTCCATTCTTCTAAGTGAAGTATCACAAGAATGGAAAAACAAGCACCACATGTACTCACCATCAAATTGGTACTAATTATCAACACTTAAACTAACATAAGGAAATAACATTCATTGGGTGTCTGGCAGGTGGGAGGGTGGAGAATGGGATGGGTATATTCACACCTAATAGGTGTAGTGTGCACTGTCTGGGGGATGGGCACACTTGTAGCTCTTATTTGGGCAGTACAAAGGCAATATATGTAACTTAAACGTTTGTATCCCCATAATATTCTGAAATTTTAAAAAAAGGCAAAATAAATAAATGAAAAAGATATGTGGACCCTGACTAGCCAATGAATGATGTGTACACTAATTATAGGGTTAAATGATATGGGTGCAGTCCTGACTCATATTTTTAACAGTATTTCTTTATTATTTGGTTTTAGGTGTTTTGTATTATGACTAATTAAATTATGGTATGTACAGAATGGTACATGAAACGTTATAAAGGTAACGTATTAGTGATATTTGTGAAGATTATGTATTAACATGAAAATGCTCATTATGTAAAATTTTAAAGTAGAATCTGAATTGTATATTCATATTATATATGTAATAGATTTATCCTATGTTAAAATACATATAGGAAAATCTAAGAAGAAAATATAGCAAAATATTTATAGTTGTTGTGTTTGGGTAATAAATTTTCTTCTACTTTTCAGTACTATTTTTTATATTTCCTTAAATATGTAGGTATTACTTTTATACTAAAATGTAAAAAATAAATTCAATTTTTGGGGCTAGTTTAAAAATAAAGAATAAATAAACAGTTGGAGAAACATGGTGATTATTGCCTTAGTGATTGATAAGCTCTAATTGTTGTCTACCCAGGCCTGAGTTTAACATTTGCAGGTCCAGGCAAGATTGCAAACAGAGGCCCATGAACAATGGATCTAAATGTTTAAAAGTTATAAATCAAGCTTACAAGCCATTAAGTAAAGTATATTTGTTGATCGAATATGTATTGATTTAAGAAATTCTATTTAGTCAAAATGAAATTTAAAATTATACTTGTTAATAGAAACTAAACTAAAAAATAATGCAAAACCAGAAAAAATATATAGGTCATTTTATACCTATTTATAATTTGTGCTATTATAGATGTTCTAGGTTTACTGTACAAACATAATTTAATCAAGGAAAACAAATTGTGAATCTGTTGCTTTGAAATCTGAATCTTTGTAGCCAGGAAAGCTAATTTTAAAACTTTTCTAAGGCCCGGCAAGGTGGCTGACGCCTGTAATCCTAGCACTAAGGGAGTCCAAGGCAGGCAGATGGCTCAAGGTCAGGAGTTTGAAACCAGCCTGAGCAAGAGGGAGACCCTGTCTCTACTAAAAATAGAAAAAAATTAATTGGCCAACTAAAAATATATAGAAAATTTAGCTGGGCATGGTGGCACATGCCGGTAGTCCCAGCTACTCGGGAGGCTGAGGCAGAAGGATAGCTTGAGCCCAGGAGTTGGAGGTTGCTGTGAGCTAGGCTGATGCCATGGCACTCATTCTAGCCTGGGCAACAGAGCGAGACTCTGTCTAAAAAAAAAAAAAAAAATTTTTCTAAAAATCCAATACAGTATATGTTATTAAATCAGATTTAATTCATTTAATATAAAATGCTTTGCAAATTTATGTAAAGAATATTTAAATTAAAAGGAAAATATAAAATATGAAAGTGATTTTAATTAAATTTCATACAAATTATATGACTCTCCAATAATAAATAGATTTTAATCATAAGTACATTCATAAATCTTAAATTACATGTTATAATTATTATAGCATATATTTGATTTAGATTATATAGGTACCTATTAAACTTTACTGCAAAGGAATGTTTACTAAGCATATGAAATTTTTACATTCTAATCACCTTAAATTTAAACATCAGAGATTATTAGATATGTTAGCATACTTAAAGAATAAAAAAATTATCATATTACCTGTCTTCTGTTGACAATACATTTTCAACTTTTTTTTTTTTGCAAAATTTATTTATTTGTGTGCTCACAATTACTTCTTTTTTTTTTATTTCAGCATATTATGGGGGTACAAATGTTAAGGTTACGTATAATGCCCTTGCCCTCCTCCTTGAGTCATAGCTTCAAGCATGACCATCCCCCAAACGTTGCACATCTCACTCGTTATGTTTGTATATACCCATCCCCTCCCTCCTCCCACCCACCTGACACCCTATAAATGTTATTCCTATATGTCCACTTAGGTGTTGTTCCGTTAATACCAATTTGCTGGTGAGTACATGTCAAAAAGTGGGCAAAGGACATGAACAGAAATTTTCAAAAGAAGACAGAATAATGGCCAACAAACATATGAAAAAATGCTCAACATCTCTAATCATTAGGGAAATGCAAATCAAAACTGCAATGAGATATCACTTATCTCCAGTAACAATGGCCTTTATCAAAAAGTTCCCAAACAATAAATGTTGGCGTGGATGCGGAGAGATAGGAACACCCCTACACTGCTGATGGGACTGCAAACTGGTACAGCCTCTGTGGAACGCAATATGGAGATACCTTAAAGTGATAGAAGTAGATCTACCATTTGACCCAGCAATTCCACTACTGGGCATCTACCCAAAAGATCAAATGACACTCTACAAAAGGGACACCTGCACTTGAATGTTTATGGCAGCACAGTTCACAATTGCAAAGTTGTGGAAACAACCCAAGTGCCCATCAATACATGGGTGGATTAATAAAATGTGATATATGTATATCATGGAGTACTATTCAGCTTTAAGAAACAATGGCGATATAGCACGTCTTGTACTTTCCTGGATAGAGCTGGAACCCATTCTACTAAGTGAAGTATCTCAAGAACGGAAAAACAAGCACCACATGTACTCAACTTTTATTTTTATTCTAAAATTAACGCTAGGATCTTTAATGAATAGTTGTTGTTTGTATTTATTTTTTTATGTAGATTATAAGACTAACAGTGGCCCATATTCAATATAATAATTGATTTATTACTGATTATTGACGTGTCAGGAACACATTTATACTGGGATCCAAACCACCGTTCTGTATTTCTACACTATTTCCCATTTCTTTTTTTTTTTTCC
>VBSM01000605.1:26763734-26776599 GCA_008086735.1 Cheirogaleus medius | reverse complement strand
TATCTCATTGTGGTTTTGATTTGCATTTCTCTGATGAGTAGAGATGATGAGCATATTTTTATACGTTTGCTTGCTGTTATTCTGTCTTCTTTGTAGAAGTTTCTGTTCATTTCCATTGCCCATTTCTTGATGGGATTGTTTGATTTTTTCTTGTTAATTCTTTTAAGTTCTAGATAGATTCTTGTTATTAGGCCTTTATCAGTGGTGAAGATTTCCCATTTCTACAAGATGCCACACACTCTATAGAGAAACACCAGGATTCACTAGTAAGTCCACAGTTTCTTTGGAAATAGAGGGCTATTCCTCCTCAGAAGCTACTTTAACTATTTGAGGTCAATCTTGAATAATTCTTCATAATAGAAAAATTTTAAAAAATAGAACTGGTCTATGGATGTATTGTAAAAGTTTTTGTGCTGCCTTGACATCGTGGAATTCACAGAATCCCAAAGGTCCAACATTGAGTTCTCTGGCTTTTGCTAGATATGCCCCTCAGCCAGCAAGAAAGGCTTACTGTCCCTCTAGATGCCCTATCAGGCAGACCAGCTGCATTTCATCTCATCCTCACCCTAATATGTTTCATTTCCTTGCCAGTGTGTGAAATTATTCAAACAAGCCAATGTCATTCTCACGGGAAAACTAGGGTTCACCACATCCTCTTGTAACTACTATAAATCCTACCTCCCACAACCATGGCTTGCTTATTCTGTTTTTTCTTTCAATCCTGGTGTTTCTCTATAGAGCATGTGGCATGTTCCTCCTCCAGAATGTGAGTGTATTTGATTAATAAACTGCTGTCAATTTTATCTTTCCAGTGTTAAGGATCATTTGTTTGGCCATCTCAGAAGCCTAGAAAAGGACTCCTTCTCTCATCAGCGTGGTAAAGAGGAAGGAAATAAAAGCAATGGAAGAATAAATAACTTTGTGTTAAAATCAATTTTCAAATTACCACCAAATAAACCACAAAGAGCACTTGAATATATAAATACTCATATCTTCCATTTTGTATAATAAAATAAAATGTAAACAATAATTTAATTATGTATATACATACATCTCTATCATAATTATTTGGTAAATGGTCATTAAGTTATTTTCTTTACATATTTATAATATTTACATATTGAAAGATCCAACAATGAATATATCAAGGCTTTTCTTATTATGGTAGCAAGTTTCATTTTGATCATTGGCTCTAAATTCTTGGCATTCTATTCCATATGAGGTTATGCCGCTGACTTTTTAAAGCTTTCCAGAACTAGTGGCCAGTTGGCATTATGCATATAAATATTAGATTCTCAAATTTTGATTATGATGGAAGCATGTTGTTTCATAAAAATAAAAATCCAATGACATAGTATAGAATCAAAGGCAGCTTCACCAAAATTCTATGTATTGTCCCAGAATAATACATCTATTCAGATTCGAGTTTTCACACATTAGCTAGATCTTCCCAGTGGATCCATTATTGAAAAAAATAATTGTTGCTGTTCAGTACCCAGGAAGAGTAAACATACTTCTAATGCACTTTTTAAATTTCCCATGTGTGTATATCAAAAATGATAATGTGGAAGAGCTTGCTATATCCCAATGTGTCATGAAAATGCAAGCTACATTGGCTGGATTTTCAACTCCTTGAAAAAGGGATTATGTCATGTTTATCTTTGTATTTCCAGCATTTGGCAGAGGGCCTGGCAAAGTGCAGCTGTACAGAATTAAGCAATTAATTAATAGCATGTCTCGTTTCACAAAGGATTTGAGGTAGTGTATAGGAAATACATACAATAAGATAACAAAGTATAAGTATAGTCTAAACATATTTTAGGGAGAGCACAAATTGGAAAAGGCATTCAGGACCCAACCTGCAGACCATGAAGTGCTCAGAGACATTTTAATTTGGTTACACATTTGCCCCTTAGTAGTAAAGTACCTGAAGCAAAATGGGAAAGGACACTTTGCTAGTTTTTAAGGGCATGCTTATATGTAAAATATATTCCACATTTCTACTCAAAGAATGATGAATTTATAGAATCGTTGTGATGTTTTCTTTTACTCCACATTCTTCCAGTAAGGATAGCATAAATTCTTTATTTTAAAAAATAGTACTTATATGTTATTAATTGTCCTAGCTAATGTTCTGTCCTTTTAACCAAACACATGTTACATTTCAAAATAATATATCTCCATTTATAAATAAGTATATGGGGTTCAGGGTATTTTTAAATATCCTTTAAAAGGTGGCCTAATTCTGAAAATAAATACTACATTGGGAGTTATTTCATAATATTGAGAGGAAACTTATGATTTCATTAGGAAAACCAAATTTTTTCAACGTTTGAATTTAAATGGATTGTTAAAGTGATATAAAAGACAATGAGATATGTCAATATTGTGGAAGACATAATACGTCCTTAGAGCAAATACAGGACTGAATTTTTAAGAATGTTTTTATAATATCTTTTGGTGAAATAACACCACTGCACTCAAAGAATTTGTAGAGTATAAAGACCCAATAATCTACATAGAAACTCTTTAATTATCTGGCCTAATCCATGTTCAAATCATTAATTGTCTAGAAATATAAAGGAACTCCATATGCTTTATAAACTCTAAGTAATATTATTATATATCTATCAATCAAATTTATAAAACGTTAAGCTTAGACGTTGCTCACTGGTGAGAATGTAAATTGGTGTAACCACTATGGAAAACAGTATGGAGGTTTCTCAAAAAACTAAAAATAAAGCTACCATGTGACCCAGCAATCCCACTGCTGGTTATATATATCCAAAGGAGGGGAATTCAGTATATTGACAAGATATCTGCACTTCCATGTTTATTCCAGCATTATTCACAATAGATTTGGAATCAACCTAAATGTTTATTAACAGATGAACAGATAAAGAAATTGTGTTACATATACACAGTGGAAGACTATATAGCCACAGAAACAATGAGATATTGTCATTTACAACATGGATGGAATTGGAGAGCATAATGTTAAGTCAAATAAGCCAAGCACAGAAAGACAAATCTTCCATGTTCTCATTCATCTGTGAGAGCTGAATATTAAAGTTATCAATCTCATGGAGGCAGAGATTAGAATGATGGTTATCAGAGTCTGGGAAGTATAATGGGCAGTGAGGGGATAAAGTGGGGATGGTTAATGGGTACAAAAATATAGTTAGATAGGTAGAATGAACCATATTTGATAGCACAACAAAGTGACTATAATCAACAATAAGTTAGGGTATACTTTAAAATAACTAAAAGAGTAGAACTGGAAGTTTCCTAACACAAAGAAATGATAAATGCTTGAGATGATGGATACCCCAATTACCATTACTTGATTAATATACATTGTATTCCTGTATCAAAAGATCAATTGTACCCTGTAAATACACACCATGAACAGAAACTTTTCAAATGAAGATAGACTAATGGGAATCATCTGGGAAATGCAAATTAAAACCACGATGAGCTATCACCTAACCCCAGTGAGAATGGCTTTTATCAGAAAGTCCCAAAACAACAGATGCTGGTGTGAACGTGGAAAGAATGAACACTTATACACTGTTGGTGGGACTGCAAACTACTACAACATCTATGGAAAATAGTATGGAGATACCTCAAAGAACCAAAAGTAGAACTACCATTTGATCCAGCAATCCCATTACAGGCCATCTACTCAAAGGGAAAAAAAGGCATTTTATAAAAAAGACACTTGCATTCGAATGTTTATAGCAGCACAATTCATAATAGCAAAGATGTGGAAACAACCCAAGTGCCCATTAATATACATGAGTGGATTAATGAAATGTTGTATATGTATATCATGGAGGATTAGTCAGCCATAAAAAATGGTGATCTAGTATCTTTTTTTAACAACCTGGATAGAACTGAAGACCATTCTTCTAAGTGAAGTATCACAAAAATGAAAAAAAAAACACCACATGTACTCAATACTAAATTGGAACTAATCAACCAACCTTTATGGCCACATATGAAGGTAAAGTTTAAAAAATTTTTTAAAAATTGCTGGTACCTCCAAAATGATGATGATAAATTTGAACAATTTCATTTATAGAGCTAGCTAAAACTCACATGCCAATGTCTTCAAAAATAATAACTTAGAGGCAATATTTATTTTTTTATTTATGTGAAACAATGTTTATATGTGGACCCTTGTTATTTCTTTTAAAACATTTTTCCCTAATTTATTTATGTATTTAAATTGATGGAAGGAATCTTGAGGAGATTCTAGTCAAAGGATACAAAATTTGAGTCAGATAGTAAAAATAAGTTCAAGAGATATATTGTACAATATGGTGACTATAATTAATAAAAATGTCTTGTATTGACAATTGCTAAGACAGTAGATTTTAAGTGTTCTCATCCCCTCCCAATGATAAGTATGTGAAGTAACATGTATGTTAATTAGTTCAATTTAGCTAATGTACAATGTGTACATGCATCAAAACAACATGTTGTACACAATAAATGTTAATAAATATAATTTTATTTTTCAAATAAATTAATTTAAAAACAAAAAGAAAAGAAAAAGCAGACAAGGATATCAACAAAAGAAAGAATAGTTTTTAATATTAACCAACTATTGATTTATACAGTTTAAAAATTATGGAAATTAAAGTTAATGATGCTAAAAACTTAGTATAAACATTGAAGTATAAACTATGCCAAACACAATTGTAATAGGTGGAAGAATATGTAGATCCCAAAGGATACTAATTAATATATAAATGTAATCACATCTTTCAGCCAAAAAAATAAAAGATGAACAATTCAATTTAATCATTAGCTTTGTAATTTTATGTGCCCTACCTATATCTTGTGTGTGTTATGATGATTAAGAGTTGATGTACAGAAAGGGACTTTATAACCTGCAGATCACTATACCTTAGTTATCCATGTGTACCACTATTTTACTTTTTTTAGCTGTAAAATATTCTATTTTTTTATTTTTTAATTCAGGATATTATGGAGGTATAAACATTTTGGTTACATGAAATACATTTGCCTCGCTCAAGCCAGGGCTACAAGCATGTCCTTTCCCCATACAGTGTGCCCTGTTTCCATTAGCTCTAATCTTTAGGGAAATGCAAGTCAAAACTACAATGAGATATCACCTAATTCCAGTGAGAATGGCCTCTATCAAAAAGTCCCCAAATAACAAATGCTGGCGTGGATGTAGAGAGATTGGAACACTCTTACATTGCTGGTGGGACTGCAAATTAGTACAACCACTGTGGAAAGTAATTGAGGATACCTTAAAGAGCTAAAAATAGAAATACCATTTGATCCAGCAATTCCACTACCAGGCATCTATCCAAATGAAAAAAAGACATCTGCACTCAAATGTTTATAACAGTACAATTTACAATTGCAAAGATGTGGAAACAACCCAAGTGCCCATCAATACCTGAGTGGATTAATAAAATGTGGTGTATGTATACCATGGAATACTATTCAACTATAAAAAACAATGGTGATCTAGCATCTCTTATATTATCCTGGATAGAGACTGAGCCCATCCTTCGAAGTGAGGTATCACAAGGATGGAAAAACATGCACCACTTGTAATTGCCATCAAACTGGTACTAATTGATCAACACTAAGGTGCTCACATTGTAGTAATACTCACTGGGTACCAGTCAGGTGGAGGGGATGCAGGGTAGAGGGTGTGGAAAGGTGTAAAATATTTTAAAAGAAAAAAACTATGTAAAGTTGACTGAGAAAAACCCAAACACATATCTAAAACCTTCATCAGATTCTGCAAATGATATTATTTATCAAAAGGACTGAGAGTTGTTGAGATTATGATGAAAACATATTAGAGAAGTATTAAAGCAAAGCATGAGACCCATAGAAAAGCTTTCACAAAGATGGTCCCTTTTTTATGTTTACTGTTTTATAAACCTAATTGTAAACTTACTAGGGTTCATATAGCATATTTCCATACTTGTCTCTTCATAGTTGAGCTTATTTTATAGGTAGGTACTATTGAATGTTATAAATTGTAAATTGTTTGAATGTATATGTGTGTGTATGCGTTTGTATATACACACATATACCATTCCTCAAAAAATAATGTAGTTGGTACATTAATATGGATGGCAATAACAGGGTTTCTTCAGTGACTATTCCTTGGAAGTTATATTTTCAAATTACTACATGATACATTACCTTATATATGTGCTACTTCACAATAAAGACTAGCTCCTTGGATAAATAAAGACAACTGATACCATTAAAGTAGTATGACAGCTGAAAACTTAAAAAGAAGAGAAAGATATTAGAAATGGAACAAAAAATAAATAAAAATGATTCACAGATTATATTGACAAAGGATACTCAAGAAATTTAAGGAGAAGAGTAAAACCCTGGACAGTGTATCCACTTAAGTTCTTTAATTCTGATTTCATGCTCATCAATTCACCTTCTGACCACTATATACCTTCCCTAGACATTGTCTACTGGCTTAAATTAAGTAGATAACAAAGATAAATTTTAAAATAAATAAATGGATGATGATTACATCTTCGAATTAACTTCTTTGAAAGATTAACTTTCTTTTGTCATGTATTTTACACAGCCTTGCTTGATTTTCTCACTTGGGCCATATGTACTTTGAAATAAAATTACATATTAAAATAACAGTAAATATTTATTTTTTGATTCCCCAAAATAAATGTAATATCAATGTCCAATTTATAATTCTATGTGTCAAATAAGATATGATAACATCCATAACTCATTTTTCCCATAGTGGCTCAGGGAACAGAACTAATATGTAATTTCTCAGTTTTAGCATCTAAAAGTGAGGACAGTTGTGCCTCCATATCCACAGGGGATTTGTTACAGGTCCCCTATAGATATCTGCATATGCTAAAGTCCCTTGTATAAAACGGCACAGTCTCTGCTTATAACCTGTGCATATCCTCTCCTATACTTGAAATCATCTTTATATTATGTATAATATTCAATGCAATGTAAATGCTAGGGAAGTAGTTATATTGAGTTTTGTTTGTATTATTTTTATTATTGTATTTTCAAAAATTTTTTTGAATATTTTTAATTTTAGTTTGCTTGAACTGATGCACTATCGCCAGGTAACAGAAGGACAACTGTATTTAAATTCAAAATTGTGTTATCATTTCAACCTATAGAATGGGAGAAAATATTTGCATGTTACACATTCAATAAAGAAATGATAACTAGAATCTATATAGACCTCAGGAAAATCAGAAAGAAAAAATCAAACAACCATATCAAAAAGTGGGCAAAGGACATGAACAGAAACTTTTGAAAAGAAGATAGACTAATAACCAAGAAACATGAAAAAGCATTCAATATCTCAATCATCAGGGAAATGCAAATCAAAACCACAATAAGATATCACTTATCTCCAGTAAGAATGGCCTTTATCAAAAAGTCCCCAAACAATAAATGCTGACATGGATGCAGAGAGATAGGAACACTCATACACTGCTGGTGGAACTGCAAACTAGTACAAACTCTGTGGAAAGTAATAAAGAGATACCTCAAAGAGCTACAAGTAGAACTACCATTCGACTCAACAATCCCATTATTGGGCATCTGCCAAAAGAACAAAAGACATTTTATAAAAAAGACATCTTCACTAGAATGTTTATAACCATACAATTCACAATTGCAAAGATGTGGAAACAACCCAAGTGTCCATCAGTACATGAATGCATGAATAAAATGTGGTATATGTATACTATTCAGCCACAAAAAACAGTGGTGATATAGTACCTCTTGTATTATCCTGGATAGATCTGGAATCCATTCTACTAAGTAAGTGTCACAAGAATGGAAAAACAAGCACCACATGTACTCACCATCAAATTGGCATTAACTTATCAACACTTAAGTGCACATATAGTGATAACGTTTATTGGGTGTCAGGCAGATGGAGGAGAGGGGATGGGTATATTCACACTTAATGGGTGTGGTGCACACCATCTAGGGGATGGACAGGCTTGAAGCTCTGACTTGGGTGAGGTAAAGGCAATATACGTAATGTAAACATTTGTACCCCTGTAATATCCTGAAATAAAAAAAAGAAAAAGAAAATGAGAATAAACTTATATGGAAACCACTTTTTTAAAAAACAAGTAGGAAGATACCAGGAGAGACATATGTACTCTGAGCTAATTGGTATACAATGGAATACTTACAGTGAGGGAAGTGTTTTCCACATAACAATTACACTGTTGATTTAATTGGAATATAGAGCATCTCACTAAAAACAGTGAAAATTTTAAGATTCAATTTTAGATATCTAGAGCCATTTCTGTTTTGTTATAGTAGAAACTCCAGTAAAGCAGATCTGGACTTAAGTTTTCCATGCTTTCTCTCTCACTCCACCTGCCCTTTCTCTGCTCTGATTCTCTTCTATTAGCTTGTTTTCCAATTAAAGTGTACAACTAAAAAATCTACTCATGTGGACAGTAAATTCCTAATAAACCCTCAAATCAATAAAATAACATGACTTCATGGTTGCTAAATAATCTTTATATAATTTTCTTTTACAGTGGATGGGAAAGAGTTAAGTAAATATTTGTTAAACTGCAAAGTATCTGCTCAATAAATGTTATTGATTCAGCTACTAACATGTTCATAGTCCATCAAAAATATAATATTTCTGTTTAACTTTAGTACATTGACATTTTAAAAATATTTAAATCATTGTATAGACTTTTTTCAAATTGCCAGAACATACTATTATGTTTATCCATTGAATACATCTATCAAAGAAAATTGAGAACAAAAATGAAATTCAACAAACTGAATGTTCAACTGAAATGAGTACTGAATTTCTTTAAGAATCTGATCATTGTAAGCATCAGATATAACATCGGGACTGTTAAGTATGGCAAGGTTTAATTAATGTTTTGACTCTCTACTCTTATTTTATCATATGAAATATCACTCTAATATCACTGTATTCTTTCCTTCTCTTGTATTTTGTATGTGTATATTGTATAGAAATATATTTATACTTTATATGTATAAATGTATGTGACCATACTGTCATATAGCCCATAGGTTATATGATAACATTAATATATAAAAGTTAGCTTATAGTTTTAGGCAATTAAGACCTCTAAACTCTAGTTGTCATTTCAATTGCAATTTATTTTAGAAATTAGTAGAAATTACTCTCATTGCTCAAAACTCTTATTTTGTTGGGTAGTAGAAATAAAAAATTCAAGATCAAGATTAAAAGTTACTATGAACCACTTTAATAAAAGTCACTATGAACCACTTCTGACTTTAAGTCAGAAATTTGAAAAGTTTTAGGAAATTCAAATGTTAGTTAAAATGTATAAATCATTAAAACATTCAATAATATTATATTTCATAAACTGTATATATATTTGTAAACCTCACTAAACCTGCCTCTTTCATTACTCTTTTTAATGTTTTTCTTTATTGACACCATTTTGCTTTATTTACCTTCTCTATTGCATTTTTATTCTCTAATTCATTAATTTATTCTCTCATGTTATTTCCTACCTTCTTTGGATTTGTTTGGTGTACTTTTTCAGACTTGAACTTGATAACTTGCCCACTATTTTCAAACTTGTATTCTTTTCCATAATTTTTCTTCAGTATATCTCTTTGCCTTATTTTAATATGTAGTATTTTAATTGACTTCCATTTTTATGTCATGTGACAGTTTCATTTGAAGATATTTACAAGTTTATTTTATCATTTCCACACCTGAGAGGGTAACTTCTTTGTATTTTGATACTGACATCTAACTTTAGTTGAATTATGGTTCAAACAATGATCAGTCTCACAATCATACTTTCAGTATTAAACTTAATTTATTGTCTAGTACATGATCCATTGTAATACATATTAATTGTACAGTTGTCCCTTAGGGTACAGGGGGGATTGGTTATAGAACCTCCAGGGATACCAAAATCTAAGGATGCACAAGTCCCTTATATATTAATAAATCCTATACACATACTCCCATAACTTTATCATTTCCAGATTACTTATAATACCCAATACAACATAAATTCTATGTATATAGCTGCTATACTATATTTTTATCTGTATTGTTATTGTTTTTATTTTTCCCACAATTCTTTCTGGATTTGTTACTGGTTGCTTCCACAGATGCAAAATCCAAAGATAATGGAGGGTCGACTGTATACTTTAACAAGTTTTCTCTACACATGCTGCAAACTCTTGTTCAGATATTTTATATTCTACAATTTTAATTTTATCTGCTTCAACATAAAAATGTAGGACATAAACATGTTAATGTCTTAGTATATGATGATGGATTTTTCACATTCTCATGAATAGATTATTCTTGCTAATACATTTATTCTATTTTATCAGATATTAATCTATTTTATTTGATATAATTAAAATAATCCAATTTTCTCTTGGCCAGTATTTGATTGGAAATTGGCATATGTTTTTTGTCTTATTTCATTCTCTTCTTCTCTGTATTCTTATATATTAACTATGGTTCGGAAACAGGATGAACAGCCAATCTTTATATTTTAACTGGCAAATTTGTTTTCATTTATCATCATTCCTGATATATTTAACTTTATTTCTACCTAACCATTTTGCATTTTCCATTTGTCCTTTATGGTATGCTTTGTATCTTTTCTTGTTTTATTTTGATTTGACGTTTTTTTCTTACTCCAAGTTTTCCATTCAAAATGTTTCATCACAATTTTAGAAAGTAGGCATTCACACTCAATTTCTATACTTTTGTTGGTGGTGTCTGAAACATTGTCATGTGTACCTACATCAATAAGTTTAAAAGTCTAAACTTAAATTATATAATTATATCTGTCCTTAACAATGTAAAAGTTTTAGAATATTTTGCCTGCATCTCTCTTTCTAGCTTACATGCTTTTGTGTAGTTCAGTTTAATAAGATAAAATTAACAATATTTTAGTAAGTTTTACTATTTGTATTTGATTTCCTTCTGTTTCTTTGATTTACCTATAGGTATAGAAATTCTTGCTTATATTCTTTTAATTTTATCTTTTCTTCTGAGATCATTTTCTCATAGACCTGTGAAGTTATAGATTCTTTGATCTCAAACCACTTCATGGCTTGTGATAATTGATCCAAGATGACTGATCACCAACAAAAATACAATAATAATGAAAAAATTTTAAATATCATGAGAATTACCAAAATGTGAAACAGAGACACAAAGTGAGCACATGAAAAAATGGCAACAATAAGACTTTCTCGATGCAGGGTTGCCACAAACATTCAATTTGTAAAAACAGCGATGCCTGTAAAATGCAATTAAATGATGTGCAATTAAAAAAATAAAAAAGAATCTACTCTATCTTTCAGAATTTTGGCCCTTATTCTTTTGGGCACTTGCCAAGACAGCTTAGACAATTGTCTTTCTAGTAGAAGTTTCTTTTTATTAGCTTTTATTTTCTTTGCTCTCTTCATTGAGCTCTTATTAGCAGTACATTGGAACTCATGAATTGTTTTTTTTTTTCTCATTTTACCATTTTTTTATATTTATTTGATGTATATCTTGACTTTTCTAAGCTGTCAATTATGTTTTATTTAATTTTGGAAATATATTTAATTTTAGGAGCTTTTCATTATCTCTTGTTTCCTTTAATATTCTTTCTTCTGTTGTGAATGCAATATTTAAGTGAAGTACAGTTATCTTTAAGTTCTCTTCTTTTCTTCAATATCTTTCCTCTACAGCAGTGCTTCTCAACCCTTCGATATTTTGGCATTGCATTAAGACATTTGGAGTATAATAAATAAGATAGAGGTACAACTGGCTTCTACTGTATATCCTTTCTAAAATGTCAATAATGTCTTGATCGAGAAACCCTGCTGCAGAGTCTTTTTCGAAATCTCAATCTTTGATTGATTTACTGATCCTATAATGTTCTTTCATATTTAAAAGCAAAACAATAAAAAGCTAGTTTGGAGCTGTATGTACTTATCGCTTCTCGGCCTTTTGGCTAAGATCAAGTGTGGAGCTGTATGTACTTGCCCATTGTGTTTATGGTGACCTTTGTCACAGGATGAATGGAATGAAAACAAAAATTTGTCCTAGGCATTCAATTTCTTCAGAGAAGAACCTTATAATTCTTTTCTTGAGTGCCTAGCTTCTGTGCCTTGAAGAGATGTTACAAGGAAATGGTGATGGAATTTTATGGTTCAAATAGAGACATATAATAAAAGTATCTATTTTATGCCACATGTCATTCTTAAACTTTATTGTATGTGGAATTCTCAAATCTATACTTTCCCTAGGGTTTTCCTATGACAAATCAGTACCCTTCCTTGCTATTTCTCCTTCCATTTGTACTCTAAGCCCCAGGTATTGCTGCTTATTTCATTATTTGCAACATCTTATTTGTTTTCAGCATCCAGAATTTTGTTGAAATCTCTGGCTTGATCATTCTACTTTTCCCATCCTTTTGAATAATGTGAATTGGTAATTTGGTGATGTCTTAATTATTTCTGTTTAAAGGAGTATTTGGGTAGGATAAAGATAGAAATGCATCATGCCTTGATCAGCTGCAGTGGTCTTCGAAGAATGTTTGCTTTCTTTTTTTCACTTTTTGGATTTGTTGACTCATCAGAAAGTATTAAAAACTGTAATTTACTCTTTCCTCAGCATTTGTAGTGATCTTTTAAATATGCCTATCAAAATATATTAATACCTTACTCAGAACTCTTTTTAGCAGATTCCCATGGCATCTTGGCTAAAGCACAAAAATCTTATGATTTCTTAAACAAAGTGCCTTATAATCTGCATCCTGTTTACCTCTGTAATCTTACAACTCTTTTT
>VBSM01000605.1:26730289-26763634 GCA_008086735.1 Cheirogaleus medius | reverse complement strand
AAAAAAAAAAAAAACAAAACAAAAGAAGTAAGTCTTGCCCAAGTTTAGAGACTTACATAGTCTGTTTCTTTTGCCTGTAAAAAAGAATATCCTATCTGAAGTATTACTTCCTCCAGGAGACCTCTTCTGACCACTGCTCCTTTCCCTAGATATTAATTACATCTAATTTTTATAATATGTCATTTCTTTCAAAGCACCTCCATATTGTGTAGGATAGTCATTTCTTGTGACTATTGTAAATACCTGTCCCTTCTACAAAGTTTTAAAGTTTTATGAAGCTATGAACCACACATTTTCATTGAAAGCAGTATCTTCAGTACTTATGAGAATGCCTAGTACAAAGTAGGTGGTAATTACATTTTTAATAACCAATTAGTGGCACTTAGATAATGATATGTGCATGTTTGATGTTGTTCGGTACAATTGCAATGACAATTCTTTTTAATAGACAAGTTTATTTACTTAAAGTTTAATCACTGAAAAAGTAGAATATTATTACACATCATGAAGAGTGAGGAATATCTTATAACATGTGTACATACATATATATGTATGTATATGTGTGTTTTTTATTTTAACTTTGAAATGAGCAAAAATCCCCATATTTTAAACACTATGCATAATCTTAGAGCACAACAATGGATCAAAAGGTTCCTTGTTTTCTCATTCTTTCTCTATTTCTCTCTCTCTCTCTCTCTTTCTCTCCATACAAACAAACACACACACACACACACACAAAGAGTTCTGTGATCCAACTTTCCCTTTTACAGTGTTAATATTGGTGCACATGGCATATTATATCTGATATGTACTGTTATGAAATAAAATCCCTGAGAATTATCACCTTGAATCACTATTATATTATGAGTTCCATAATTAAACCTACATGGCATTTTTTAGAAATATTCAGAGAAAAACATTTGCATATTTAATATTTATCACTTTAAAAAAAACTCATCATACACAAATGTGGGCCATATAAAGCAAAAATTGCATACTATTTGAAAAGAACTATGTGCTGTTACTTAATATAGTAAATTTCTATCAGGTTTTAAAAGCCACAAATAAGCACTTTACCAAAGTCTTTATTAACGTGTATCAGGAAATAGATGCTTTAAATCAAAATGATAGAGAAGCACAACTCTATAAAAAGCTATAGTAATGCTCGCATAAAAATTGTTTTTTCAAATTTCCCTTAAATCCCTACTAAATCACTTCATGGTAATCTTGAAAATGTGCCAGGATATTATTATTATCATCAATGCTATCCTCATATGCAATTTCTTATAACACTTGATTTTTCAATATATTTCTGTATTGAGAGAATAGAATCATGTGGAAAAATTAAGCCTTCCTTGCCTCAAAGACAAGTAATTTTATGCAGAATTCTTTTTACTTAAACATTTCACTGTTATTCAAGGGTTTTTTTTGTTTGTTTGTTTGTTTTTGAGACAGAGTCTCACTCTGTTGCCCAGGCTAGAGTGCCGTGGCATCAGCCTAGCTCACAGCAACCTCAGACTTCTGGGCTCAAGCGATCCTTCTGCCTCAGCCTCCCGTGTAGCTGGGACTACAGGTACGCGCCACCATGCTTGGCTAATTTTTTCTATATATTTTTAGCTGTCTAAGTAATTTTCTTTCTATTTTTAGTAGAGACGGGTCTCGATCTTGCTCAGGGATCTCTTGGTATGGAACTCCTGACCTTGAGCGATCCGCCCGCCTCGGCCTCCCAGAGTGCTAGGATTACAGGCGTGAACCACCATGCTTGGCCTCACTGTTACTCAAGCTTTAATAACCCCTAAGTTTGTGTATGTGTGTATGAAGTAAAAATTTTTAGAGATCAGTGAATATATGGCACACTTATTAGCACTTCTTTATATCTGTGATGTAACTACTATCTAAGAAACTAGTCTAATTCACACAGTTCTCAATCAATGATGGCACCGGATTTAAGCCAAAGATTATCTAATTATAAAATCCTCACTCTTATACTGCAGGTTATGTTCTTTAATATATGGTTCATTTAATTCATACTGACCACATTGGACTTTTAATAACTCTTCAGCATAAGCTATTTCTTTGAAATATATACTAGATTATATTACATCATATTAAATACATGAAATATTGCAGAAGTCAAAAATTTTAGTATGAAAATAATAACTATAAATCTACAATTTAAATCTTCATATAGTAATCTCATAGAGTACAGAAGCTAATACCTTAAGATAAATCCAAATGTAGTAAGGCATCAAATTATTGCTTGGAAATAAATTGTCCATATAATCAAAGTATTCTGTTACTATATATATATAGTAAAACTTCCTTCATTCTGTCAAATTTTGAATAAAAACCTGGTTTGTGTGCCACCATCCTAATGGCTCACGTATGCACATATTTCTAAATACATGCATCACTTATGTTTACGGATATTCTCCAGAATGTTAGAAGGATAATGGGTGTTTTTTGTTTTTTTTTTAGAATTGGTGCAGAAGCAGAATCAGTTACCAAGAGCACAATCTGAAAGGAAACTTCTATGAGAAAAGGAATCTTCTTGTTCTTAATGATGGCTTCACTGCACACCCGACCACCCCCCCGGAGTCAAGCACAGGAGTAGAATAAAATTTTACTAAAATATTTGTTGATTCAATAAATGACTAAAATAATATTATCTCTAAGAGTAGATTAATTTATGACTAGCAGATATATTTTAAAATAAACTGTTTATCTTCATCTAAAAGAATAGGCAAATCTTCAATTTCTTCTTTTGCTCAAGCCCGTAAAGATATTGTAATAAATCATTAGCTTAAAAACTTCTGTTATACATTTTGGCCTACTATTTATATAAACCATAAAATGAGTTAGCTACATGTTTTGGGATTGACTAAATAGTTGTTCAGTAGTCATTGGTAATTGACCGCATATATGAATCAATGCCTCAGGTTTTTATCCTATATGTGAGGATAACAATAGTGTTTATTTCATAGAGTTTTTAAAAGGAGTCATGAAATTAACATCTTAAGTTGTTAATCATGTGAAAAAGAGCCTGGCATAAATAATTATAATGATGAGGTTGATGATGATCGTAGTTTGCTTATTTGTTTTTAATATTTAAAATAGAAGAAATCACCACATAAGTAGCACTGAGCATAGATATTTAATGAAGTATTCTAATGTTACCTGGCCTTGTCAGGTGCTCACAGCATTTATCTTTATTCTGCAAGGTTATACTCTGAAAGGTCTACCCAGGAAAAATAGAGGATTCTGCCCGATTTCTGAACTCAGGACCATTTTGATGAGGATCACATAGGATTGCCATGATGTCAATGCTGCTCTGATTAACAGGAAGAGTGAGAAGGAGCAATTGGAGGTTGTATAGTAGTTTCTATTCTGCTAACCCCATAATATTCTATACAGAAAAAATTTTGGTTCTTTTCATTTCTTAATGCTAATGCGTTAGTATGAATATAATTGCCAGACATAGCACTTAATTTTTATATTTTTAGAGGTCTCTCAGTCCATGATTTCTAAATATTAGAGCTTATCTCCAATGAGGAATCCTGCCCAAATATAGGTATACCCTGACAAAATCATATTTTCTTAGCCTTTCAGTTACTAGATTTCCTCAGATGAAATGAAGATGAATTTCATTTCATTTTACCATAAATCATTCTCAGGGGTGAGTAATATGTTAACAAGGTTCCTATATAATAGCTCCGTGGCCTGATATCAAATGGCTATTGCAGAGACCTGATTTTTAGTCATGGATTATATTTTGTTACTGGGTCATTCAGTACCAAAATAGTCTTGCACTCTAAGACTTATCTTTATCTTAGCATCCAATATGACGCAATGCTTGGTTGGTTCATTTCACTTGCAGTCATCTGGGTTTTCATATTATAGAGCAATCTACAGGAGAAACTGTAATTGATTGCAGTAAATGAAGCTAATTAATTCAACTACTCAAGCAAGGACACAGTGTCTGTCAGACTCTGTTCAATCAATGATATGTTGGGTTATCATAAGTCTTTATTTCTATAGCTATTGAAGAAATTTCTAAAAACATGTATCACACTTAGGGATATTCTCCTGAAAGTTAGGGCTATGTAAATATAAGGGGTTGCTACTATTGTTATATTTTAAGTAGTAATAATACAGTATTGCTCACACTAAACCATGCAACAAATTATATATTGGTACTCTTGGCATTGTTAACATTTCATTAGAGTTTCAATGAAGAAAATATAACTAATTTAATATTGTATTTAACATTGTAATATGGGAATGAGGTAAATGTTTTCATTAAGAACCATCTTTTCATAATTAGTCATGTATTAAATAGTTTCATATGTCTTAAAATTCAGTTTTCATCTTTCTAAATAGGATTGATTCTGATAATTTTGGAAAACACAAACATTTACCATTGTGCTTCCTTTGTAACTGATTATTTTCTCAATTTTATTTTTTTAGATCTTGGGGAATGTGCTAAATTTTTGGATTCCATTCCAAATTCATTGTTCAGAAATTTGATAAATTTATTTCTTTTAAAATAAAAAATAGAAACAGTATAACTAGAAAATTAAATCACCAACGGATGAGGCTTTTTTCTTTCCTATCCATAACATCGACAGTTTTCATTAGTGCCACTTATATGTCATAGAAAATAATACCCCACTTGTATTGAGATGACTTTTTCTCTAATGTCAAATATTTAGAACACTTAAATACATGAAAGCAGTAAACTTAAGCCATTTAATTATCTGCAAAAATTATACAATTTTCTTGAAGAAAAGTCCTTCAGGCTGCCATTCAGAGCCTGTGCATGCTAATTTTAAACATCATTTTGACAAGATGTTTTTGGTTGCTATTAGAGTTTGTAGTACACTAAAATAGATGTATCAGAAGTCTCTCTGAGTATGTGTATATATGTGTATATTTCTCAATATTGGAATGGATAATTACTCTGTAGCATATTCATTCAGTGAATGAGTAAATTATACAGCAGAGAAAATGAACACACTACAATTACATGTCACATCATGGATGAGTTTCTAAAATAAAATGTTGAGCAAACATTTTATTGTGGTTATGAGTGTCTCGAAGGTTAGGAAATGTACTGAAGTATTGTTAAGGGCAGGGGAAGCTGTAAGAAACACATAATACAGCTAGTGCAAAAGGAACATGACTCATGTGCTCAAAGAGAGTAGTAGGAAATGAGCTGAGAACAGTAACGGGGAATCAAGTCATCTAAGGCTGTGTAGGCTATTGTAAGAGTCAATGGGGAACTATCGGTGTGTTTTGAGCTGAGAAGTGACATGATCTGACTTAAACTTTAAAAAGATCATTCTGGCTTCTCTGTCAACAGACTGCAGTGGGCATGAGGAGTTGAGAGACAAGTTAGCAGGCAATAAAGTAAGCCAGATGATATATGATGTTTTTGTGGACCAGTGTGGCAGTAGTAATAGTGATATAAAGAGCTGGATACTTACAGTTTTGAAGTTAGAGACAACTGATGTTGGTAATGATGGCCTTGAATCATTAAATGAAAGTTAAATTATATTCAGCACATATTATTTAATAGGCAAGAACATGTATCACCCATTTCGGAAAGATTCCCATTAAAATGGCAAAAACAAGTCATGTTAAATGTTAAAATTTAAAGGGTAGATTTCTATTCCAGGAAAAATGACTTTTATGGATTAGCATATTATCTGATGATCACAGGAAGAGGATTTCCTAAATAATAAAACAATATTCTTAATAATGAGCTCCAGGAACACAGCCACTTTCCCTGCATTAAAGCCATATTTTATTGTACATGTGGTTCAGTACATTTTGGTAGTATGACTCCACAGAAACTTCACTGATGTGGAATAACCACAAAGGAAATGTCTGGAGAAAATTCTTAAAAATCACCATGAAGGAGGAGTACAAGTTGTAAAGGACAGGAGATTATTGGAAACAGGGTGAAAAAGGAAATGCAGAATCTGACTTGAAGATAGGGAGACCTATTTGGAGGCTAATACAATAATCTATGTGAGGAATAATGAAGGCATGAATGTTTCATGTATCCCTAGTATTAATGGAGCCAAATTTTATTTGACTACAGGATCTAATTAATGTTTTCTCAAAACCAATGTTGAAACATATTTGTTATTAGAAAAAGAAAGTATATACTGTGGATTTTTCTGTTATGTATATTTTGAGGAGTTGAGGGATACATTTTATAGACTTAATATTTACAAATTATAAAATTCCCAATGAATATGGAAGCATATGAGGCTGTTTATCAGTTACCCAAAAGCTCAAATGACACACACACACAAATAGTAGTAAGTAATTACTCTACACCAAGCACCATGCTGAGTCCTGTGGGGAATATACAAATAAATAAATATGAAATGTTACCCCAGCATAGAGAATTCAGAAACATACATGTAAGGTTAAGTAAAATAAAGTTACACATCAACACAATGAGGGATTGTGAAAGTAAATATTAAGTCTGACAGGAAGAATCTGGGAAATCATTCCTATGATTGCAAAGATGACCTTTGTGCCAAAACCGTCAAGTATACATCTCCATCCTGACCTGCTTTCTAAACTCCAGCTATTCATTGCCCTTCGTACTGGCATTATACCAACTCTGCTATCCAAAACTCCAATATTCAAAGATGAATTCATTCATTTCCCTCTCAGGTGTTCCTTTTCTTTTTGTTATTTATGTAAATGAAACTCCTAACTTGCTTATCTCACAGGTTAGACATATTAAAGTTATTTTTACCTCATTCATTTATTTCTCATTTTCAATATCTAATCACCTGTTAAATCAGTCAATTATCTTACCACTGCATCTTGAATTATCTGCCTTTCTCTTCTAAAATTTCCTCTTGTTAACATTTTGATTCTGATTCTCATCATCTGCCTTATCTGTTGCAATATCTATCCTACTAATCTTCAGGTTTTTGGATTGTAATCTTTTTAATCTGTTCTTCAGAATGCCATCTGAGTTATCTTCATAAATCAGGTAAAATTTCATTATTTTCCTCTACAAGAACAGTCTGTGCTGCCCCATTATCTACAAAACACTGTTCAAATTCTTTAGAATAGAATTCAAAGATTGCAATTACCTGAATCTAAATTATCTTTCCATTTTCATCATTTAAATCCAAACGATGTTTCCATTTTTACAACTTCATCACTTGTATTACTTCTCTCTGAAATTCATGAGTTAATCGTTCTAGTCAACCAACTACCCTCTAAAGAGTCCCTAAACTTTACATCTTTGTGTCTCTTTTTCATATGATTATCTTGGAAAGAAATGTCCTCAAACTCATTTATTATAAATAAAATAGAAAGTAAAATCTATCGTTGATTGACTTAAATTTGGGAAAAAGAAATAATGGATTTTAGAACATTTTAAACAAATGTTTTTATCAGCAATTATGGGGATTTATTTCTGTGGTGCTGCCCAATAAGGATTTTTTTTACTTAATATTTTCAGTCAAGTAAAACATCCATACAGAAAAATGCACAAAATATAGCTATACAGTTTGATGAATTTGTGCTTGTGAATACATTCATATAAACAAGACCCAGATAAAGAAATGGAACATTGCCAGCAACCCAAATTCCCTGTACCCCTCCCAGACTATACCCCACCAAAGATAATCACTAACCTAACTTCTGCCACCATAGATAGGTTTTGATCTTTAATTTTTACTTAGTTACATAGAATAATACAGTAATACTCTTTTGTGACTGCCTTAGTTTGCTCAACATTTTATTTTAGAAACTCATCCATGCTGTGGCATGTAAATGCAGTGTGTTAATTTTCTGTGCTGTATAATATATTCATTCACTGAATAAATATGCTACAGCATAATTATCCATTCCAATATTGAGAAATATTTGTGTTTATAATATTTAGCAAATTTTACTGGTTTTGTAAAAATTTTATATCTATGGTGAACATAAGGATGCATTTCCATGTGTTATATACTAAGGAAAAGAATTTCAGGGTCAAGTGTGCAGTATACTCAGTGGAAATAGATTTTGCCAAATAGTTCGCCACAGTGTTATACCAATTTACTCTCTCACTAACAAAGTATGAGGGTTTGTGTTGCTCCAGGTACCTACCAATACTTGACATTTTTGTCTTTCTTATCTTATGTATTCTATTGAATATGTAGGGTTATCAATTTTAGGTTTTAATCTGCTTTTCCAAGATGAATAATAAAGGTATGCATATTTTCTAATGTTTATTGGCCACGTTTAGTCTTTTCTCATTTTTCTTTTATCTTGGTTGAACTTTTTAGTATTTATTTAGAAGTATTCTTTATATAACCAGAAATCAGATTTATGTGCTGCAAATGTCTTCTCCCACAATGTGGGTTACCTTTTCACTTTCTTACTGATAAATTTTGATGAAAAATTATAGAGCCATTAGTAAAATTTATCATCATTCTTTTATAAGTACTGATTTTGTATATCTTTTAGGAAATCTGTGTGTTCCCTATAATTTTGAAGACGTTCTTACCTGCTATCTTCTAGAAAATTTATTTTAGTTTTCCTAGGTAAATCTCTAATATCTGAAAGTTTTTCTTGTCAGTGGAATGATAAATCAAAACTTATACTTTAAAAATTATTGGATAGCCAATTGACAAAACCTTATTGATTGAAAATACATCATTTCCCAGCTGTACTGTGGTATTTCTTCTCTAAATGATTTTATTGAAAATTTGACAATGTTTTTATTTACATATTCTGTTCCAAAGGTGTTGAAGGATAAAAACCAATTAGAATTTGGAAATCATATTTTATTTTTCATAAAGTGTTAGTCAATTAATAAGAATGAAATAGTCAATATTCTATTAGTATTTTGATTATGCATAGGAATAAAAAATGGCACCACTTTTTTCTTAACCGAACTCCATTGGGTTTTATTGTCCAATAAATAATATCTTGTTTTCATCTAATATGCTTCTCTAATATCTAAACATTCATTTTTTCCATATGGCATATAAATCCAACCTACGTAATTACTTATCTTTATTCTCTAATAGTGTGCCTTACTCTGGTTTGTCAATAGTGTTTTTGAACATGTAACTGCTCAATCCTAATTTTCTGTGCCTGTTCTCAAGTAATCCCTCCTTAATTCATATTCAATTTCACTCTTTCTATATCCAGCCCTACCAATTCAAGCTCATTACTGTCTTCAAAATGTATTTGGGTCACAATCCCAAAAGATACAATCTCAAATGGCATAATCTGGAATGTTGAAATTCTGAAAATAAAAATCCTAAAATCTAAAATCCCTGAGGTTTTATTGAATCTCCAAATGACAGACTTTGAATTAGGTACAATCAAAGCTTCTAAAAGTATATTTCAAAAAGGTATTCTAATTATCAATAAATGTTGTTTTTCCATTCAGCCCAATGCATGTGGCAGAAAATTGAGATGAATAGATTTACCTCATAATATAGCAATGATGAAAAAGTTCAGGTAGAAAGCTGTAATTTGTCTGCATTGGCATTCCTTTCAACTGATGAAATTCCAGGAGTTTTTAATGAATTACAGTCATATTTGCCTGAAGCAGCCAGCAAAGTTACTGCCTGATTTGAAAATAATTAGGTGCACAGTAGGATAAGAAGACACTTACACAACAGTGTTCTTTTCAACAAATCTGTGGTCTGTATATGATTGAATGGATTTCCATGTTCCCAAAACAATGTAGAAGCATGGTACAGAAGATAAGAAAATTTCATAAGGAATCTCCATGTCAGTGTATATAAAATTATAGAAGAACTTAAAAGAGAAGCAGTAAATAGAAAATTAATGTGAACATACTGAGGATATCCATGTCTTAACTAAACATCTATAAATCATGATATAATACTATAAAACATAATTAATGATCATGAAAGTCAGCCAGCTCTTATGGACTCTCCTTGCAATTGTCTATAATCTATCCTTGTAATATATTTTTTTACAAGATGAATTTTCTTATTAGTTTTTTTAGCTTTTTTCACTATTTTACATTGTCAACATTAGTTTTTACAGTTCACTGTGCTATGTTTTTCATCTTTGCATAATTTCCAATACTGGAGTTATGAATTGTTTAGAGACTTTTAGAGAACTCTAATATGTTTTAAGCCATTTTGCAAATTAGACTCCACAATGTATGTAGACTCCACAATGTATTATCACAATGTTGACTTTGTGTGTAAGCATTGTGCTATTTGTAAAAATTTTGAAACTTTCTCAATAAATGAAGAAATATACTTTTTGTACATCTGCATTTGTGAAAGTTAAAATTTCTGGAGATCTTAGCTTTCTGGACCACTGCATACACAGTGGTGACTCAATGAAGTTTTTGATCAGTCTCATCAAAATACTTAGGTTGTTCATCATGATATTTCAGATGATTGTAGTTATAAAACTATGTATGCACAATTACCAACCACATTGATATGCGTTCATGCATTTCTCTTTTTGACATGTCTTTAGGAATATAGTTTATCTGTTCATAATTGTTGTACCCATGCAAGTGTCATTACTACACCTGAGTGTTTATGCTAGCAAAAATATGCTATTGTTACCTGTTTTATTGTGCCAAATGGCCTATAAAGTGTACTAACATGCTTTTATAAATTTCTTAAATAAATTCCCTCCAAAATGTAAATAAATATCTTTTAAAGACATTTTTATGATTATTTTTTCAGAATTATATTTTCCAGAATTGATCTTTCAGAAATTCAACGTTTGGGATTAAAATATTTGAGATTGTGTCTTTCAAAATTATGATTGGCTCACCTTCAAAATCTGACTTAAAATGCATTTTTCTCACGAAGACTTTCATAAATAATTACAACTATTATATATCAATAAAAAAGAAAATGAAAGATTAACATCAGAATACAGTCAACTTGTAAAAAGCATTTTGTTAAAATAATTTCATTAAGAATCTTAAGTATTAAATATCTGTGTATAATAAATATTCATATACATTTGAACTATCAGCTTATAGCTTCTACATTATATTGAATAATATCCTTGATTTTGGATATTTTATTTTCATTCTTATTTGTAGTTAATAATAATACACTACAGATTAAATCAGATAGTTTAGAATGTGGAAAATACAACTGAATCATAAATTTATAGCAGCAAAAATTATTCATTATGAGGTCTGCCAAATAAAGATTCACAAAGAAAACTCTGGTCTTTCAAATAAACCAAAGAGAAGTCTTACAGTAAGTAAAGAAAACTTCTCTATGGTTTATTCAACTGAACTTTTAAAAATGAAAAGTAGAAGATTTTTGTCTTCTTAGATTTTTGCCAAAGAATCTTATTCATATTCTGATTCTATTTCATGGTTTGCAGACATTGCTTCTAGGCACCTACTGACATATTGTTTAATACCAAACCTACAATATGGTAAAAATTTATTTTAGAGGTATTCTATTGGCAGATTCTGCCAGTGAAAGTAAGACCATATTGGGCCATTTAAGTTTCTTTTCAACTGTCCCTAAATAGCTGTAGTAATCAAGACCCATCCAGTGCTACTCAAATACTTTTTATTTCTAAAAGTTCTTCTTTTGTGTCCAGCTAAATTTCAATGATAGGTGTTAGGCACCTCTTTGAATCTATTTTAAAGCTGCTAGTACTAGTGTAATTAGTGATAAATGCTTGTTTATTTCTTACTGATGAAACTAACTTCCGTAATTTTATGACATATAGTTAGTGATTCCTTTCAAATTCATTTTATGTATCTATAGTGTAGAAGTAACTATATACAAATATAAAGTCTGGGGCTGTTTTTTGTTGGAAGATTTTTTTTTTATTTCAGCATATTATGAGAGTATGGATGTTAAGGTTAGGTATATTGCCCTTGCCCCCTGCTCCAGTCAGAGCTTCAAGCGTGTCCATGGTGTGCATCACACTCATTATGTATATATATATCCATCCACTCCTCCCCACTCCCACCTGCCTGGCACCCAATAAATGTTATTCCTATATGTGCACTTAGGTGTTGATCAGTGAAACCAATTTGCTGGTGAGTACATGTGGTGCTTATTTTTCCATTATTCGGATACTTCACTTAGTAGGATGGGTTCCAGCTCTAGCCAGGAAAATACAAGAGGTGCTAGATCACCATTGTTTTTTGTGCCTGAGTAGTACTCCATAGTATACATATACCACATTTTATTAATCCACTCATATATTGATGGGCACTTCGGTTGTTTCCACAACTTTGCAATTGTGAATTGTGCTGCTATAAAAATTCGAGTGCAGGAGTCCTTTATATAGAGTGTCTTTTCTTCTTTTGGGTAGATGCCCAGTAGTGGGATTGCTGGATCAAATGGTAGATCCAGTTGTATTGCTTTAAGGAATCTCCGTATTGCTTTCCACAGAGGTTGAACTAGTTTGCTGTCCCACCAGCAGTGTAGGAGTGTTCCTATCTCTCCACATGTTGGAAGATTTTTTATCACTGATTTGATCTGGCTTTTCAGATTGGTCTGTTCAGGAGTTCTATTTCTTCATGATTGAGTCTTAGGAGCTTGTGTGTTTACAGAAAATTTTCCATTTTCCTCTACATTTTTGAGTTTATGTGGGTAGAGATTTTCATAGTATTTACAGATGATATTTTGGATTTTTGCTTTACCCGCAGAAATTTTTCACTTCTGATGGAGCTTATTTGGGTCCGATATCTTTTTTTCCTAGTTAATCTAGCAAAACTTTTATCAATTCCATTTGTCTTTTCAAATAACCAACTTTTTGTTTTATTGATTCTCTGAATTTTTTTTTTTTTGGTTTGTTTCCATTTTGTTTAGTTCTGCTCAGACATTATTTATTTCTTTTCTTATGATGACTTTGGCTTTGGTTAGCTCTTCCTTTTCTAGTTGCTTGAGATGCGTCATTGGATTGTTAATTTGTGATCTTTCTGTCTTTTTGATGTAGGCATTTTAAGACAGTGGATTTTCCCTTTAAGGCTGCTCATAGATTTTGATAGCATATGTCTCCTTTGTCTTTCAGTTTGAGGAATATTTTGATTTTCATCTTAATTTCTTTATTGACCCAATAATTTTTCCATGACTTTTTATAGAATTGAGTGTTTCTTTTGGAGATGATTTCTAGTTGTGTTCCACTGTTGCCTGAGAAAATACATGGTATGTTTCTATTTATTTGAATTTATTGAGACGTGTTTTGTGGCCTTAGATATGACAAAATTTGGAGAATGTTCCATGTGCTGGTAAGAAGAAGGTATGTTCACTAGTTCTGCAAATATCTGTTAGGCCGATTATTTCTAGAGTCATGTTTAAGTTCAGAGTTTCTTTATTTATTTTTTGCTTGGATGATCTGTCCAGCTCTGTCACTGGGGTGTTGAACTCCTTGGCAATTATGATGCTATCATTTACCTCATTGCTTAGATATACTAGAATTTGCTTCATGAATCTGGGCACTGCTGTGTTAGGTGCATAAACATTGAGGATTATTATGTCTTCTTGTTGAATTGCTCCCTTTACCATTATATAATGACCATCTTTGTCTTTCTTTCCCATTGCCAATTTAAAGTCAATTTATTCTGATATGAGATGGCTACATCTGCTTTCTTTTAGTGTCTGTTTGTGTGGAATTTTTTTTCTACCCCTTCACCTTGAGTCTATATGAGTCCTTGTGAGTTAGATGTGCTTCCTGGAGACAGTAGATACTTCGATTTTATTTTTTCATCCATTCATCCAGCCTATGTCTCTTGAGTGGGGCATTCTTACTGTTCACATTGATTGATAGAATTGATATATTGGGTGCTATTCTGTTCATCTAGTTGAGTAGAACCTTTTTGCTGTGTTTACCCTCTGGTGCTATTGTTTCATATAGACACAAAAATAGAGATATAGACCAATGAAACAGAACAGAGAACCGAGCTTAAAAAAAATCCACATACAGCCAACTGATCTTTTTGATAAAGAAGACAATAATATACACTGGGGAAATAAAGCCCTATTCAATAAACGGTGCTGGGAAAATTAGATAGCCACCTTCAGAAGAATGAAACAGAGTCAATATCTCTCACCACTCACAAAAGTTAATTGAAGAGAGATAAAATGCTTAAATGTAAGGCATAAAACCATAGTAATTCTACCATAAAATGTAGAAAAATCTCTTCCAGCACAGAATTTATGACTAAGACACCAGTGGCAAATACAACAGCAACAAAAATAAATAAATGGGACTTGATTAAATTAAAAAGCTTCTGCACAGCTAAGGAAATATTCAACAGAGCAAATAGACAACCTACAGAATAGGAGAAAATATTCACCAGCTGTACATCTGATAAAGTGCTAATAACCAGAATCAAAAAACAACTCAAGCAAGTTAGCAAGGAAAAAAAAACATTAAAAAGTGTGCAAAATATATGAACAGAAGCTTTTCAAAAGAAGATAGACAAATGGTCAGTAAGCATGAAAAAATGCTCAACATAACTAATCATGAAAGCAATGCAAATCAAAACCACAATTAGATATCTTATTAACCCCGTTAGAATGGCTTTTACTAAGAAGTCCAAAAGCAATAATTGTGGGCATAGAAGCAGAGAGAAAGGAACACTTGCACACATATATAATACAACCTCTATGGGAAACAATATGGAGATTCCTCAAAGAACTAAAACTACACCTACCATTCAATCCAGCATTCCAACTACTAGGTATCTACCCAAAGGAAAAGAAGTCATTTTATCAAAAAACACCTGCACTTGAATATTTATTACAGCACAATAGCAAAGATGTAAAATCAATCTAGTGCCCCTCAATTCATGAATGAATTAAGAAAATGAGGTATATATATATCATGGAGTACTCAACCATAATAAATGATAAATTAATGCCTTTCACAGTGATTTTGATGGAATTAGAGACTATTATCATAAGTGAAGTATCTAAAAAATGGAAAAACAAATACTATTAAATTGGAACTAATCAATGAGCACACATTGTAAGTAAAACTCAGTGGAAATCAAGCAGGGGGACGAGACAGGAGAGGATGGGCAAAAGCCTCCCAAATGGGTACAGTGAACACTACTTGGGTGACAGACACACTTACAGCCATGCCTCAAGCATTATAAAAGCAATCCCTGTAACCAAAACTTTTGTACCCCCTTAATATTTTGAAATAAAAAATAAATATAAAGTAACACAGAAATCCTAAAATACAAAGAGAAAAATAAAGAAAAGAATATCCTAGAACTGTGAGATAGTTTCAAAAGGTATAATATACCCATAATTAGAATACTATAAGGTATATAAAAAGACAACAAAGGAGAAGAAATATTTGAAGTAACAATGGCTGAGAATTTTTAAAAAATAATTACAGATAGCAATCTACAAATCCAGAAAGCTCAAAGAACACCAAGTAATATAAATACTCAAAAACAAAGAAACAAAAACTACCTAGGTTTATCATATTCATACTGCAGAAAAACAAAGAGAGAATCTTGAAATAACTTAGACAATTAGGAGTATGATGCTTTTTTTAAACTATTGGGCTATGCTATGATGTGAGAAAGATCATCAATGTGTTTAGTCATAGTGAGATATCAAAATTCTACAACTTTGAAAGGTTTCATTGAGTCCAGACCTCTAAATGAATCACTATAGGAAGATTAGCAGGCATCAGCTGGAGCAGAAAGACAATGAAGATTTGTGATCATAGAAGATAGAGTTCACTCTGCTCTGATAAGCCATACTCAAATGAATTTGTATGTGTCCTTTCCAAGAGCAATGCAGAACAGTTTATAGGATTAAAAGCCTGTCACCTAATGAAAGAATATCTCAAAAATGAAATCAGCCTTCAGCATCCATAGAATATCCTAGACAAGCTTTTCATTTATACTGCTGGAACATCCAACAGTAGCACCAATTCTATACCTTGAAAATGCAAATTATAAAATTGGTAGTAATATAGCTAAGCAAATCCAAAAATTTATATAACTATGATTAAATTTAGTTATTCAATTAAGAATACAAACATAAAATTTTAAAATGCACTTCTTAAAAATAAATAAGCATTAGGGTTTAATTAAGCAAGAATCTCCTACACACCATAACACTAGTCACTGTTCTATTTTGTTTTGAATTAATGAGAAATAGAAACAATCAGAAAGAAAGGCAGGACTCACTTGCTGAGAAGAGTCAAAGATAAAAAGGTCTTTTTCAAAGGATTGCTGTCTGAAGCTTTCCCACCAAAAACAAAAATAAATAAATAAATTACTTCAGATCTTATTTTTAAGGAATCTTAATATGTTAATTACAGTCATTAAGGATGAAAGAACTTAGAATCTCACATCTTGTCAGAGCTGAAACCTAAAGAAGCAAAGATCTATCATTTACTGATTTGGCTTTAAAACATACTACTTTCTAGATTTAAAAATAATCACACACTGTAGATAGTTGTAAAAACACCTTTATTTTTGATAGCTAAAAGTACTTTTCTTCTTTTCAAAATAAGAGCAAATGAATTTTTAATCTTTAATATAGAGTATATGTCCTCTTGTTAGTTTTTAAGATTTGGAGTTAATTAAAAGTTTTACTTTTTTTCTTTTTTTACAAAAGCTTTTTACAATTGATATAAATTATGTCAACCTTCAATTAGGGAAACCTCTTAACCTTAACAGCCAACACCATCAAAATTCCTTCTATTGTGTTTCCTCTTTCATGGCATAACACATGTCTCTGTAGCCATTTACTTAGTTAGGTTCAGGCTAACAGAATGTAAGTAGAAGTGATGGATGCCACTTTCAGGCTTGACCATAAAATGCTCTGCTTAAGAATCCAAGTTCCTTTTCTTTCTTTGACTGGCTAGATCCAGTATGAGATTCTGCAGAGGCTCCTAGAAGATTGTGCAGAAACAACGTGGAAGATGCCAGGATCCCTGAGTCTTTGCTTAGTGGAAAACTGTTCAGAGAGACATTCCACTGCATTGAGCTATTGCATATGTGATAAAACCTTCTGTTTTATTATGTTCCTGAGATTTTGGGATTGTGTCATTAGCTAGTGTTAATAAAACTAGTAAAACTACATTAACACATTTTCTGACCCATCAATTAGCTGATGTGCTACTGTCATCCTCATCTGTCACTAGCCACGTGGTCATGTGCAAGTCACATAACTCTTTAGAGTATTAGTTTTGTCATTTAAAAAAATTGGGATAGCAAAACTTTACATGGCCCAAAATCTCTAGCTCTAAGGAGCATGCCAACTATTTCAAACATCTGAGATTCCAAATTTTGTTGTTTATATTGAATAAATTTTTTAAAGGTATTATTTTAAAGCACCCTATAACTTCAAATACATTGTGAAAGTTATTGGGGAAAGAATGATTGTTTTACTATTATGGTGATAAACCATAAAATAAATTAATATAAAATGAAAGAAGTAGAAAATGCTAAAGTGCCAAGTATGTCCATAGGACTTTAACTTCAATTTGCTTTTAAAGATTACAATGTTCTTTATAGTCATGGCAATAAGAGAAGACATGGGTGTGGAACTATCTATCATATGAGTTATGACTGACTGTTCAGGATGGGTAGAGTCAGTGGAAGTAGAAAGGGAAAGCATGTTAGCTAAGAAATGCAGTGAGCATAGCACCTTCATCTTTCAGGAGCCTTTGTTTCCTAAAAATTCCTATTCAGTGTTTTCCTACCTAGTACGAGAGCTAATGTGTAAAGAAAATTTTAGTTCTTTTAGTTTTAGGAGATGAGAATCCAAAATAGTTTTTTATAGTTAAATTATTTTAGCCCTACGTTTTGTATATCTGGTTGTATAGCTAAACTATTATCCTTTATTTCAGGCATTGGCCAAACTATGTCCTAAATCCAGCCCTCCACCTGTTTTAGTGTGGCCTGTAAGCCAAGAATAGATTTTACATTTTCAAATGACTAGGGGAAAAAACAAAAGAAAAATACTCTAAGACATGTGAAACTCATCTGAAATCAAATTTTAGTACCCATAAGTGTAGTTTTGTTGGAAACAGCCATACTGTTTTCTGTGTATTTTCGTAGCTGCTTTCATACTACAAGAACAGAGGTGAGTAGTTTCTGTAAAGATTATATACCCTATAATGCCCAAAATATTTACTATCTGGCCCTTTACAGAACAAATCTGCCAATCGTTAATTTACATTCTTCCTATAATACTGTGTTTGTTAATTTGTAAAAGATAATAGGTAATATGAAAACTTATCTGCAGTGATACCCATAGATAACAGAAACTATTAAGAAATCTGTGTTGTTCATTTTTTATGTACTTTTTTGAAAAGAATCTAAACTTTATAATCAGTTGGATCTCAGTTCAAATCTGTGATTTTTTATTCACTACCCCTCCTTGATTTTTGACCAACTACTTAATTTATGTGATTTTCATTTTCCTCTCCTAAAATGTGGGTAATTCCTCATAGAGTTATTGTTAAGTACTAAATAATATGACATAGGTATGGGGCTTGTATATAGCCATATATGACAAATATATATATAAAAATATATACACACAAATACATACATAAATACATACAAAATATTTATAGATTTTTTTTGTGTGTATAAATATAATCATTTAATTTTTTTATCATTTTGACCAGAAAATAATATATATGCATTTTAATATAAAATCTAAAATGCCATTTGTGGCTTTGTTTAATCTACTACTATAATATTCAGAGGCTTATGCAATTTTGGCAGATGTTTTTTATCATGGACTAAAAGCAGAATACTACACATCATTTCATTAAGGACATAGTTCTATAATACACCTTTAATAAAGTTGTTACAAACAGTGTTCTGTTCCTAGATTGTTTCACAGTCACATACAAGATTTCACTGGTTTAAATTGGTAGAATCGACTTTAGAACACCAAGCTAAGGATCCATCTTTGCATTTATAGTTGTCCTTTGATATTCTATCAAACCAGGAGATTTATTTTGAATACTGATTGTGTATTAATAATTTGTCAAGCTTTAGTATTACAGCTTTTTCAGAACTCGTTGAGCAGGGTTTTCAGTTTTCATTGGAAAACTCATTAAAAAAATAATTTGTCAATTTTTATTTGTTTTTTTCACAATAACATAATCATATTTTCATTTTGTGAATTTTTCTCTACTCATTACTTATAGAAAATACATTAAATATAGTTTTATATGTATAATTATATACATTTTTTCATATTAGGGCAATAGGTACTTAGTCAATGTATACTATACTCTAATTACAATTTAAAATCATCATAGGGGGGAGGGGGGTAGGCAATATACATAACCGTAATATTTGTACCCCCATAATATGCTGAAATAAAAAAAAAATTAAAAAAAGATAAAATAAATAAAATAAAATCATCATAAACTATCAAATCAAGAATATCACAAGTGGTTTTGCTATTTCTATTTAAGTCCTCTTAGCCACCATCCTACATTCAGTCAACTTAATACATTTTTAAATAATTGGTCCAGACCCCAAAAAAGCTAGATTCTGAGTATACAATGGCTTGGTAATAAACATTAAATTTCTACTTATATTTTTTCCTATTGAGTCATAAAATATTTAGTGAGGGCCTATTAGTAGTAATGAGAAGTACTTGAAATGAATACTGGTCAAGGAAAATAGAATGAAAGCCTAAAATAAAACAATTGTATTACGGTTACAGTGGAAAGGTGGGGGCTGAGAGATACTTAGAATACAAAATGGTAGAATTTAGTTAAAGGATAAAGTGTGAGTGGCAAATGAAAGAGTTATATATGACCTTAGTATGTATGACTTGAGTGTGACCCCATGGATAGTTTGGCCAACAAATGTAGAAAATCAGGAAAGAGAAGAAAGTGTTGGAAGGTCCACAGATACACACAGGTAGGTGTTTCTATTTAGCATTCTAATGGAGATATTCTAAAGGTAATGAGATAAAATATTTGTAATTCAAAGTAAAGTTTAAGGTTGGAGATCCAGGTTTTAAGCACTAGCATATGAGAAAAGATTCTAAAATAGGTAACATTGAAATGGTATTCAAGAGATTAAGATGAAAAGGTTCAATCTATAGATTAAAAACCAGGAGAATGTTATGCCATTTGCAAAAATAATTGAGTCTCTTCACACTCAAAATTATTCTATGGATCCAAAGAGGCCATAGTTTTGCAACTTTGTATGATATTGAAGGCACTTCATACTCTGGGTCTTGGTAAATTAAGCACAGATTCACTGTAGAAATTTTGGTGTTACATAGACTAAATATGAAATATCTGTGATTCTTTGATCATGTCATGCAATATACCACAAGGTTCTGATTTTCACGTTCTATTTTTTGTGCATAGAATCCTCTCCTTCTAACTGTGTACCAGTTAAATATCTGTTACATATTTGCAGTTCAGTCTTCTTAATAGAGACATCCCTAATGTTAAGGGAAAATTTAGGTATTCTTTTATCAAAATCTACACTGAGTTTTATACCATTTCCTGTGAGAAATTTTATTACATTTTAATTTCATTTAAGTGACTATTTCAAAATGAGACTAATACTGTTAAGGGCAATATTCTTGAAAATATCAAAGGTGACAATAATCAGTGGAGATGGTGAGATTATTCCTTAAAAATGAAAAAGAAATGTGTTGAGAAGTCTGCTGGGATTTCAATCCCAGAGCTGTCAATGTCTATTATATTCATAGAATTGGTGCCTGAGGAAGGTCTTCAAAGAGTTTACATCAAGAGTTGTTAGGCCATGTTACCATGTCAGTCACTCATGAGGATATTAAAATTACCCTAGAATGCTGAAATCAAAGGGTGGAGAGAAAAACTGGGATTGGGGTGCCTGTAGTCATGATTGTGAGTGATGTGGAAGTTAGCAGAGGTTTAAAACCAGTGGGGACTAAGGGGTTCTCTACCAGTGTTATTGTGTCTACCCATTATTCTCTGCAAACTCCTTCTATTCTCTTATTTCTACTTTCGGAAATGGTGCGATTGGAACAGGTATGTGTGTCAAAAACTATAAAATGTGGCTATAAAGCAATTTTTACATGAAGGTAGAAAAGCAGGAATTTTAGTATGGCTTCCACAGGTATTTTTCTAATCAAACAACTCTGGTAATATTGCTTCCATTTTTAAAACCCCCTTTGAACTTTCATTGCCTAAAGAGAAAGCTCATACTCAAAGCACTTTCCAGTCTAATTCTGGTCTAATTTTATCTTTCTGTGCCCATCCTCTTCTCCTCTAAACATAATGTGTTTTTCTTAATGAAATCTCCTCATCCCTCCCCACGTTTTCCCCCATATTTCCATCATTCTATGGTGCTTTCTTTCCCTGAAAATTTCCTTCTTCCCTGACCCACATAATAAACTCCTACTCACATTCAAAAGTCAGCTCAAATACTTATTCTTCACGGAATCTTTCTGTGAATATTCTCATTCAGTGTTTTCATACAACTTGGTTTATACCTCTACTCGCCATATTTTATTTACAACAATTTTTTTTCACACCTGCCTCTCATTTTATTGTGGGCTCTCTGAGGGAGGGTGTCATATTTTATTCAGCTTTTTCTCTTCAACATCAAGCAAACAACCTGGCACATGGCTCACATCAATAAATACTGACTGCACAAAAATGGAAATTGTACTGCTTCCTCATAAACTGAAGTTTTAATGTAAGCACTCTGCTTAACCAAGTAGGCATTTCTAAAAAGAGAGCTGATATACTTGTATATTCTTTTTGTATGATGTCCTTTTGATTTTTGTAACATAACTTTTTTTTCCTTGTTATCTGTTGTCTATTATTTTATTCTGATTATTTTTTTTCATATGCTAGCAATAGCTTTGAAGGAAAAGAATGTGATATTCAGAACCACATATGCAGATACACATAGAGATCTCAGTATTCATTTAGTACTTTAGTCCCTGCTCTTTTCAGAATTTCTTCAGGTCATTTAGACTGCAAAACTTACATCCTCTAAGAAACTGGTAGGAAAAGACAGACAATCTCCCTTTTCTTAACTTCATAAAGAAATCTTTTTCATTCATAAAATAACTAGCATGGTTTATTTTATGTTGCTTTTGAATGAATGCATTATCATATTTTATTTCTTTATTTTACCTTCCATCTAATGTAAACATCTGGTCAGATTGTTATGTATGTAATTATTAACATTCATTGCACTATAAAGGAAATTATTGCATATCAAAAGGGTGTGCTGAATATGGAAATCTAAATTTAAAATGCTTTCATTTGGCTTGTCTCCTATCACAAAAACATACTTTTCATGAATAAAATATTCTAGGGAAGTGAAATTTTAAAAGACCATACTTTTCTCATTTTGTTTTCATTCAAAACAATTTTCTGGTACTTTTAGGGGAAACTATAATCTCCAGTGTCAAAACACATTTTCGTATCTGTATGTTAAAGCCAGCAAAAATTTATTCAAACAGGCATCTAAAATTTTACCATTAAAATTGGGGCAATAATGAGAAGTAGTTAGCAATATGACTTTGAGATTCTAATCCTAAATCTTCTCTTACAAAATGTATCATCTTGAACAATTATGTTTACTTCTGAAAGTGTCCCAATTTTATTTGTAAAATTTCATTACAGGGTTGTTGCTTAGTAGGGCAATGACTAAGAGCATAAGCCAATGTCGGACAGGCAGGTAGTGTAAAATGAGTTAATAAGGATTCAGAATACAATAGGGAGGGGTGGGGACTGGGATTAGCCTGATTTAAAGAACTAAAGTTCAAATTTTATTTAAAAGTTTATTTACTATTATTATTATTATAGTTTTCATTTTTCTATCACTAGATCTATAGCAACCCAGTATTAAATAGTAATGAATTTTATTGCATTGATTGAGTTGTACTATATTGTATTTTGTTTTGTTCTGATAACTAGACGGTTAAGGTAAATAGAGCATGTAAAGTTAAAAATTCAAAGAAAGTTAATATCTGTATTTTCTCATAATGCAAAAACATATAAAAAGATAGAATGATGTCAGTGACTATTTAATACAAATATACAGATAAGTAAAATAACAGATTCAGATGTGATTATATAATGTGCATTAGAAATCCTAAAATGAAATGTAAATTTCAGATTATGCAAAGGTAAAAAACGTAACCTAAGTGTTTTTTGTTTTTTTTTTGGTTTGCTGCCTAAACACACTATTACTATTTAAATAAATCTTTTGCCTATTCAAACTAAGTGCAGATTTAAATGATTTGCAATATGCATCTGTGAAGAGAAAGATATAAAAGAGTCACAGACACCTCTCAGATTCGCTGACAACACACCAGCAATAATATGTACAGCCACACATATCTGGCAGAACTGGCAACTATTCCTCAACCAGATGGAATAAGAGTCAGTGAAGAAACTATTTAGAGCCGGCTGAGAGCTGCCTCAGGTGCATGTTAATAATATTTCTACCACACTAAAAGAGGCATTTCCCCTTCAAAAACACTGTCAGGGGCTCATAAACACAGGCATTCCTTAGGGAGCCATCATTGCCTTAAAAGATCATTGAGCCTGAAGAAAACAGTGAAGTTTTTAGGACTCTAATTTATAATATTGTCATTTTTTTCATGAAACAGATTTTTTTCTGATTCCATGCAGAAAGAGCCTTTGATATAAACTATGAAACCAATATAATCAGATAGTAGATGTAGTTCCTAATTTATAACCACCAATGTTTTCTAATCTTTTAAAGAGTAATGTGAACCATGTTGTTCAATAAATAAAGGGGAGAGATAAAAATTGTGGAGTTATTTGGGGTAAGTGAGACCAGGATTTGGAAGATAAAATTAAATAACTCTTCTGGCAGATTTTCAGTGAGCTAAAACATAATACCAAAATGTAGGTTGAAAAAAAGCCACTTGTTTCATTAATAGATTTATTTTAATCTTTTGCTTACTCTGGATAATCTTAGCCAATATAATTTTTTTCCTAAGATTAGGAAGAGAATAAAGGTATGTCAATCCACACAAATACATTATATGTCAGCTACAAAAAGATACATTAGCCAGCATCTGAATATCTGGGTAACAGAGAAAAATCCCAATATTAAATATATCACACTGATAAGTACAGAGTGCAATTAACCATCTTTACGTAAACATTTTAAAGAACATATATAACGAGTGCATTTTTAGGAGTACAGGTTTTATAAAAGTAATTTATGTATAATTCCACAATTTTGCATATTCCATTACACTACCTCTACAAAAAGACAGCAAAAAACTATAGTCATAATGATAAATTTTAATATATGAAAAGTGATTTTTTCTTTTGATAATTTTAAATGATTAAAATCTTCAGTTAGTGAAGTAGTTAAAAATGTAAAATAAGCATAATTTAGGTATTATCGAGAAGCCATTAATTATATGACTGTTATGCTTAACAATTTGTTGAGGATAGGATGTTTCATAATAAAGGTATATATAAAACCCTCTGCAGGCACAGTGGAAGGCTTGACTGCTTCTTATGGAATGATTAGAAAATGTTTTAAAACTGAGAGACACTTAGGAAGCTCAATTATGATTAGGAGTTTGCCAATTGAATAAAGTAAGAAAAAAGCATTCCACCATAAGGAAACAGGACATGCGAAAGTAAGAAGGTAGAAAAAAGCACAAGAGGGGAGGGAAGTTCTAAACATTTTCCTATTACTAAAATAAGCAGGAGTCAGATTATAAGAATATGTTATGTAGTGCTAATAAATTGAGATTTACTTGGCAATGGGATTTAGAAATGATTCAAAATATTTGAATATACGATGCATATAGAAAAATTATATAAAATATATAAAATGTCAGGATCAGAAGACTTTGTAGGCAAAATGATACCTCAATAATATTTATCATGTTCCTTCTCAAAGGTCCATTAAAATGAACAATGAAATATATAAAAAGAAAAAATGTCATAAGCACAGGAAGCAAAGGATGTATGCCCCCTATATGCCACAAATTTCAGGAAATTTAATTAACTAAGCAGGTCTATTTTTATATAGTACCTTTTATGTACTAGATAACTAAGATTTAAAAAAAGAGTAGATGGTTACATTCAATATCTACAGAGGACATCAATATAATAAGATATGTAGATGAATAAATAAGCACAGAGGATACAAGTGCAGTAACCTGGGAACTACGGAGAGCCCTGCGGGGGCAATTTTGCAGACAATCTTCCTGACATATCTGTCCAAAGATTATTGATCAATTGCAAAGTTACTACTGGTTAGACAAAATAAACACAATAAAACTTAACACAGTGAATGTTTATTTCTTGCTTATATTTCATACAAATGTGGCCTGGTTGAGGGAATCCTGTGAATTGCACTCTCACATGTTTGTCTGACAAGAGACTTCCACCTAGAGGATGGAAAATTCCTGCAAATCAATAGGAAAAAGGCAAACAACCCAGCTTTGTAAAAGTGGGCAAAAATGTGAACAGATCCATCACAAAAAGAGGATATTATAGTGGGCAAGAATTAAAGGTACATAATGTCATTACCGATCAGGAAAATGCAAATTAAAACCACACAGATATAATACTATAAACCCATTAAAACAACTAAAAATTGCAATCATGACTATATTAAGAATTGATGATGATGTTGAGCAATGGGAATACTCTTACATTGTGGATGGGATGTATGTTAACACTTTAAAGAATTGTTTGCCAGTATCTACTAAAACTGAAACTACCTGGGCCAGATATTCCTTCATCTTGGTGTATATCCAAGAAACACAGATAATTTCCATGTTGTTATTAAATTGCCTTAATAGCTTACTATAGGTACATGTTGTCATTTAGTCTATTCAATATTTCTAAGGTCCTGCTTTCAGTTGAGGAAATAGATTAAAGAAGTTAAATACAGTATAGTTACTATAATAACATATTTTAGGGGTGAGATTTAATATAGGCTCAAAATTGGACTTCTGTACTTAATAACATGTTAAATTTGGGCAAGTGACTTTGTGTCTCTATTCCTCAGGTACATTATCAATAATCTGGAGATAAGAGGTACTCAAAAATATTTTGTCACCTAAATAATATTATGAATGTAAAATGATAAATATCTCCTTGAAAAGAAGTAGCACGATCATACTGACAATGATAAAAATTTAAAAATATCTAGCAATAAATTTAAGACAAATTTTGGATCATATGTAGAAAGCTCATTTTGGATTTAACTCTTAGCAGATTGTTCTGTGAATAGGGTTTTGTTCTGAAAGGAAGTTTGGCAGACAGAACAAATAGTGCATATGGCCCAGGCTTAATATTCTAGTATCATTTTTTCCTCTTGCTTTTTTTCCCCTCCAAGTTACAGCTGCTCACATTGGTTTGTAAAGCTTTGGGGACAATCCTTGTTGAATCAAACATTTTCTAGTTTTCAGGGCTGTAAAGAACACTGCTGCCTTCCTTCTGTTTCATCTCATGCATTTGTCGATATGACATGGTTTTTGTAACTGCTGGGGATTTGTCCTACCTAACAGTATTATGAAATTTATAGAGATTGCTGCTGAACAGTGAGATATAAGAGAAATACATCTGGAACTCTAGGGATTCACAGGAATGCCATTTAGTATACCATATTTGACTCTAATAGTAAAAATGACAATAACACCATAAAGACAGAAACAGATGCTTTGGAGATGATAATTCAGATAATCTCAACAGGTTATAAAAGTAAAATAAAACTAAAAGACCAATCTAGGTGCTGTCATAATTTGAGGGGAACACAGAATGTGCTATGGAAAAGGGAAATAAAGATTATCCAATATAGGCTTGTGTGTTATCAAACTGGAAATTGTCATTGTTGATTTACCTTAATTGACACTTTATTCCTTTCCCTTTTTGGTGCTAACTTCTACGAAAAGTAATGATGGTGGCTAATATCACAGTTGAATGTCCATGTGGTATATAAAAGTATTGACATGATGCCACAGCAAAATAATCACTGGCAGAAATGTTTCTTTTCCCTGTGTTTAGTGTATGATTTCCTTCATCCAACTACAACACAGACCATGAATAGATACTGATTATTATGCATTTACTCCTCACCTGCAATCCATATTCCATTCTCTATATTTTTCTAACCTGCTCTTTTCTGAAGGGAGTCTGACTTCTACAGTCTGCATTAAGAAAGAAAGAGCCCTTTTGCCAGTTCAGGTTTGCTTCCCATTTCAATAATTACATACAGTTTTCCTTGGTTAGTTAAATGCTGCCCTGGGTCTTTACCTGATGTCACCACCCCAATAGACTGTAGGAAGCCAAGTTGCACGATATTATCTCTGTTGTTTATAGTGGTAACAGAATATAATTTCCATTGAGCTTCATAAAAATATTCTCTGGTTCTTGAAGGTTATTAGTAGCCAAATCTGCAATATCTATTTTGTGTTTATTTTTTTCCTCACACAGTGAATTACACTTCCTACTAAGGCTCTTCTGAGGCCAGACTCTTATTATTAGCTTGGAGAACACAATTCGTGTGTGTGTGTGTGGGGGGGTTGTATCTGATCTTGAGGATGACAGGTGTTTTGTTGTGAGACATTTGCTCCACAAGGCAGATGTGTTTACATCTGTAAAGTAAAGCAATTATCCGAAGTAAAAATATGTGCATTCACTGAGTTTATTTCTTATTTCTTTAGACTCTAAGTCCCTGGCTGTTAAAATTTTATTAGTGCACAATTGATTAAAATCACATTTTATAAACATTACATATTTTGAGGATTATTTATTAATACAAGTATGATATTATAAATGCCTACTTAGATGAGATAGATAAATGGGGCTTTTTTCCTCAATATTTTTATGTGAAAATTTGACAATTACATGTTAGAAATATAAAATTTAATTTTAAAAAATTAGAGGAGTAAAACATGAAAATGGCTTTTATTCACATGAGAAAGTACATAAAAAAGGAAGGAGTTTTATCTCATCAATATCATTAAATTCTTGGGCCTTCTTCTAACTTTAATGCCAAAGATCCCCAAACAAGCAGTATTTAATTATTTTTAGCTCTATAATCTCTCTTAGAACCTCCTTCAATTTTTAAAACAAAAACATTTGAAAGAATATGGTTTTTAAAAGAATTAATTACCAGTTCTTTCTTTTTTTTTAATAGCTTTATTGAGGTATGCAGACATCAATAGTTCAAATTGCCCTTTGGTTTTGGGTTTGGGAAGTTTTAAAATTTCAGGCCATGCATTAATAATAAAATTTATTTCATGTGTCAATTAGAAGACTATTCAGGCCAATGACTTTAGGAAAGAATTTTGGAAGTCAAAGTTTTGGAAATTGATTACCTCTATATATGGGGAAAATGTCACACATCTTGGTTTTCATTCAGTCTAGCTTGAAGACAACTCACTGCTCTGTTCCTCCACTGGAATTTCATATAGCCTGTGTATTGAGGAATCTAATTAGTTTTAGTTTTCTCTTGAGACGCATGCATGCACACACACTCACATGTAACATGATTTTTTTCTATATTTGTTAAAAATTCTCTTTCAAACTAGGTTATAAATCATTAAAGACAGTATCAGGCTATGGCTTCTAGGTCACTTTTAGAATCACAGGACTTATACACTCAATAAATACAAAGTGAACATTAACTACTAAGAGGTATTGTGGCCTGGCTATTTTCCTTCTGTCACATCTGTAGATGGTTGTATAACTTCTCAGATTCTTCCTCCATTTATTTATTTGTAAAATAGGCATTATAATGTCCCTTTTCTCAGGTAGTACTTGTGAAGATTAAATAATTTAATATATCCAGTGTTCTTACAGCCATATTAGGAATTAATCAGTGCTTAATAAATGTTAGCACTTATGATTATTTTTAACAAATATTATGCATATATATTATCTCTAAAACATCAGCTATACCTCAGCACAAATATTTTTAATTAAATTTGGAACATGTTTTTATATTCTTCCTCATTTTGAGTCCTTTTACTTCCAACACAAGTGAATACTAACACATCTTGATTTTGTAAATTTTTATGGCTGTATGCTTTCATATATAGATCATCTATTAATAAAAGTACATTTAGGATTATATACTCCAATTTACTCAAAATCTTTAACATAATTTTCTCATATATGATAATGGTGAATAGGGTCTATTAGCAATCTCTGTGCTTTTATATAGTAACCAAATTGAGAAATAGATCTTTAAATGAATTTCATTATAAATCATAGCATATTTCTATTTTGAGATAATTTAGGAAGAGTTTTTCAGTATCTTTAGAAGACATTGTTCCTGAAGCTTTGATCATAGTATCAGATTGAATTCAGGATCGGCAAGTATCCAAGAGTACATTTGTCATGAAATTGGTGAAAGAATCAAACCAAACCTTCAAATTAAATAAGACAATTAAATATGCATTGCATTTGATGTTTATAGGAATAATTATTCAATTAAATTATTTAATAATGATTTGGTATAAAAAAAACCCCTGTTATACAGGATGCATGTAAATGTGGGGAGCCTGGTGGAAAAAAAGAAACAAAACTCAAAGAAGTCTGTTTGATCAATCATAACGAAAATAAATGTCCATGTTCATCAAATAGATTCCTAAAATAATCTGTAGTCCATTCCTCATTCCCACCAACTCACTTCAAATGGCATTCACTCAGACTTCTTTGAAAAATTAGTATAAAATGTATATTTCTATCACCATTCCTCTTCAAAATAAGAAATAAAAACACAAAGGCAATCTCTTTTACAAAATACATTTCCAAGTATTCAAAGTGATTCATATCATACCTCTTTTTTAAAAGCAAAAATAGCAAGCAAAGCCTAGTTGTTTCCAGTACATAAATCATCATGATAGCAATAAGAAGGGGGTATGATGTTGTAGACTATCTTATGCAGAAAGTCATGGTGTAGCTCAGCATGGTATGCAGTTTGAATGGATTAATCACATTTTTATATTACCTTAAATGATGCATTATATTAAAAATGTTATTGTCGAGGCCATTTCCTTTCATAAAATCCTTCTATTCTCATGATGCTACTATTAACCTTGATTAAATGAAATTCCAGAGACACGATTATTTGATTAAAGAAGGTTAAGAGAAAAAAATATCTTCTCAAATCACAAATCTTTTCTGTGAATATAATTGCTTATCTAACCTTTTTTAAAAAATATGGCATGATGGACATATTTCATAGTTTGTTGGTGACTATGTGTCACCAACAAAAAGCTCCTAAGTCACCATTAAGAAAACTAATTCTCATTAAGTAGCAGAATTTGGTGAAATTAAACAACTTGTGCCAAGTCTACTTAAATCCCCCAATACCCGTACAATTTGTTTTATTTGGTTGTTTTTCTCCTAAAAGAATAATCTAGAAAAAAGGAAAGAGTTCAGTGAGGGTTTTGATTTGCTCAGTTTTCTTATTGAGACTCTACTATATAGGCATGCACAGATTTTAAACAAAAAACACATAACACACAAATACTTATATTATGCTTTGCTTACAACCTTCAAAATATACTAGTGAGTTTATCAGTTTTGCTTATTTTTATTTCATGTTTTCATCACTATTCTTTTATCAATTATTGTCATAGGCCTCCATTTCCTATATAGGTGCTTCAGACAAGTAAAAAAAATAGTTCATGTCTTCTCATAAAAATACATATCTAAATAATATGTGCTGTATTTCTTAGAAATCCCTTGGTCACATCAGTAAGAGCAGATGTATGCTTGTCTTCTCCTCCCTGGTGAATGGCACACATTTATGAAAAGACCTCAAAATTATGCAGTCATCCACTTCTATGCCTTTTTACTCATGATCATGAAAATTAACATCTAAATACCTCTGTTACCTCTTTACTAAGAAAATTTCCACCAGTTCTTTTACTTTTCAATCAATTCTGCAAAGTGCTACTACAGTGATTATTACACAATGAAAATCTGTTCATATCATTTCCCTACTTAAAATGATTCATAACCTTTCTCTTCACTTGTCCTTCTCCAACACACACAAAATAGAACTAATCAGTTTTATGAGAGGCAGTATAGTGTTATACAGTGTTTTTCAAACTGTGGTTTATGATCTAATATTAGCAGACCATGAAATCAATTTAGTGGGTCATGTGACCTATAATTTTAATAAAATAAAATCTCTAATAGTCTATGATGGAAAGGAATAGAAAATAGAACATCATATATAATCACTAAATTCATAGCAAATCCAGACTTGGATAACAATACTGGACCACAAAAAGCCACATATGGACAAAATAGAGAGTGTTCTGTATTATGTGGAGATCATGGACTTTTTACCGGAGGCAATGATTGGATAAGACTTTGGTTGTCTCCCTTGGGAAGGTGGTGAGTGTGCTCTATGTGCGTGAGAAAATTCATATTTGATGATGTTTCAATTTTCTATTTCCACAAAGAAAATTATCTAAATCTTGTGGCTTAACAAAATAATTATTATTTGTTATAATTCTATGGGTTGAGTGGTCAGTTCTTTTGGTGTTAACTGAAGTCACCAACCCATTCACATTTAGGTGGTTTCACATATGACTGTGGCTTTGAAGCTGACTGCAGCCTCAGGCTCCACATGTTGTCTACCTCACTTTCCATGGGCTCTCTATGTGGTCCCTCCAGAAGAATAGGCTGGGAATTCTTACAGTCTCTTAAAGGCTACACACCACAGAATCACTTCTCCCACATTCTATTAGTCAAAGCAAACTTCATGTCCAGTCTAGAGGCAAATACAAAAAATATTCTCCACTTCTTAATTGGAGTAGTGGCAAAGCACTTATGGCAATCTTTAATCCATGCAATTTTTCTTTAAGAGGACTCACCCTGTTATAGAAAATAAATGGGTCCCTCCAAACACATATTATTTTTTTCCCAGGGTATCTAGGGTATACTATAAATCCAAGACCCCTTTAATTTAAGTGGAATGGTAACTACTTCTGGCCATTGCAATGTGACTAAGAGAACTCCTGGCCTCAAGCAATCTACCTGCCTTGATCTCCTAAAGTGCTAGGATTATAGTCATGAGCCACCACACCTGGTGACAATTACTTTTTAGATACAACACCTAGGACACGATATGTAAAAGAAAAAATCGATAAGCTGGACTATGTTAAAATTTAAAAATCTGCTCTGTAAAAGATACTGTCAAGAGAATGAAAATAGGAGCCACAGATGAGGAGAAAATATTTGCAAAAAACAACTCAACTCAGATAAAGGACTGCTAACTAAAGTTATAGTAACCAAAACAGTATGGGACTGGCACAAGAACAGAGAGATAGACCACTGAATCAGAACAGAGAACCCAGATATAAAATAATCTGTTTATTGCCATCTGATCTTTGACAACGCAGACAAAAATATACACTGGAGAAAAAAATCCCTATTGAATAAATGGTGCTGGGAAAATTGGATAGCCACGTGTAGAAGACAGAAACAGGATCCACACTCTCATCTTTTACAAAAATCAACACATGATGGATAACAGACTTAAACCTAAGGCATGAAACCATAGGAATTTTAAAAGAAAATGTTGGAAAAACTGTTATAGACATCAATTTACACAAAGAATTTATGAGGAAGATCCCAAAAACAATCACAGCAACAACAAAAATAAATGGTAACTAATCAAATTGAAACGCTTTTGCACAGCCAAGTAAACAATCATTAGAGTAGAATAGACAATGGTAGAAAATATTTGCATGCTATATATCCAATAAACGGCAGTAAAGGGCTGATAACTAGAATCTACAAAGATTTCAAGCAAATCCACAAGAAAAAAATCTAACAACACCATTAAAAAGGGGGGAAAAGATATGAACAATACTTTTCAAAAGAAGACAGATTAAGGACCAACAAACATATGAAAAAATGCTCAGCCTCTCTAATCATCAGGGAAATGCAGATCAAAACCACAATGAGATATCACTTAACTCCAGTGAGAATGGCTTTTATCAAATGTCTCAAAACAAAAAATATTGGCATGGATGCAGAGAAATGGGAACATTCATACACTGCTGGTGGGACTGCAAACTAGTACAATGTCTATGGGAAACACTATGGAGGTACCTCAAAGAACTAAAGTAGAACTACCATTTGATACAGCAATCCAACTACTTTGTGTTTAACCAAATGAAAAAAAGATATTCTATAAAAAATACACCTGCACTCAAATGCTTATAGCAGCACAATTCACAATTGCAGAGATTTGTAAATAACCCAAGTGCACATCAATACATGAGTGAATTAATAAAATGTGGTACCATGGTTCCCCGAAAATAAGAGAGGGTCTTATATTTATTTTTCTTCAAGAAGACACCCTAGGGCTTATTTTCAGGA
>VBSM01000605.1:26719885-26730189 GCA_008086735.1 Cheirogaleus medius | reverse complement strand
GAAGTATCACAAGAATGGAAAAACAAACACCACATGTACTAACCATTAAATTGGACTAATCAATCAATATCTATGTGCACATATGAAAATAACATTCATCAGAAATTAAGCAGTGGGGGAGAAGGGGATGGGTCAAAATCACACCTAACAGGTACAGTACACACTATCTGGGGGGTGGGCACAGTACAAAAGTAATTTATGTAATCTAATCATTTGCACCATTTTAATATTCTGAAATTTTAAAAATGTCAACAATAAGAAATATAATAACCCAGTTAAAAATGGGTCAAAATTCTTAACAGATACTTAACTGAATAAGATACACAAGGGGTCAAATAAGCAATAAGTAGTGAAAAATGCTAACCTGTCATCAGTCATCAGGAGGATACAAATTAAAACAACAATGGAAAACTATGTAACTATTAGAACAAAATCCAGGACACTGACAACACCAAATGCTGTTGAGGATGTGAAGCAATAGGAACTCTCATTCATTTCTGATAGGAATGCAAGATTGGACAGCTACCTTAAAGATGGTTTGGCATTTTTTGACAAAACTAAAATATACCCTTACCTTATGACCCAGCAATCACACTTCTTGGTTTTACCCAAAGGAGATAAAATTTCATACCATCACAAAACTTGTAAACAAATGTTTACAATTGTTTTAATCATAATTGCCAAACTTGCAAGCAGCCAAGATATCCCTTAGTAGGTGAGTAGTACATTCAGACAATGCAATGTTATTCAGTGCTAAAAATAAATTAGTTATTAATCCATAGAATGACATTATAGAAATTTAAATGCATGTTAGTTACTAAGTGAAGGCAGCAAATTGGAAAATACTAAATGCTATATGATTCCAACTATATGATATTCTGGAAAACTATGAAGACAGTAAAAAGATCAGTGAGGGTTAAGGGGAGGGAAGAAAGAATAGATATAACACAGAGATACTTCTGGCAGTAAAAATACTATGTATGATACTATAATGAGGTATTGCCATTATACTTTCCTCCTAGCCCATAGAATATGTAACACCAGGGCGAAACCTAAGATAAACTGGACTTGGGTGATAATGATGTGTCAAGGTAAGTTCATCAGTTGCAACAAGTGTATCACTCTACGGGGGATGCTGATAATGGGAGATGCTATGCATGTGCAGAGGCAGAGAGTATATAAGATATCTCTGTACCTTTCTCCTGTATTGTTGTGAACCTTAAAGTGCTCTAAATAAAAAAAGACCTTTTTAAAAAAACTCACCTGGGGATTCAAAAAAGCTTAAAGCATTGACCATATCTATAGCAATCATATGAGAGTCTCTGTGATGAAATCCAGGATTAAGAGTGGAACACAAGGCACCAGTAGTTTTAACGCTTTCCAAGTAATGTCAAGTCTAAAGAGCACTCTACTAGACTAAGAATTATTTCAATGAAGATATAGGGCCATTTAAAACCATGTTATTGGCTGGGCATGGTGGCTCACACCTGTAATCCTAGCATTCTGGGAGGGTGAGACAGGAGGATTGCTTGAGCTGAGGAGTTTGAGGTTGCTGTGGGCTAGTTGATGCCACGGCACTCTAGCCCAAGCAACAGAGAAATATTCTGTCTTAAATAAATAAACAAACAAACAAACATGTTATTTGTATGGGCTTCAATACTGAGAACCATTTTTTCAGACATAGTAGACCCTCTGCAATATTGTGTAAATAAAATAGAGAATGTATACATCTATTCAAGTATAAAATTTCTCGGCTACTTTTAGGATTGAATTAAAAAAGAAGAGAGCATGATATCATCATAAACTTGAGTGAACTCTTTTCAAGCTTCTTTTAGAAGTAGATAAATGTGAATACATTAAAAAATAATAACCAAATAGTCTGGCTACCAACTGATTACATACACTGATTAAATTTTTAAAAATTTTCAATCACTCCCCTTGGAATATAAATCTAGATAAGCTGTTGTACTTTTATTAGGGGCTTTAAGTACACTGTATATACTGATATATTAAGAACTTAATTCAAATGATTTATGAATCATTTGCTATCCAGGATTCACTGATTTAATATGATCTATTATGACACATGATACCCATATATTTTGGATTTGTTATGATCTATATCACTTGTCAGAATTCAAGTTTTCCAGAAAATTGTCAACAAAGTAATTTTCACAGATCTTTGGTGATATTTTTTTCTTAATAAACCATTTGTTAAACATTTATTTTAGAAAATTATCTTCATTAAACCAGGTTTATGAGTTTTCTATATATTTTTTTATTTTTTTTGTTTCAGCATATTATGGGGGTACAAACGTTAAGGTTACATACATTGCCCTTGCCATCCCTAACACCTCAAGTCAGAGCTTCAAGCGTGTCCATCCCCCAGACAGTGTGCATCACACTCACTATGTATGTAAATACCCATCCCCTTCTCCCCCCTCCCACCTGCCCGACACCCAAAACATATATTTTTTTAACATTTTGGTTATATTTTATATCTTTGCCTCTCCCTGGCAAGGGTTAGAGGTATGCCCTTCCCCTCCACAATGCTCACCACATCCCTCAGATGTGGGTCTATCCCTCCAACCCCTGAATCCCTGGTGAACACCACCACCCTTTGTGCACCATAGTGTTTATCAGTCAGTACCAATTTGATGACGAGTATATGTGGAGCCGATTATTCTGATCTTGTGTCACCTCACTTTGGATAATAGGCTTAAGCTCAATCCAGGGTAATATAAGCGGTGCTATATTCCATTGTAAACATATACCAAATTTTAATAATCCACTCATGAATTGACGGGCACTTGGGTTGTTTCCACATCCTTGCAATAGTGAATTGTGCTGCCATAAACATTCAGGTGCAGATGTCCTTATAATAGAATGTCTTATGCTCTTTTGGGTAGATGTCTAATAATGCTATTGCTGGGTTGAAAGTATTTCTATTTTTAGCTCTTTGAGATATTTCCAAATTCTTTTCCACAAAGTTTGCACTAATTTTCAGTCCCAGCAGCAGCATTAAGAGTGTTCCTGTCTCTCCACATCCTCGCTAGCATTTGTTGTTTTGGGATTTCTTGATACAGGCCAATCTCACTGGGGTTAGGTGATATCTCATTGTGGTTTTGATTTGCATTTCTCTGATGAGTAGAGATGATGAGCATTTTTTTATATGTTTGCTTGCTCTTATTCTGTCTTCTTTGGAGAAGTTTCTGTTCATTTCTGTTGCCCATTTCTTGATGGGGTTGTTTGATTTTTTCTTGTTAATTCTTTTGAGCTCTAGATAGATTCTTGTTATCAGACCTTTATCAGAAGTGTAGAGAGCAAATATTTTCTCCCATTCTGTAGGTTGTCTATTTGCTCTAATGACAGTTTCCATAGCTCTGCAGAAGCTTTTTAATTTGATCAGATCCCATTTATTTATTTTTGTTGCTGTGGTGATTGCTTTGGGGGCCTTCTTCAACAATTCTTTGCCTAGGCCAATGTCTGAAAGTGTTTTCTCAACATCTTCTTCTAGGATTCTTGAGGTTTCATGTCTTAGGTTTAAGTCTGTTATCCATCTTGAGTGGATTTTTGTGAGAGTTGAGAGGTAGGGATCCTGCTTCATTCTTCTGCATGTAGCTAGTCAGTTTTCCCAGCACCATTTATTGAAGAAAGATTCTTTTCTCCATTGTATATTTTTGTCTGCTTTATCAAAGATTAGGTTACCACATGCAGATGGTTTCATCTCTAGAATCTCAGTCCTATTCCAAAGATCGATGCTTCTGTTCTTATGCTATTCATAGGCTGATTTAATTATTATTGCTTTATAGTACAGCTTGAAGTCAGGAAGACTGATGCCTCCCAGTTTGTTCTTTTTACTTAAGATTGCTTTGGCTATATGAGGTTTTCTCTGGTTCCATAGAAAGTGAAGAATTATTTTTTCTAGATCTGTAAAGAATGATGGTGGTATTTTGATGGGGATTGCGTTAATTCTGTTCATGATTTTAGGTAATATTGACATTTTAACAATATTAATTCTACCAATCCATGAACAAAGTAGATTTTTCCATCTGTTTGCATCTTCTACAATTTCTTTTTTTTAGTGTTTCGTAGTTCTCCTTGTATAAGTCTTTCGTATCTTTCATTAAATATATTCCTATATATTTAATTTTCTTTGGGGCTATAGTAAAGGGTATAGTGTTTTTGATTTGAGTTTTGGCTTGATGGTTCTTGGCATATATGAATGCCTCTGATTTGTGTATATTGATTTTGTAACCTGAGCCTTTCCCGAATTCATTTATCAAGTGTAGGAGTCTCTTGGACAAATCCATGGGGTTTTCTAGGTATAATATATCATCCGTGAAGAGCTAGAGTTTGATCTCATCTGCACCGACTTGGATGCCCTTAATATCCATTTCTTGCATGATTGAGTTTTCTATTTTTTTATTCTGAAATTTTATCTACCCTATTCTTGACCATCTAGTATATTAACAGCCATTCAGTGAAAAATGGGGGAAATAGGGAAAAATAAAGGAAAGTTTTAACAGATTGGTTTTGTCAATCCTGCTCAAAATATGCACTCAGAGAAGGAAAAGGAAGAATATTGACAAACAGAATCTCAATCTAAAAACTTTATGAATTAAATATTTTAAAAAAGATTGTTGGAAGAAAAGCACATTCCAAAATAAGTACTTTAATATAGAGGTACAGAAAGGACAATGAACAACTTTGAGTTTATGCTTGAAGCCAGTAATATTCCCTGTACTGTTTAGATCCAAAAAAGAAGAACAAAAAGTGTATGATAGTATATCATAGCAATCCTCAGCCAAATCTTGTTGATATTATGTAAATTCTCTCCCACCATTTCTTCTCGATTAACTAAAGAAGAGAAACTATCAAAAAGCAAATACAATATACAAATGTTGGATTGATATTTAAAAAGTGAGGGTGATAAAGGCCCAACAAAGATTATACTCTAAAGATAAATATATTATTTTTTTATGCATGTAAAATTAAAAACAAATGTTGATTGAATAATAACTCATGTTGTTTTGGTCATTAGAAATGGAGCAGAGTTCCTGAGAAGGCCACTTGAAAGTTAAGAAGGAAAGTTAAAACTGAAGATATATCAAATAGAATGTATTATTTCTATATTAAACCTAGAAATAGTAAATAAAAAATCAAAAACAACTTTATTCTAAAGTGTCTGTTTAAGTAGAGCATACAAACAGGCTTATCAGGTAGTTCAGTAATTAAGACATATTCTTGGCCTTTTTAAAGACACAGGCAGTATAATTTCACTAGAAAGGACTATAATGAAAAATAATTTTTAAAGGTATAATAGCAAATTTCAAATTTTGATTTTTGGCAGAGTTAGGAAACAAAATCATTTTGGTACAAAGAATCATTGAACTATTAACTTATACCTCAAAGGACTAAAAGAGTGATATTCCTGATATGATATGATTCCAGATATGATCTATTTATGAGGCTTTCTGTTATGAATTCTGATATGCCACTCATGTATTCAGGTCTCTGCATTTTTATCTCTTTTTTCCAACTGATTTCTCTTCTTGAGTTCTTAGGTAAGACGTGTATTTTCCTGTGTCATTTCTTCTACTCAAATCAGAAAACACGGTTTGATTAAAAGGCTATATACTGCCTCATGCTTTTACCCAGTTTCGAGATCATTCATGTTGGTTTGTCTGCCATGAAAATTTAACTCCCCTTTTTCAATGAGAAATGCCAATGTTCTTGTCCTTCTTCCTTGGTTAATGTGGACAGTGAGTGTCTGATCGTCCTTTTCTCTCAAGTGCCTTATATTCGTGGTAACAGTATATAATAGATAGAAGATCTCCTTTTTCTTTCTGTATAAAAGATCTCCCTAGAATTTTATTTTATCTGCTGAAGCCAGTTTCATTCTCAAAAGCGTTATCTTTATATCGGCTTCAGTCTTCACAAATCAGATCTACTATGCGGTCACTTTCTGCCCTATGTAATTCTGTATTACATCCAAGGGGGCATTCATAGAAGACCTCTGGTGGTGAGTCCAGGACTCTCAACTATAGTGATTCATGGCTCTCTACAAAGGAAAGTAAAAATATCCTCAAGTTCTCTCAGAAAAAAATACTACTCACCTGAAAGATACTTGGATCTCGCTCTTCTGCTGCACTCCTTCTTGGTGCAGAATGAACTCTCATATTCTTTAGGAATGTCCTTCTAGAGGTTTGAAGTCATAATCCCATCAATCCTTACTGCCTGCATCTCATCTTCAGTATTTGGGACAAGCTCCAGATCTCAATTTGCTTGATTTTATATGTATATTACCTCCCAGAACCACCTCTGCCAACTTCATATTTTTTAGTGGTAAGTAGGAAAGTTAAAGTCTAGTAGTGATTAAAAATGGCATAAAAAAGCAAGATTTTGAGTGTGTATATGTTACCCTTGATTTACTCACAATTCAAAGCTATATATGTATATAAATATTACATATGTATGTATGTATACACATATTTACATAGAGTAATAGGTCATCAATTATTTATTGAACAATATTTGTATTTCAAAACTTTGTCATGTCATTGAAGATATAAAAAATATTCTATAGATCCAGTGCCTGACTACAATCAGCTTACATTTCAATAAGAATTCTAATGAATAGAATAAACAACTAGAGAATGTGTTTGTAGATTCTATCTACTAATGAATTTGCAGAATAATATATATAAAAGTTCAAAGAACATATTGATTAAACTGACATGTTTTCAAAGAGAGATTTTGTCATGGAAGAATTTAATAATTTATTAAAATTAATAGATGTCTACCTGTGCATTCAATTAAATTTCCTTCTCTTTCTTAAAAAATAGAAGTCAGGTACTTGTACTCAAGTTCTGTAAGCTGAGAAGTAATATCCTTTCCTTCCATTTATTAAAATTTCTTTATTAAAAATGGAAAAAGACTATTAAATCACATATAAAGCATAAAGATTATTAAAGCCAACATCAAAATCTTTAGAGTTAAATGGTAATTTGTATTAATATAATTATTTTAATTGAAACATAAAATTTTTAATTATATTTGATTTTTATTTATTTTGTGAGTTCTCAATCAATCTACATTGCATAAAATTGAATAACCTATGCATGCTTTATGTGATGTTTTCTAATTAGCCAGAATATTTGAATAATTAAAGTAGCTCATTCTTCTGTAACAATAATAGTTATATTTAATAATTCATTGATTGCATGCTGTTACAGGCACCAGGTTTATTTAATTTTGTGAAATTCTCTTTTGACATGTGAGGAAAGTGAGATTAGCAGGGTTAAAAAAAAATTCTTGAAGGTCAAATCTGTAGTACGAGTCAGTTAACACTATATTCTGTGCAGGTGAATTTTCTACTCCTGGTATGACACAAAATCACCAGAAAGAAGGCTTATACACTCTCAAGATAAAGATAATTAATCTTACTATTCACTTTCTTCTTACTATTCTTAGTAATTTTCCCCAGATTATACAATATTTTATTCAGTTACTTTAAATCTTCTTTAAAAGATAATCTGACTTTTTCATGTAATTGTCCACGTCGCTATTTCTGATGTTCCTAAACACGTCTAGCTAGCACCAAGTTTTTTTTACTGAATGCTATATTTATAAGTACATAGCCTAGTTCTATTAATGTCAGGATTTTCTGCCAAAATAGCATACTTCCCTTACGACTGTCCCTTCAAACCATTTTTTTTTCTTTTCTCCTAAAGTGGCTGTTCCTGCTCTAGTGACCCAGAACCTTTTATATCACAGTTCAAAGCCAGTGCCAAATACAAGCTAAGAATAGCAGGATAATTCCCAGATAGGTTTAACCATAAATATCCAAGAATAAAAAGGTAAAACTATTTTTATATATGAATAATTTTGTTATAAATCATTTCCCTTTTTTTTTGCTCTATAATCTATACATATTTCTAATGAAATGAATTCATATATTTCAGTCTCATAAAAAATTCTAGTCTCTTTATGGAAAATTCTTCCAAATAATTAAAGTATACATTTAATTATTTATTTTGTTTTTCTAATAATCAACATGTAGCATCCCTTATATTTTAGCATATAAACTTTTTATCTTATTTATGTGTTCTACAGATAGACACGTAACGTTTATTTTTAAAAAGCACTTTTCCCAAACTAATGCATTTTGGCACGAACTATCAAAAGCAGCACACCTAGCTGCCAAAGTCATTCCATGAATTCATCAGTAGGACACTCTGCAGTAGCAATAATCTACCCTCAGGAACAGAGTTAACGTCTGTAGATGCCTAGACTAGGAATCACATAGCATAGTTTCATAGCATTGGCCTGGCCTCATCACACAATCTCTTAGGTTGAGAAAGCTACAGTGGCTCCTTTGGGTTTTGTAAAATTAAATTGTCATAAGTTGCTTTTACTTAAAACATAAACAAAAATATACAAATGATAAAATATTTTTCATTCTTACATTTTATACTTTCTTTAAAAAATGTAAAATAGGGTTTGAAATATAAAAAATGTTGCATTTAGCTTTTTCCAAATAAATTTCAAACATGTTCCAAATATTGCAACTAATTTTACAATACAGCATTAGACTAACTCTTTTCTATCTCCCTTTGTAAAAGTTGTCTATCTAGAGTTTTTCTCCAAAAGATTAAATTATTTTTCCCTTAAATTGTCAAAATACTTTGCAATTAAAACAAATTATTTTGCAGGTCAGATGTAGAATGATGTATTGTGAACAGAATTAATATTAAATTATAGATGTGGATATTGAGGAGTGATTTTTCCTGGAGGAATAGCATAAGAAGCAATGTCAATGTCTCATGATAGTGATGATCACTGAGAAATGTGTATAACAGTGGCAGGAATTTTTTGAGCAAATTTGCCATACATGTAACAGAAATCTTTGTCATGAAGAAGCATTCACTAATGAAGACAAATATGCTGAATATTTATTTGATATATTCATTATTGACTAGAAATTGAATTCATTTTTAAATGATGAAGTAAACATTTTTTGATTGTTAAAATTTATTAAAGTTTTTTCCTTAATTAGTGGGGTTTTTTTGATTTATAATATTTTTCAATAAAGTAGAAATAACTTATTTTCAAATATACAAAGATTACCCAAAAGTTTGTTTAAAACCATTTCTCATCTAGATTTCTCATTGTGCTAGGCATTAATTACAGCATAAAATCAGAGTTAGCTTAATTTACATAAAAATGTGTGGCTTTATGTATAATCATTTTACAAAACCCTCATAATATTAAGGGGAGTGACTTTTGGAGAAAGTTACTTTTATGTTTAAGCTTGTCAGCTAAATTCAACTATGGTTGTGAAAGGAAAGTAACTCTTATGATGAGTGCATATTTTTCTTGATATTGTTTTGTCTTTTTAAAATTCAGAACCATGAGCACTGATGAGTTAGGATATCTCTAAATGTATAATGAACATTTATTGAGCAAATAATATGAAGTTGGTGGAAACTACACACACATAAATTGTCTCTACTATTCTCTAAACAAGTCTACACAATTTTACTTTAAAGATGTATAATAAGTTATATGAAAGGTAAGTAATTTGTTTGTGGTCACACAGTAAGTTCAACTTTGAGCCAGATTTTTAACACAAATCGACTGACTAGGGCTTGCAGCTTCAGCCCTGAATGAGCCATCTCTGATGCTTGATTTTCTATCAGTTCTATTCTGATGACTCATCCCTTCGAGTGTTTCTAATCATGACTATTAACTTGAACTTTTGTTTTTCACATCAGCTCTGGCTGCTGAAAACAAAGGTAGCTATTTTGATAATGAACTCAGTCAAGATTATGAACCATCAGCCTTTTCATGCAAAGACACCTACAAGAGCATCTTCATTTCTCTATTTAAAACTTATTGACTAAAAATATTTCCTCTCCAAATCAATTACCTTATAGGGCAATCCTCAGTAAATTAGTATATAAATATTTTGTTACCCTATTTCTTTCTGTAGTCAGGTCCTCCCCTGACTCATTCAGTACTCTTGCATCCAATTAATTCTCTTTTCTCCGTTTTGTGTAGCACTTACAGTTGGTGATAGGAAGAAGTTGCTTATAGCCTGAGAGCTTAGTAGGAAAGCTGCAGGACTTGCGTTTTTTTTTCCAGGAGCACACAGAGAAAGCTATGGCAATAATTACTGTGATCTCAATATAAAGCTATGCCACCTCATCATTTACTCAGTGTTCTATGCCCATATAATCCTGCCCTTTAATTCATTTTACATAATGACAAGCTGTACTTTACGGGAGGAATTTTTTTTT
>VBSM01000605.1:26694902-26719785 GCA_008086735.1 Cheirogaleus medius | reverse complement strand
TATATATTAGAATTAATTTTAAAATGATGCTGATTAGTTTACATATGTAACAAGCAAAAGAAAAAAGAGTACTACAATTCCTTTAAGGGATCAGAATACTATAAACCTAAGCCAAATCTGGCCTGTCATCTGCTTTTATATTTCCCAAGATCTAAGCATTATTTCTACATTTTGAAATCTTTCCAAAAAATGAAAAGTATAGTATTTCTGATACCTAGAATTTTTTCTCTCATGTTATGTGAGTATTTACATAATATCCTTGATTTTGCCACTTGGCAAGCAAAGCCTAAAATGTTTACTAATTGGGCCTTTACAGGAAAAGAAAAAAGAAGAAAAGAAAAGAAAAAAAAAGAAAAGAAAAAAGCCAACCTCTGGTTTAAACTATTCAGGACCTGCCCTGGAACTGGAGACAATTCTTATAACTAGGAGCTAGGGTGGTAGATGGAATTGATTCAGGGCAATTAACGAGTATTTTCATACTCAGTCCTCTCACTGGAACAAATAGTGCAAGGGTATACATATATGCCCACACATATATAAATGTGTATATATACACATACACGCACATATGTACATTTCATATTATACTTATTTTAGATCTGCATATAAAAGAATTTGACTTATTCCATAATATATAAAAAGAAACACTTTGGGAAAAATAGAACACAGCATCATTATAATAAAATTTTATCCTATATCAATTTATGATTTTTTAATGTTGTCAAGTTTCACTACCAATAATGGGTGAACAATTGTGAGAGTGTTTCTCTGTTTTGTTTTGGTTTTTAGTTTTTTTCCTCCAGAGATTTTCTTCACATGAACAGCATAAGGAGGATGAAAATATAAATTTTAGGAATTATTAATAGGATATTCTGCTCTATAACAGTTTGGCCACAATCAAACACAATCTTTAGATGACATATTTTGAGACCAGAGAGCAAATCTGAAAGTATGAGGATAATTTTTCAATTTATTTTTTAAATTTAAGCAAAATAGGCTTTCTGCATTGTGTTTGGATTATAAACTAGAGAAAATACTCCAGAAATAAAAATTTAGATAACATATTTAGAAAGAGAAGGCAGGATGCACTACTCAAATCTTTTTAACTTAAAGATGACTTTCAAATAGCAGCTAAATATCTACTGTTTTCTACCATCTAATCCTGGGAGGTTGATAATCAAAATTTGATTGTGCCAGGTATCAGATAAGGTGTCCCTTGATGACTCTGCTTAAGCAGCATATTCAAGTGAGTTTCCCTACTTACACATATACATTTCAAAAATATTAATAACTATATTATAAAATTATAATCAAATAGATTTTAATAGGCTTAAAGATAAAAGGCAAGAAAACTAAAATCCATTTTTTTGGTTATGTATTACAGTAACCATTTATTTAAAATGAGCTTACAGAATGTCTTTACATTTCTTCTTTCTCTCTCTCTCTCTCTCTCTCTCTCACTTGCTCTCTTTTTTCAGGAGAAGTTGGAAACGGGGAGTTTGTTGAGTTGGTCTTATCATCTTATCTTGTTAATTGTTTCAGTGTTCTGTGCTTTTACTTTATGGTCTTTTTGTGTCACAAAGATAAAATAGACAAAAAACAAAGTCTCCACAGTTTATACCGATCAAAAAATGCATTTTCTATGACACTTAGAATTAATTTATAAATATTTTCTCCTCATAGAAAAGATAAAGCATTGTAAATAAAGCTAAAAGAAGCTGTGACTTCCAGTTCAAACCCTTGTTTCTCAAATGGCTTTCATTTCTGAGATGTCATCAATCTCTTAATCAGTGGAACTATTATAAATCCCAAACTGTCAGAATGAGGACATAATCTTGATGCAGAGGAAGCATGGGGAAAATATATGAGCTACTATAATCAAATATATGATTAGTAGAAGAGTACACAATGATAACCCCAAATGATATATTATAATGTATGAATATAATGTCAATCCTTTGCTAAATTTATCGAGTGGTTTTCCATGTCATTCAGAGTAAAAGTTTGAGTTCTTACTAGGAGCACAAAACGTCATTCGGATTACGGTCCAACCTCATCCCCTTGTACTCTCTCACTCATTGTTTCATTCAAGCCATGTTAGTGCAGTCAACACTCTTCCAAAAAGTCAGGCAACTCTCATGCTTCAGGGCATTATCACTGTTCCTGCTGCCCGAGATGCTTTTTTTGACCACACACTCGAAGCTAGCTCTCTTACCTTCTTCAGATCTTTATAAATAACTCACCTTCTCTTTAAGGTCTGTCTGGCTTCCTTATCTACATTTCACCCCACCCCCCTAATACTTCACCTCTCCGTTTTCAGCAACATTCAGTTTCCTCTGTATTCTATCAATGCATTTTTTCTTACTTACCGAATTCATTATTGCCTACCCTTCTCAGTATAATATAAACTGATTGAATCCAGGGATTTGGCTCTGATATGTTCACTGATGAATTTCTGATACTAGAAAAGTATGTGCCATATGGCTACTGTTCATTAAATGTTTGCAAAAGGAGAAAATATATAGTCTCCTAATATTTCAGGACTTACTCTCTCATGTGAGACCATTAAGGGCAGCATAGTGAGTGAATTGATTCACATTTTTTTGAAACTGATAAAGATAAATAACAATACCTTATGTCTAAAAAGATAGCCTGAAATATTCCAAGTATATCATCAGAACTCTAGGCGTCTATGACACTACTTTTTGTATTTTTTCTCTGTTTGCCTCTGATTAACTTCATTCTCACATGCCCTCTGGTAGCAATGGTCCTTGGAATTTCTGTGGATTTTGAAGTCCATGAATCCAGCATCATTCCAACAGTGCCAACAAAAGTCCATGACAGGCTATGGTTGTTTTTTCTGGTCCGTGTGTCCATTTCCAAACCACAGATGATGGACATGGGTTATGTCAAAAGACAAAACTACAAGAAATTTAGTTTAAAGATCTCAATTGGATATATTGCAATTCTAGAATATGGAAACACTTCATCTATAAAATAGAATAAGTGTCCCAATGAGTACAGCAGAATAGACCAATAGGTTAGTTTTATAGACAGATAAAGCAGAAACAAACAAAAAGTGGATTGATCATTTCAAAGTTACTTTCTTTCTAAGGTGGAGACTGGGAGGCAGAAAAATAGAAAAATAACTGATTGGTTCTATGTCTTTGCAATTGTGAATTGTGCTGTGATAAACCTTATGGTGCAAGTGTCTTTTTTGGTATAATGACTTCTTTTCCTTTGGGTAAATACCCAGTAATGGGATTGCTAGATCAAATGGTAGGTCTACTTTTAAGTCTCTGAGGATTCTCCATATTGCTTTCCATAGCAGTTTACTAGTTTACATTCCCACCAAGTGTATAAGCATTCCCTTTTCATTGTATCCACGTCAACAAATTGTGGGGAGCAGGGCCGCAAGGAGATCAGCTGTTTCTCCCTGTGGAACCGGGTCCCTTTGGTAGTTGTTGCCACAGAGGACAAGAAATTGATAGGAAATAGAATAAAAGAATAAATAGAGACGAAGGTATAGTTTTATAGATTTATATAAATAAATCAGATAAAGCAGGGGTATTCAAGAGTCTATATCACATCTCCATAACTAGTGCAGCATTATGGTTAGATTCATATAGGTTTTTATAATCACAGATATCAATTACTAGTTGGCAGTGTAATAGATTTATATATCAGATAATTTTGGTTGTTATGGGTAACAGGTAGTGGGTTAGGGTCAAAAGTCTTTTTAAAGGGCTTCTAACAAATTCTAATCAGGTGAACAAACAGGTACAAAGTCCTTTAAGGACTAACTTTTAAATTTTAAGAAATAGTTATCAATTAACAGAGGAATAACAAAGAGGTATAGTGGGTCTATATATTTTTTGATCTAATTATGTGGATTTAAGGCAGACAGTCAGGAGAGAGCAGGAAGCCCATCTTTACAAACAAATTATTCATAACCACATAGGCTCGTCTCTTGCCTAGGGCACTCATTGTCTCTGGTTCCCATTTTGTGAGCCAGATATTTACCTGTCTTGTCTTTCAAGAAACAGGAAGGCATCACAGATTCTGAGATAACCGGGCAACCTCTTGGAAAACATCCATACCAGAGCTTTGAGAGCCCTCCCAAGGTGAGGCATCCCTTGATAGGCAAATTAATGAGTTCACATATTCCTTCAAGGCAAAACCCTGCAAACTCCTGTTTCTGTCTTTAATATAGCAATATTGGGCCATGCAATAAAATAATGATCTTATGAGCCACATCACATTAATTCCTCAATGATCTTTCCCCAACAACACATTTTGGTTTTGATTGGTTGATATCAGGTTACTTCAGGTAAAAGATTAAAACAGAGGGAACTTCATTATTATGACTCTGAAAGAATGAAAATAACTTGTCTGGGGAATTGGCTTTTATACCTCTCTCCTGATCTCTTGGAAAGTCAGATAGCAAGTTAGTTTTAGTTTGCTTATATGGAATTTCATCATGAGTCACTCCATTTTGATTTCTAGTTTGGTCTGTTGAGATCTAGTGTAGGAGATTAATCCAAAATAATGGTCTCCTATAATTTTTATTTAATAGTTGGAAATCTGTAACTAGTCAGGCCTTTATCCCATACCCACACACACTGGGACTCAGGACATAAAATATCTGCCCAATTCCTCTTGTAGGACACACCTTATCATTCGTAGGACACACCTTGTGTTTCAACAAAGGTTGCGACATACTGGGCTAACGGTTGACCTCTATAGCTTCTGTTCACTGCTTGCTTGTTGACCGCAGCATGCTGCAGGGCATCATGGGCCGAAACAAAATGCAGGGGAAAGGGGCCAATCAGGGGCGAAGAAAGATTACATGCAGGCACAAATGGCAGATAAGAAGCTTACCAATCACTGTAAAGGGCAGATGCATGATCAGCGCGTGTTCAGCTTGTGTACAATGAGTATAAAAAGCTCACCCATGCTTCAGTCGGGGTCCTTGCCCGGAGAGAGAGAGAGAGCACTGCGCTGGTGCTCTTGGGCTTGGACCCTGGCTAGCCAGATAATAAAGCTCCTCTTGTGTGATTACATCCTCGGTGACTCTGTCTCTCTGTCTGGTGGGACTACGGGAGATCCTACTCTAACATTCTATGTGGATAAGTGGTTTCTGTCTCCATAACAAGAAGTCAACAAAAATGTATTTCTCCATTTGTAATTGTTGTAACTGCTGAAGTTCACGCAGATGCATTCAGAAACTTTTTTCTAGGAAGTAGGACCCTGAACAAATCAAGAGGAAGTTACTGGGGAAATAAAAAAAAAATCTCTTGCCAACGCAAAAGACCTCTCCAGAGAGAGTAAAAGAGGAAGAAAACAGTCTTATTATTGAATAAGCATTACATCAGAATGTGATGCTCATCACAAACAACTCACTAAGAGACTGAAAAAATAGAAATCTCACGTATGTACATATTCAAACATCTACAACCCATGCATACATATTTTCAAATAAGTAATAATTATTCCTCAAGTAAGAGGACTTGATAGCACCATTTGTCATGCATTGTTCATTCTAGATTTATCTGGTAATTTGGGTGGCCATATATTTTTGCTAATTGTTTTTATTGAAATGAAACACTTCTCATATCTTTAGGACAGGAGGTAGTTTTCAAACTGGATTAAGGCTGCTGGCTGAAATGAGGCTCTTAGCTTGCCATAGGAAGTGGGGTGTTAGGGGGGTCTATCTCACTTGGTATCTATACATCAAAGAGATGGTTCCTCATTACTTGAAAAATACATTCCCAGGCCACAAATCTGGTAAGAGGCTTATTTATCTTGTAAAAAAATATTTACACACATTTCAAAAAAAGAAAACACTTATAAATTTTCTCATGTAAATAATCTAAGAAAAAGGGAGAAGTTCTCTTCCTTTATTTCCAACTAGGAAAACTAGCCTTTTATTTTTTAATTTGTATTTTCCTTTACAAGGTGAGTTTTGAAAAAGGACAAAGCAGAACTGCGTTAAATAAAAAGAGTACATTTTTGTTTGGACAATTGTAGTAAGAGGATTTTTTTTTAGGGAGCAGTGTGAGTAGTTGGATGGGATGACAGGGTCAGAATCACTTAGAAGACAACATCTAAAAATTGAGCAGTTTAGACCAAAAAGATTCCCATACTAATGGTACATAATGACAGAAGACTGAGTAATGATCGATAAGAGAAAGTTCTTCACCATATTTCCCCCCACAGGGATAGATCTATAAATTGCATTTTATATTTGACACTTAAAGATTGTAGCTTAATAATATTCTTCAGACAATAACTAGGTTCCCATGCTAAATTTACATTTTTTTAAAAAATAGATGCCATTGTCAGACAATGCTCTTTTTTTTAATTCTTTTTTTCCTACCTGTCTTCATCTCTTAATTTTTATTTTCATAAATGTAATAAGCACTTCTGGTTACACTGTCGGAATGAGCTAATATGCAAAGTCTTTCTATTCCGAACTTATAGAAAAGCAGTTTGAAATATAACCAGAAAATTAACTCCATAATTGTTCTAAGAAAAGGAAAAGAAAAAAAGAGAAAGACAGAAAAGTAGGAAAGGAAGAAGGAAGGAAGGAAGGAAGGTAGGTTGGTTGTAAGGCTCCTCTCTGCCAAACTGCAAAAGACAATGAAGAAGAAGATGATGACACAAATCCAGAGTAGTAAAAATGAGTAAATTGTTTAGCCCATGGTAATATTACAACAGGCAATCCACTATGGGTACTGGAGCTTTAATGCCGAGAGAGAGAGAGAGAGAGAGAGAGAGAGAGAGAGAGAGAGAGAGTGAGTGTTTGTGTCTGTGTTTGGAGGTATGACGTGGTGTTAAAGCTGCAAGTCTTATGTTTCTGGGAATCTAAAAACCCTTGAGAGACTGAGTATACAAAGGACAATGACCAGACCATATATAAAATTAGAATTCTCACCCACAACGTTTAGCCAAACCACAACCTCTGCAGCAATTGCTCCTGGAAAGGTCATGCTTTGGCCAATAACTGCCAGCTTTTCTAATTACTACTCTTGCCTTTCCAACTCAGGACCAACCAAAGAAAGTCAAATATGTTTTTAAACCAACCATATAGGATCCCCAGCATCCAGAAAGCTGAAATCCAGCTTCCTTGTGCCAGGAAATTTCAATCAGACCATACCTAAGCCCTTTCCTTTTTCTCTTTAAAGCTTTCCAACTCCCCTGCCTGCCTTTGAGTCTCCTCCAAGGGCAAGTGATGGTGGCTGACTTCCTTACTACAGCAAGCTCTGAATAAATTGCCTTTGCTTTTTCTCATTTGGGTGGTCTTTGTTTATGTCCACACACTGAAGGTCTTGGCAGAGGCAACTGTGCATTCATTCTAGGTACTCAGGAATTTTAAAATATCCTGTGTATGAAAGACTAGGCAAAAATTGACTCATCCAGAAGATGAACAATTATTGTCCTTTTTTTTCTTTTTAATTCCAGCAAGTAGACAAAATTTCCATGAGAGTTAACAAAGGAAACAAACTAATAAAGAAAATACAGGTAATAACGTTTTTCATGCATTATAACAATTGTTTTCTTTTCTATTTGGACTGTGAGTTTGTATAGATTTTTCAAAGGGAGATAATTTTTTATTTGTTGTTTTATTTTTATGCTATTAGTTCTTTCAGTATATCCTTAATTGTCCATTCACACTCTCAAAAAAGATTAGTGCATGTTTGCTTTCCCCCTTTGCTATTGTATGGAAAGAACTTTTTCTGTCTGTCTCTCCTGGGAGTAGAAATTCTGAGTGGGAATTGTGTGAAGAAAAGCAGGACAGGTACTGTCCACGGATAGGGTTCCCTTGAGAGCTGTGGACTCCGGATGTCTCAGTATGGAACCAAGCCTTTTGCATTTTATTCTTGTCAGTTTGCATAGAGGGTGAGTTGGTTGTTTTTTTGTTTTTTAGTTTAGGGGAAAAAAAAAAGAAATCTCAATTTTGCCCTGTCTTTGCTTATAGCCTGTGTTCTACCTGGGAATGGGAGAAAGATAGGAGTACATAACGATTCATTTGGCTGGATTTTTAGTCTTCCATGAGCTCTCTCTGTCCAGCCCTGCTGTCACCTCACTCCTCTGCTATCATTAGCACATAGCTCCATCTATGTCCCTTGCATGAGGCACATGAACTGCCATATAATCTAGAGATGCTCCACATATATTCCAGGAATCCTGGCTTTGAAGTTCTTCACATTCTTCTTCCATCCACACTTTTCACAAAATATGATTAATTTTCTAATCAATTGTTGATTAAAATCAACTTTCATACCTAATCACTACATTTTCTGTATTACTAGGAGTTTCTTTCTGTCTGCACTTTCAAATTTCATTTTAGTTAAATGTTGAACAGGCAAAGAAGATGTTATCCCAGCTATTGCAGTGGGAAAGAAAGTCCACAACTGAATCTGAGTTCAACCCAGCTGAAATAAAAGGTGGAAGAGTTTTAAGAACTGGGATAAGAAGATCATAGTCCATATGTGCTTACTAATTGATTTTATCCAAAAGAAAAATAAGCTGTCTCCTATCTGCATAACAAGAGAAAATGTTATGACCTGGATTAAAGTGCCCTCAGGAATTAGGCTCCTGTTTTCCCACAGAAAGTGAGAAATAAGGACGGGGAGATGGCTCCCAGGTCTTTGAGAAATACAGTCCTGTATTCCAAAACTGGCAAGCAGTGTTTAAAAATATGTAAATCTCAAGAGTTGAAGAAAGGATTGTCAATTACAAGTTTTCTAAAGTGAGTGCTATACGAAAATAGAGGCCAGGAGCCAAGAATTTGGAAGTAGCTTGTCCAAAGTTTAGTGAAGCTGGGGGAAGTGTTAGGGCTATCTTGGTCAAGTGCAATAGATTTCCGCTAGATTTCATTAACTTCACTCCTAGACTAGTGAAGTATATAATGATTCAAGAAACCATTTGGTAGAAAATCCTAAAGACTAAGACACCTTTCCTAATTCATTTCATTTGTTATACCCTAGACAGTCATTTCACTTTCACTACTCAATGAATGAAGTCCCCAAAACTAAATAGTATTCTCTTTAAAATTCAGCTTGTCTTCACTGGCATTTATTTTGTTCCTTATCAGAAAAAAAATGTCCTTGAAATAAACAAGTCTATGTGAAGTATTTTATGGTCTGACACAATTCATTATTCCTGAAAAGATCTTATAAATTATAATGAGATATATGTTTAATATCAATCAGAATCCCAAAGATTGTGAATTGCTAAACAAATATGCAGCAGGAAGTAATTATCATATTACATTTCAAATATTTAGTGGAATCTTAAGGTAGTTAATTTGTGCAATATTAATTAAGTATAGATGTAATTGGCACAAAAGATTAATTTTTGTAAAACAAAAGGGGTATATAATTGACATAAAATTATTTAAAGATTTTAGATTTGGAATGGATGTTCTATGTTAGAGCAGTGTGCTGTGAAACCGTTGGTATTTTTCTTTTGTTACCTGCCTTCCTTTTCACTGCTTAGGTTGATCAAAAAATAAACATTTAATTACAATGTTTAGAGTTTAGGTAGCCATAATTCAAGGAGATTCCACCTCTGGCTGCTGTAAGTAAATAAGCAATAACTCATACATATGTGTGTGACATGTAGTGCCTGACGAATGTATACCCTTGAGTGTGTTATTGACTTTAATTATTTTTAAGTGTTTTTGTAGTGAAGTTATATAACCTATATGGATGTAGACATCAAATAAATTAACAGCATCTCAAAAGAAAACAAATGAAAAAATTTTAAATTGTCAGACTTTGATAAAACTGTTATGTAACTGAAATTTCAAGTAACCAACATTTTATCTAAAACATGCTTACCACCCACCGCGATCCCCTCACCCATCCCCAATTAATAGAGGTCTGAAAAATAGAGCTGAAGGGAGAGATGTTCTGGAATGCCTTTGTATCATCCTTTTGCCTTTAGGAGGATTTTATATATCTTTATCACACATATATTCTTATCCAGAATGTGTATTCTATTTGATTAATATTTTTACTAAAATCCTGTTAGACAAACACATAAAGTAAGAATCTGAGACAAGAAACTGAAAGATCCAGTTTATGTTCGTAGCCACATGCTAACTCTGTCCTAATAGAGACTATATATTTTGTCATAACAATTTTACTAGGTTGTAAGAATTATATTAGTTAATATAAAAATATAGTTTCTGAACTATAAAGCACTGTATAAATATAAGGCATTGTTTAAAGTTGAATGTACTAAACATAAACTCCTGAAATTACAATCTTTATACTAATCTCTTATGTTCACAAATGTTACGCTTATCAGCTTTATGTAAAACAAGCTGTGAACTACAACAACTCATCAACTCTTCTCAAAATTGACTACAGATTATCTTGCTAGTTACTTAGAAGTTGATTTACAAACAATTCTGATGCTCATGTTATTCCCATTCTAGTGTGTAATATTTGCACGACATTAAAATGAGGAAATGCTAGTCAAGAGGACACATTCAAGTGACCTCAAGAAGTAACTGTGAAGCACTTGTTTTATTAATTTAAGCTCGGTAAATATTTAACAACACTTATCAGCAAATAAAATGTTTGAAGAGCGAAGGAGTTCCTTCAAGGAACTGGATTCTTCCAGTAACTTGAGAGATCTTGGAAGAGACTCTTTCCTGAAGCCTCCAGTAATACATACAGATTTGCTAATAACTTAATTTTAACCCAATGAGATGTGTGTTGAACTTCAAAACTCCAGAACTATCAGATAATAAATCTGTTTTGTTTTCAACCACTGACAATGTGTGAGAAACTGCTAAGGCAATGATCTAATAAGTCTAATAAAATGGGTAAGTTTCACAAAGAAAAGGGGTCATAGAGTTAGTAGGGAAGGAAGGATGAGGAAGAAAAATGAGACAAGAATATTGAGAGACTGAAGACCATTTTATCTCTACATAAGATATATTAATTTTCTGTGCCACAATTGGGTACCTGAAATCACATTCCTTTTTTTGTTTAAATTAAATAAATCTGTCACTTAAAAAACAATTGCCAACATCAGTGGCATGATATATATTGTAATTATCATAGGGCTCTCTGTATTTCTTTTATTTTAATTTTTAATTTATATCTTTCAAGGAAGAACCAGGTGAACTTTTGTGAATATTTTCACGGAGGCTGGCCCCTTTCAATTACTTTGAAAACTATACTTGTGGAATTTTTATGATTTTTAAATAATTTAAACCACTTAATGATATTGATTTATTTATAAAGAAGTTTTGTTTGCATTTATCTAAATTGAAATGGAATTATGGAATTTATTTTTAAAAATCTACCCTTATCTAACTTTAATCTGTATGCATTCTATTTTCTTTTCCTTTTGTTCATTTATTTTGTTTGTGCCTCCTCCTCTCCCCAGCTTCTCATTTTCTGTGCTCAGGTAATAATTTTTGCTATTTTAATTACTGTTTTTAATATCATAAAGAGGGATAATTCGTTTATTCTTTTTCCAAATGTCCCTCAATTCTTAACAATTCTTAACCGTCTCCACCTGAATATTTTTCAGAAAGTATGATTTTGTTAAGTATAGCCAAAAAACGTTATTAATATTTTCCTGCAGGAAGGTAAAATAAATTTTCTTGCTCCTTCCTCAAAGAGTTGTTGTTCAGGTAGCCTAAGAATTGAGGCAGAATTTCTGGCCAGGGAAATGTTTGTGTACATAATTCCAATAAAACACATTTCTTCTCTTCTCAACTCTACTTACTATTGTAGGACCTCCCAGTACACTCAAAGATTCTCTCAACAATGTTATTTGCTGCTCCAAATCAGTTGTTAGTGGTGGGCTGGGGTGGTGGTTGTGGCAGTCTTCCAGTTGGAGAACAACTTTTATTTTTATTCTGAGTCATTAACTTTATATAAATACATAACGTATTTAACATTTCTGGCTTAGAAAAAAACTTCTTTATTTTTCAAGTGTCTTAAGTATATGAAGAAAAAAACATAACTGAATTTATCTAATACTTAACAGGTCAAGATCTTTAAACTTAAAACTGAAGACAATATCTATTTATTCTGTGTACCATGTCATCAGTAATACAGGCCTTTGAACAAAAGGGAAGTTTTCTAAATATAACATATCTGTATGGTACCAAGGAGCCTTAAACTGGCATTTGAATAGAGATTCAAATAACCTTTACTGAGCATCTGCTATGCACACTGGGTATTGAAGAAGAAGATTGTCCTTAAAATCTTTATGATCTATTGGGATATAAAAGTAGCTTAATATATGATCGTTTTATGATAGACATTTACACTGAGAGCTTTGAGAGCATATAGGAAGGAACAAATGCAAATGACATTGGTGATAAAATAAGGCTTCCTGAAACAGATAGGCAGGCCGATAGATAGGATGTGGGGAGAGAATGACAGTTCTGTTTTTAGGAGCTTAAGCTGCAAACTAAGAAGAAAGAACAAATACAGAGAATTTAAGGGGAAATTCATATATTTCAAGATAGTAGGACTTAAAAAGAATAGAGAATTAACACTACTTTTCATGGTATATTAATTATTTTAATCTCATAAATATCTGTGGAGTGATATTTGTGATATACTTATTTAATGAATTCCACATACCAGCTCTCTTTTAATATTGGATTCTTTAGAGATATATTTATGGTGGACTTGGTCAGTGTCATGAGCTTCTATGCTACATTTCCTTTTAGTATGGCTTTTTGTATTCAATGACAGAAATAGCTGAGAACAACATTTTTACTTCAGATATAAAAGGTAGAAATGAAACAGAAACAATTCTCTCACTATGTTAACTGTTTTCTCCTGGAAAGCAAGGATGCAGAGATGGTTTTGTCTGAAATGTTTTCCAGTGCACCAGTACTGAGTTGTGGTTGTCACAAGGTGATCATGTCAGTCAGGGCCAAAATCAATGTTCAGTGTCCATCACCAGATGATATGTGTCAAGACAGATTTGTTGCTATGGTTACAGTTACTTCCTGATCCCAGGTTCCTAAAGCATAGAGTGAAGAGAAGCTTTGGAGTATAATAAATCCATTGGCAACATCTAATAATCCAACTGCTGATTGGAGAATGGTTAAAGTTTACGGCCCTGGAAAGTAGGATGCATCCAGAGTGTCCCTCTGAAAAACCTAAATACTTCTATAATTTTCTCCAGCCCTTTCAACAGTTTTATAAATTTACCACCCCTCTTATTAAAATACACTCTTATTAAAATACTGTACAGTAGTCTCCATTTCCTATACTGAACTTAACCTGGAACATTACTATAAATAAAGACCTAGACAACTCCTTGACTAAACTATTAGCACACACAAGTTTGAATGAAGATAAACAACAACAGAGATGCGGTGCACATTTAAAGGGGTTCTATCTGTAGGTAAAATTGGTTTAAGCTATGAATCAGGAATCTTGTTCATAAGAGTGAATCATTTCACATTAGTTGACTCATGCTTGTGTAATATTTACAGCAACAACAAAAATAAATAAATGTGACTGAATTATATTAAAAAGCTTCTGCAAAACAAAGGAAATAATCAACAAAGTAAATAGACAACCTACAGAATGGGAGAAAATTGTCAAAAAACTATACCTCTGACAAAGGACTAATATCCAGAATCCACAAAGAACTCAAACAAATCAGCAAGAAAAAATAGCAAATAACTACACCAGAAAGTGAGCTAAAGACATGAACAGATGTTTTTCATAAGAAGATAGAGAAAATAGTTCTATATTTTTAGAAGGTACATGTGATGTTTTGATACAGGCATACAATGTGAATTATAAAATCAGGGTAATTGCACCCTTAATAATTATAAATTTTAAAAAATGATAAAACAAGAAGATAGACAAATAGCCAACAGATACATGAAAAAATGCTCCACATCACTAATCATCAGGGAAATACAAATGAAAGCCACAATGAGACTCCATGTTACCCCTGTAAGAATGGCCATTATTAAAAGTCAAAAAACAATAGATGCTGAAAAGGGAACACTTATCCACTGTTGGTAGGAATGTAAACTTGTACGACTGCTATGGAAAGCAGAATAAGATTCCTCAAAGAACTAACAGTAGACCTACCACATGATCCAGCAATTCTACTACCGAATATCTACCCAAAGGAAAATAAGTCAATTTATCAAAAAGATACCTGCACCAGAATGTTTATTGCAGTACAATTCACAATTTCAAAGATATGGAATCAACTTAAGTGCTCATCAACTGGTGAGAAGATATAGAAAATGTAAGATACACACACACACACACACACACACACACACCATGGAGTACTACTCAGCCATATAAAGGATTGCAATAATGTATTTGCAACAATTTGGATAGAGATGGAGACCATTATCCTAAGTGAAGTATCTCAAGAATGGAAAAACAGATATCACATGTTCTCATTTATAAGTGGGAGCTAAACAAAATATATATATATATATATATGTTCATAAAGAGCTATAAAGGATATTGAAAACTAAGAACAGGGCAGGATAGAAGAGGGGTGAGGGACAAAAATCTACCCATGGAGTACAATGTATATTATTGTGATGATGGGCACACTGAAAGCCCCAATTTCAACATGAAATAGTTTAGCCAAGTAACAAGAAACGATTGTAACTCCCTAAATTTTTTGAAATAAAAAAAGAAAAGTGTAATGCCAGATTTGCTTCATCAAACAAAAGGGACTTTCATTTTCATATTAACATAGTGTATGCCACCTAAAACTTTAAACCTCCAGAATGTAAAATTAGATATTAAATCAAATTAATTCCTATGTGCATCTGATGTAATATGGTATATTAATAGTGACTGAAAAGATATAGAAAAGAGAGATTGTACTTAAACCAATAGGAAGCTGTCAACATTTTGTTCAAAACTTGTAGGTGAACTAGGCTAGTATTAAAACTGTTGATTCATAAAATGATACTATTTACCTATACTTTAGATAATGTCTATAACTAAACATACTCTAGATTATTGTATTTTTCAGGCATATTCCAATACAGATATTCAGGGAATTTAAATATAGCATTCAAGTGGAAGAAGGTATGCTGATATATTCCCTGAAGAAATAAGTAGTTGACATATAGGATAATGTTGACAATTTATGCAGATCTGTAAGAGGAAATTAACCTGCACCATGAAGCATGTAGAATCACTAATAAGGTAGAAAGTCTCCTGATCAAAATGAATGAAGTCAGATGCCCTGTAGGCACCAAAGTGAAAGCAAGTTCTGCCTTGCAGCAGATCCTCCCACTTCTAGGCATAAGCAGGTAAAGAACACTTTAGCATTAGTCAAGGCACAATATCTCAAAAATTGGGAAAAAAAACTTGGGGAAAAAAACCTGCCAGTTATACCTTTCAAACAGGAACAAGAGTGTAATAACAAGATACGATTATATTTAATGAGAGAAAGAGATAGCTGAAATCCTGCTGTTTCTAAAAATCATGAAAATACAAAGGAAATAGAAAATCACTGACCTCCTCTGTATACTTTCATCCATGTAGGTACAATCAGGTCACAGAAGTTCCATTTATTCATTTATTCATTCATTCAACAAACAAATATATCTTCTGTGTGCAATGCTCTATACTATGTAATGAAAGTAGAGTGACTAGAACGTATAAGATAAAAACCACCCTTAAGTGAATACACATGAGCGTCTGACTTTGTGAGAACAGACATTAAACAGGTCAAAGTCACACAAAGATGTTCACAGACTATGCACTGTAAAGAAAATGAAAAGTATGCAGTGATAAGGGCAAAACCCAAGAGAATTTCAATATTTAGAGTTTGTAAAAAGAGAGGGGAATGACTCAGAGAAGAAAAAATAGCAAGAAGAGTCCACTGGTACAGAATTTAAGAGATAAGATATGTTTTTAGGGTTGAGAGGTCAAGAATAATGAGCAGTGCATTTATGTCATGTGTAATGCATATGTAGAATGGAGAACACTGGATACGGTAACTTTAATGTCATTTGTGACCTTGCCCAGATTGGTTTAGGTAGGTGAAAGATAAAATACTTAGCACTTAGTGATTTCTCTTTTCTTAGTCATGTGTGAGGCAAGCTTATCTGATGAGATGCCAGAATGGGAGTAGGATAACAGGAACTTGGAGAAAGAAGACGATACCATATAGTCTCCTCAGGAATGAGAAAACAAGTCTACCGCTGGAATAATAGGGTTATCAGTGTTGTAAGGCTGCTTGACTCCCGAGACGCTGATGTTAAGTAAGACTGGAGTGTTTGCCTTAGTGTGTAATTAAACTGTTTGGTCGTGGGCCCAGAGAAGATATATTTTTTATTTCATTCACAGTTGGAATTGAGAAATACAAATATTATCGTGATGGGTGTGGTAAATGAGTGGGTGTGCAGTGGACTCAAGAGCACTTATGGAGGAGTGAGTCTATTGATGGACTATAGACCCTAAAGTCCTCAAAAGGTAAGCAAAGGGAGGAAATGAATAATGTATGAATTATAAGCAAATGGTAGGATTAATAGATGAGTGGATATAATGTTTCATAAGTAGTAGAAGAATTATACTGTGAGTACTTGAAAAAGAAAACTAAAGTGAAAAAAATTTTTTTGAAGGCTGGTGCTCTTAAGTTTTAACTTCTGAAGATGAGGAAGTTTATGATGATTACAATTATCCTGAAGGTGGTTATAAAAGAGGATAGGTGAAAAGATTTTGAGGAAACTTTTATTAGAGATAAGAAAATGAAAGAACAAACAAACTGAAAGACTGAGTGTCATCTGAAATAAATATCCTTGTGGAAATTGAAGTTGCCGAGAATTATAACAGCAACTTTGGTAAAGCAGAACTGTGTGTCAAGAGCTATGTTCTCACTGAATGAATGGAAGTTAGGAAGACATTGGTTTATGAAGTAATCAAGAGATTGATTTATGATGAGTGTTTCATCTGAACAGTGTCAGCCTTAAAGAAACATAAATATTTCTAATCTTCAGAAGATAGAAGGGACTTAATCATCTAATTGAAACAGAAATATTTCTTATCTTATCTTTGGAACATAGATGGGACTTAATCATCTGATTGTTATCAAGGTAAAAGATGGCAGCCACCCATTTCCTGTGGAACTGAGGTACAACAAAAAATAAAATAAGCACCATCAGATTGAGATGACTATGAGGGAGAATTTGGAGCACACTCAGTTTCTTTAGAAGGGGCAAAGAGTTAAAGCAAACATTTTGAGAAAAGTTTCAGGATGCCAAAAAGTTTGTTTATCACTGATTTGAAGTTCCAGAAGAACAAAGAGAAACAGTTTGGGATGTAGGGATTAGGAACTAGGTTAGGTTAGGGGAGACAGGAGGAGATTGCAAGATGAGAATTCAGGTCATGATGAATGTCTGGAGGCATGAGGGAAACAGGAATATGCAACATCATGGGATTGTTCCTTGTCTACACTGAAAGCTGGGTGGTCTGCCCAGGTTCTGTGGGCACTAATGATTTACTCTGTATAATAGTGACATCAGGAGAGGTATACACACAAACTTGAGTGAGAGGTGGCAATATAGAGCTGCGTGACTGAACAGGAGCTGCTTTTGCTCTCCTGCCACTTATTCCATTCTCTCTCTCACTATACTTGCCTTATGCATTGTATCATCTCTAGAGAGTTCAGAACTCCTTGAGGACAGTAATCAGACATATTTGTCTTTCTGTTTTGCATTTTGCTTGCCTTTTTAGAAGCATGCCAAAAAAACCAAACAATTTTTGTACCAAATTAAGTAGGAGATAGAGATTATATTCAATTCTCTCTATTTGTAAAACATTTCTCTATTTAAAAGAGTGTTTTTAATTTTAAAATCAAAGTTATTGATGTGAAGTTGACCCTTGAACAATACAGGTTTGAATTTTGCAGGTCTACTTGTATGCAGATTTTTTTTTGACCAAATATAGATCAAAAATACAGTATCTGGAGGTTGCAAAATCAGAGCACACTTTTTTTTAGAAATGGGTTCTGCCAATTGTGGAACTTGAGTATGCTTGAATTTTGGTATACATGGGGGTGCTGCAACCAATCCCCTGCGTATTCCTAGGGAAAACTGTACATACTTTAAGGAAGCACATATTCTATAAAAGTTTGTATGACAAAGAGTGGTCTCTACAATGTCTTCCTTTCTTCAATGACCCACACTTTATTTAGCTGATTCTTTTGGTATTTACCTTCATATCTCAAGCTATTTAGTCATTGGTTATTTTGTCTTTAGACATCATCTCTTATAGTGAGATGATTTAGATTTAGAGCTAAATTTCCTACTAAGTTAAAAATTTAGAAACAGTACAAATGCCTATTTCATAGTTAAAAATAATTTTGTAGTTTTATTTATTTCCTAAAAATATATAAGTGCACACACACACACACACACACACACACACACATCCCATTTAGGATAACATTAATCCCAGAACACTTTATAGTGACATTTGAACTTTAGAATAAATAACTTTTCAATGGTCTCGGTATTAGATGCATGGAAGCAAGATAATAGTTTGAAGCCACATGTCCATTTCAGAACTGAATTTTTAGTAAATGTCACACCGTAGCTCTCTGCTGTTTTTCTAGAGACAATATATTGGCTCCCAGAAGGAAAATATATTTATGGAAAGCTATATCCTATAACTCAAGGGTAATGTTGTATGCTGGCTTTGAACCTGAAAGATCTCTATCCTGCTGCACATATCCGTTTGTAATTTAAATGCAACCAAGTGTATATAACAGTCAAAGAAGCAGATTCTCATGCAAAAATGGTCTAATTTACTTGGTATGTAGCTTATGCATAAGTAGTTACAGCATTTTGCATGAGGGTAATAAAAGGCACTCTGGGGTTCTAAATAACCACATTTCTGGTAAGAAAAAATATAACATTATGCTTACAAACCAAGGAATACAGTTTGTGTGTGTACATGTACACACTAATTGGTTATTTCTGGGGAGTGGTATTATGACTGACTTCTGCTTTCAGTTTTACATCATATTAAAAAAATATATATTTCTCCAATAAATATGTGGCACTTTAAAAATCATAAATAGTATGTGAATATTTTCAGTCTTACTAATTCTGAAGAAATCTATGGATATTTCATAGGAAACTATACAATAGGTTTTGGATGCTTGTAGCTGAATCTCATAGGTGAGGTTAGTTTTGGAAATACAGACTTTGAAATCATTGTTGCATAAAGTATAAAAATATAGGTTATATGAGACCCCTCAATGGGGTCACTACAAAACAGAAGAGGAAAAGCCCAAGAAAGTAGTCTCAGGGAATGCTACTACCTCATAAGTAGAGAAAGAGAATCCATCCAAGACACTAAGAAAGAGCAGACCAAATCTAAGAGAAAGTCTAGGAAAAATACTCCTTTCAAGAATACAGGGAAATAGCAAATGCTACATAAAAGCTGATTAAATCTAGACAAAATATATTGGTTTATCATTTCAGTAAGACTTTGGAAAAACGTAAGAATTTAAGTGGAGTGGTGGAGTCAGATTTGGGATTTCAGGGTGCTGAGAGAATAAGAAGTGAAACACTAATATAATACATATAGATTACCATTACCATTTGTTAAGAAGCCTCAGTGTAAAAGAAATGTGAAGATAGCTTGACATAACAGGGTTATATGCCAAGGAACAAAAAAGCAATTGAAAGAGAGAGACATCTGAGAAAATAAAGATTAGTCACCTGGCATTTTCTCCCAAATTAGTTAGGCACAGGCTAATTTGAAAAATGTTAATTAAATCAGCTAAGGGATAATCACATGTTTGAAACTCCAGAGTGTGAATGTTAAAAGTTAACTTAGGAAAACAGGTACAAATGACAGTGACTAGAGGAGACAATAATTGTGAAAATTTTAAAGATAATACGTTAGAAATGAAGTTTAAATTTTTCTACAATAGCAGTTCTCAGACTTCACGATGTCTTGGAATCTTCTGGAAGATGTATTAAACACGGATACTGGGTTCTAACTCAAGAGTTTTTAATTCATTAGAATAGAGAGTGACCTGATAATTTGCATTTTTAACAAGATCCTAGATGATGCTGATATTGCTACTCTAGAGAACACACTTTGAAAACCACTGTTTTAAGGTATTGGCATAATCTAGGAACTTGTTACAGTATTGTAATCCTATATGATGTAATAATTCACTCTTTGCAGGTTAATTCTCAAATTCTAGACCACTTAAATTTCATGCCTCCTTCCAATGACTGTTTCTAGGTAATATCTTCCTATCCAGGCAAGGGATGTAGATTTAAACAATTTATGAGGCTAAAGGGGTCTCTCCTCATTACTGGACTCATGTGGTATATTCAGGAAAACTTTTTGTCTCTGATGTGAGTTGTTTACTTAGGGGCAGTTCTTATTTGCAATTATTCCCATTATTGGGCTGGGTTTGTCCTGCCCACAGGAAAAGGCAAGCGGTTGGTTTGGGGGAGGAATGTTCAGAAAGCGGCTTCTTGTTACTCCCCTCCTCCCAGGGGGAGGCCTGCTCTGCCAGGCAGGTGCAGGGGCTTTATCTGAGTAGGTTGCCTGAGCTTGCCCTGCTGGGCTGGAGAAGGGGCGGTGCCCAGATCCACAATGCACCATAGTGTTTCTAGGCAATGGACCCCGGAAATGGTGGCTGCCCACCCACAGAGAGCCAGTACTGGAGGCTACTGCTTGGGGAGCAACAGGTGCTGGGTTTGGCAGGCTGTGTCAAGGAGCCGCTGGCTGTCCCCACTGCTTCCCTGACTCCTTTCTCAGGTCACTCCAGTAGGGGGTCCTGTACTCTCTGCCCTACCCTGTGCCAGCCAAATCTTCCCTGGTTTCCAGGGGCAGAGCCTCCCTTTCTGTGCTCACCTCCTTTGTTCTGGTCCAGGTGACTGCCAGAGGCCAGGTGCCTGTCTCCAAACTCCCTCCTGTGGACTGGGAAGTGTCCACTCAGACCAGTCCATCCTCTGCCCAGTGTGGACCTACCACAGAGCACTGGAGTGTTCAAAATGTTTCCCGTTATTGTCTCTTCTCCACACAGCCTGTCATGCTGCGCCACCACTTCACACTGACTTCAGGTGCTTCCCTGCCTGAGTAGATGAGTAGGTCGGTGGAGGGAGAGTCGTCTTTCTGTGGGTCAGATCCAACGGGTGTGGCAGGGTGTGGCAGGCCAACGGGTGTGGTCGTCCTGCACTCTATTCTCTATTGTATATCTCACACTCTCCAGACTTTGCGGTCAATTCTCCAATTTACCTTTTTTTCCCCCAGCGCTGCTTGTCCCCCACTACTTCTCTGCAGGTTGATGATACTGTTCTTATGAGAGAGTGACCCACTCGTGTGTAACTATCCATGTTCTTTACCTCCTATTCTGGGAGCAGAGAGCCAGGAGGTCACAACTAATCTGCCATTTTCCTCCCGTTGGTAAGACATTTTTGTAATCTTATTTTTTTAAACCTGGCATGATACATTAAAGATGGCTTCAAGTTCTATGTGCTAATCCTCCTGTGGAGAGATGGAGATTAATTTGCCTCACCTTAAATCTGGGATGATTTACTAAATTTGTTCACCAGTGGAACATAGCAGAACTGTGACATTTTGGGACTTCCAGAGCTAGTTTAAAAGAAGCTTTGCAGGTTTTTCTTAAGCCTTTTTGAATGCTCATTCTGCAGGAAGCCAGGTACGATATAGTATCTACAAACTTCCTGAGACTACCAAGGTGTATGAAAGCTAATCTAGCTACTTGAAGGGGTCACAGTGAGAATAATATGGGTTATCAATTAGCTGTTCTAGTCGTATCAGCACTGGCATCAAACTGCGAGTAAAGAAGCTGTTTTGAACATTCCAGCCCCAGTGTATATCATGTGAAGAAGAACCAAGGTGCTGGATGCATGGCTAAGCTGAGCTGGCCCAGCCATCTTCAGACATCCAAGCCTCCCTAGTTGGGTTCTCAAACATCTTGGAACAGAGATGGACTACCCTCTCTGTGCTGTACTCAAATCATAATCCAAAGAATTATATTAATAAAATGAAAATTGGTTTGTACCACTGAATTTTAAAATGATTATGGAACAATGGAGAGCTGTAAATGGGAATTTTAAAAATCTAGAAATCTAAAAATTTTAGATTCAATACCATGTCCAACATTAACTTTCATGACAGGGCCCAGGTTGAATTGAATGGCAATTTTATTGCTTTCTGAAGGAGAGTCCTTATTTTAAATAATTCACTGATACATTCACATGTTATAATGCTGATGAGCATTGAATTTTTTTAATGTTGATACTGCAGTATCACAAAGCAAGTAAACCATCTTATCTTTAGCAGAAACAAGATAATATTGCAATTCCTGGGTGTCATTAACAAATCTGTTTTTTCCTTTGGCATTCTCTTAGTCTTTCTTGACATCATGGGCTGTTAAGCAGACAGAATTCAAAAATATTATCAAGCACTGCAACTATTCAATTCTACTTCAAACAGAAACACAGTGGACTGTTTTCAAAAACAGTTTACAGATTGGCTTACTGGACTCTCATAAAATCTCACCAACCAGCCTTGTGTGGTAGTGGTATCAGTCAGGTGGAGGAAGTGAGAACTAAATCGGAATGTAAAAGATGTCAATTTAGCCCTTATGGCTTATTAATGTTCTAATTGTGCCAGTCAATCTGCGAGGATAATTTCATTGAAACTTATTTTATTATTTGGTATTTGAAATATGTTAATTTCAAAAATAAAATAAAAATATAAAAGACAAAAATGTATTAATAAAAATAAAAGGATTTGTTCTGGAAAATTTGGATTCAGTCAAAAGGCTATACTTACGGACTTAATCCATCACATCAACAGGCTAAAGAGATAAATTACAGGATCATGACACTAAATTCAGAGAAAATATTTACAAAACCCAACACCCATTTGTGATAAAAATTCTAGGTAAAAGAGGAATAAAGGGGATCTTCCTCAACTTAATAAAAAGTATCTACAACAAACCTATAACTAATATCATACTTAATAGTAGGAATCTAGTAGCTTTCCTTCCAAGATCAGAAACAAGGCAAAGATGTCCCCTTTTACCACTAATTACTAAGATTGTACTGAAGTCTTATCTAATGCATTAGGGGTTAAGAAAAGGGGAAAACTGTGCACTGATAGGAAAGAAAATAATAATACTGTCTTCACTTGCAGATAATATTATTGTCTAGTACAAAATACAAAAATAGAGACAAAAACAAAACCACCTGGAACTAATAAGCCATTATAGCAGGGTTGCCTGAAACAAGGTTAACATATAAAAGTAAATTAGCTTCTTATAACCCAGTAATAAACAAGTGGATTTTTAAATTAAAAGCATAATAGCTTTTCTATTAGCATCCCAAAATAAAATGTTTAGATATAAATCTGGTAAAATAAGTATAAGTTATATTTAAGAAAAATTAGAAAGCTGGGATAAAAGAAATTGAAGAACAAATAAATGAGGAGATAGCCATATTCACAAATTGGAAGACTCACTATTGCCAAGATATCTGTTCTTCCCATGTTAATCTGTGAATTTAATTAAATGCCAGTCAAAATCCTAGCATGTTATGCTGTAGACATTGACAAAATTATTCTACAATTAATATGGAGAGATAAAATACCCAGAATAGCCAACACAAAATTGAAGAACAACAAATTTGGAGAGCTAACACTACCCCAATTCAAGACTTATTTTAAATTTGCTATAATGAGTACAGTATGTTATTGGCAAAAGAGTAAACAAATAGATCAATGGTACAAAATAGCCCAGAAATAGGCCTATGTAAATATATTCAACTAAATTTTGACACAGAAGTAAGAACAATGCAATGGTAAAAAGATAGTCTTTTCAACAAATCATGCTGGAACAATTGGGCATTCACAGGAACATGCAAACCATATACCCTTCACAAAAACCCAAAATGGATTATAGACCTATGGTAAAATGCAAAACTATAAAACGCATAGAAGAAAACTTAGGAGAAAAAATAAATAACCTTGGATTTAGTGATTCATTTTTATATATAACAAACACCCAGAAGAGAAAGAATTCATGATCTGGAGTTCATTAAAATAATAATAAAAAAAATTCTGCTCTGTGAAAGACCCTATCAAGACGATGAAAAGATAAGACACAGATTAGGAGAAAATATTTGAAAAAGATACATCTTTTAAAAGACTATTACCTAAAATGTACAATGACCGCTTAAAACTCAACAGTAAAAAATGAGCAACTCCAATTAAGAAAATAATGGCCTTTGCCCACTTTTTGATAGGGCTGTTTGATTTTTCCTTGCTGATTTTCCTGAGTTCTAAATAGATTCTAGTTATTAGCCCTTTGTCCGATGTGTAGCTTGCGAAAATTTTCTCCCATTCTGTGGGTTGTCTGTTTGCTCTCTTGACAGTTTCTTTGGCTATGCAGAAGCTTTTTCATTTGATCAGGTCCCATTTATTTATTTTTGTTGATGCTGTGATTGCCTTTGGGGTCTTCATAAATTCTTTGCGTAGGCCAATGTCTAGAAGGGTATTTCCAACGTTTTCCTCTAGAAGAATTCTAATAGTTTCACACACAAGGTTCAAGTCTGTTACCCAACGTGAGCTGATTTTTGTGAGAGGTAAAAGGTATGGATCCTGTCTTCTAAATGTGGCTATCCAGTTTTGCCAGCACCATTTATTGAATAAGGATTATTTTCCCCAGTTTATATTTTTGTCTGCTTTGTTGAAGATTAGTTGGCTATATGAGGATGGTTTTATATCTGTGTTCTTTGTTCTGGTCCACTGGTCAATGTCCCTGTTCTTGTGTGAATTCTAAGCTGTTTTAATTACTATAGCCTTGTAGTATAGTTTGAAGTCTGGTA
>VBSM01000605.1:26684289-26694802 GCA_008086735.1 Cheirogaleus medius | reverse complement strand
TCAGCTTTAAGAAACAATGGTGATATAGCGCCTCTTGTATATTCCTGGATACAGTTGGAACCCATTCTACTATGTGAAGTATCTCAAGAATGGAAAAACAAGCACCATATGTACTCACCAGCAAATTGGTATTAATGGATCAACACCTAAGTGGACATACAGGAATACATTTATCGGGTGTGGGGCGGGTGGGAGGAGGAAGGAAGGGATGGGTATATACAAACATAATGAGTGAGATGTGCAACGTTTAGAGGATGGTCATGCCTGAGGCTCTGCCTCGAGGGGGGAGGGGGCCATGGGCAAGGTACATAACCGTAATATTTGTACCCCCATAATATGCTGAAATGAAAAAAAAAAAGAGAAAATAATGGGTCAAAGACCTTAATAGATACCTCCCCCAAAATGCTATACAAATGGCAAATAACCATGTGAAAGGGTGCTCCACATCATATCTCATCAGGGATATGTAAATTAAAACAAAATGAGATATCATTATGCCCCTATTGGAAGTGCCAATATCCAAAATACTGACAATTCCAAATGCTAATGAGAATAAGGAACGACACAAACTCTTTCATTTTTTCTGAGAATTCAAAGTGTTATAGCCAGTTTCAATGACAGTTTGGCAGTTTCTTACAAAACTAAACATTCATTTATTGTACAATCCAGAAATGGTGACCCTTAGTCTTAAACCAAGTTAGTTGAAGATTTATGTCCACACAGAAACCTGCACATGATTGCTTTTATAGTAGAGTTATTCACAATTGCTAAAACATGGAAATAACTAAAATGCCTTGAAAAGACATGGAGGAGACTTCAGTGCATATTGCTAAGCAAAGAAGCCTGTATGATCATGCTGCATACTGTATGGTTTTAACCATATGACATTCTTGAAAAGGCAAAACTATGGAGACAGTAAAAAGACCAGTCATTATCAGGGATTAGGGTGGAGAGAGGGTAGAATAGGTGGAGGATTTTAGGGCATTAAATTTACTCATTCTGATACTCCAATGGTAGATACATATCAATATACATTTTCCAAACTTATAGAATGTACAACACTAAAAGGGAACTGTATTGTAAACTATGAACTTTGGATGATAATGTTGTGTCAATGTAGGTTCATTGATTGTAAAAACATATACCACTCTTATTGAGGATATTGATAATAAAGAAAGCTATGTTTGTTGGGTGTGGTAAAATTGTATATGGTAAAGCTCTGCACATTTCACTCAATTTTACTATGAGACATAGACTCTTCAAAAAAATTGTCAGTTTAAAAAATGTCATTTATTTAAAAGCTTAAAGTTTAGGATGAATGTGGGTGGTAATGTTGAAGAATCAATATGACATGTTTCTAAATACAAATAATGTCAACTCTGAAGAACCTATTTGTGTAATTCAAATTCACTTAAAGTTATAGCTTGGCTATTGAAATCAAGCTGAAGAATACTTTACAAATGCAAAATTTCCGTAACTGTCTAATAAGAAAAATAAATTATTTTCCTAGAGAAAAAAAATCTAAAAAAAGAAAAAGAATCCTGCCAGCTACGCCAAATAAATAAATAAATAATATAAAAAAAGAAAAAAAAACAACTCTATTTTTTCCTTTTCTGTTTTCAGTTGGTGACAATGCCTGTTTTGAAATATTAAAATTCTAATTAATCAATTTAAAGAGAGATAGTCCTTCATAAAAATGATCAATGTTAAAGTACATGAAGGCAAATTTATATTTCTTTATATTTATATTTCTTTAACAAATAACAACAGTGTTTTGGAAATTTTAATCTAGCATTGAATAATATCAGTCATGTGCTTCCTACTTAAAAGCAAAAATAAGGTTTTGGAGAACATGAAAGGGACATGTGGGCTGATGGTGAAAGTGTGTTTCTTAATCTGGGTTTTGTTTAAATCTGTATACTCATGGCCAATGGGTTCATTATGCTTTATGGTTCATGCACTTTTCTGTTATATTCAATAACATATTCAATAACCGATTCATATTACTTTATGCAACATGGTTAATTTTTTAATATTAAAAAAGCACAAAATAAAAAGTGAAAGCCTTTTTCCCTGCCTTATATCTCTGTCCCACCTCAGTAATTCTCTCTAAATATGAATTATTTTTTAAATTGGTGTTGGTCCTTCCACAAAGATGATGTTTTTAATCTATTTATCTGCTTATAGAGCCATCAGTCTAATATCTATATAGCAACTTATCTGTTCACCAATTTGATTTATACACAATAAATTGTGTTTGTTTCTTGCTTTATAATTTTCTTTATTTTTACAAAAATCTTGGTAATCTTTCCACAACAAAGCCATTCTCCCATCCAGGTACTAACCAGGCCCGACCCTGCTTAGTTTCTGAGATCAGACAAGATCGGGTGCGTTCAGGGTGGTATGGCCGTAGATAACTAAGCCATTCTTTATGATAACTTTTCATCATATGGATGAAACATAATTTATCAGTCCTTCATTGATAGACACTTTATTTAATTTCAGTTTTTGGCTATTACAAATAACATACCACAATTAACTTGAGTGTGTTTATGTGGGGGGAAGGTAAATACATGTGTATCAAGGAATTTTGTGAGTACATCAATAGTCACAGAACATATAGCAGATGATCTTGTAGTATATTTACATTTGTGTCTTTGATAGCTAAAAAAATCAGTATTTAAGCTTTTCTAGACACTAAAAATTTATTACAAATATCTATATATTATTATTGAACAACTCCTGGTTTATCAAATTAATTAGATATCTAAAATCTCTTGCTATTCTTTTTTTGTTTTTTTTTTTTTTTTTTGAGACAGAGTCTCACTCTGTTGCCTGGGCTAGAGTGCCATGGCATCAGCCTAGCTCACAGCAACCTCAAACTCCTGGCTCAAGGATCCTTCTGTCTCAGCCTCCTGAATAGCTGGGACTACAGACGCTCAATACCATACCCAGCTGTTTTTTCTCTATTTTTAGTTGCCAGCCTAATTTTTTCTATTTTTAGTAGAAATGGGGTCTTGCTCTTGATCAGATTGGTCTCCAACCCCTGATCTCAAGCAATCCTCCCACCTCAGCTTTCCAGAGTGTTAGAATTACAGGCTTGCGCCACTACACCTGGCCACTTGCTATTCTTAACTTTTAAAAATCTTTATCCTTTAACTATTTTTATCCTTTTCTTCTTTTTCCAAGTGAATTGTTTTTGGTATATTTTCTGATATATAGGAGCTCTGTTAGATTAATGACAGAATTCTCACTGTCCTATTTTTCTCCATTTGTTGTGTTCTGATTATTTTTGATAGCATTTTAAATTTTATATAGTCATATATACCTATATTTTCTTTATGACTTCTTAAATGTGGTACATATCTTGATTGGAAAAAATTTTCAAACCAAGTATGCAAAGAGAATCTTTCAGAGTCCTTTACTAAGGCTTGGATTTGCTTTCCAGATCATGATTTTTCCTTACTTAAGGAAAGCAAAAAACAAAAACCAAAGTAAAGCTAAGTTAATAAACTATAACTTTATCCTACAACTTGGTAGTCTAAAATCAACTTTAAATCTTAAAAGGTATTTATGCACAATGCAACAAAATATATGTAATACTCTGCAAAATTATCTTTTTCTTGATTCAAAAACATTATATAAGCTTAATCTATTAGAGATTAAAAAAAGCTCCCTCTACAAACCACACTTTAAAAAAGTGCAATTGGATGGCATTGTTGTATCCTAATCAGATCATTAAAAAAAGAGACCAGTTTCTCAAATTCCATCCATGGAAGTGGGCAATTGTTTAGATCCAGAATGCTCCTACTTACCATGGTTTGACTTAAAAATTTTCACCATTACAATTGCGCTGAAGTAATATGCATTCAGTAGAAATCATATTTCAAACACCTATAAAATCGTTGTTTTCCACTTTTACCAGCAGCGGTCCCCAACCATTTTGGCACCAGGAACCGGTTTCCATGGGAGACAATTTTTGCACTGGCGGGAGGAGGGGCAGGGAAGGGGGCGTAGCCTAGGCGGTTTTGTGAGCAATGGGAAAGGGAATGGCTGTAAATACAGTTGAAGCTTCTCTGGCTCCCCCGTTGCTCACCTCCTGCTATGCACACTCCCCAAACACACACACAAACACAAGTTTCATGGGTGACAGTTTTTCCATTGAGAGATGGGGTGGAGAGGCGGCAGAGCTTAACGGGCTGCAGACAGTACAGCAGTACAGTATTCAATGAATTACATTAAAGTAAAGCAATTTAACAACATTATGAAATAGGACTTCGTGTTAGATAACTTTGTACAGTGATAGGCTACTATAAGTATTCTGAGCACGTTTAAGGCAGGCTAGGGTAAGTTAGGAGTATTAAATGCCTTTTCAACTTATGATGGGTTTATCGGGATGTAACCCTGTTATAAACGAGGAACATTTGTACTTTATACAAAGAAGGAAAGTGACTCAATTTCTAATGATTCTGAAACTAACTGAGGAATTCCTAATGCGTGTAACATTGTTGTGAATAAAAAGAAAAGTTCTTTGTCAAAATATCCTCAGACTGATATCTGTCTTTGTGTATTTTAAGTATTGCCTTATTGTAAAATTATGCCAGTCATTAGTTAGGAGGTGGATAAAAAGAAGGCAATCTTTTCTTACATTGAAAAAATATTTTGTAATAAAAAGTGGCCTAGTAAACATAGTCGACTATCTCAATAATATTTACCTTCTTGTTTTCAACCCCAACACTCAATGTGGAAATTCTTTTTCTAATAAGAGGTATATATTAATGCAACTTATACATGCACACGCTTGCACGTGCACACACATACATACATACTGATAAAACCTATTCCAAGTGTGATTCACTTTCATTTCCTTACTGACTTGAAATGCCATCATCGTATACTAAATCATCATATATCAAATTTTAGTCCTGTTTCTGAACTCCTGTCTGTGCCTATGATTTACATATCTTGGTAATAGTGACAAATTGTGTTAATTATTATAGGTTTAGATATTTTAATATTTGTTAAGACTATATTTTGCCTCATTATCCTTTTTTTCAAATATTTCTGATTAGTCGATCACATTTATTTTCTCTGATAATTGTGAGTTTCATTTTATTAAGTAAGCCCCCCACATTTGTCATGTTGTTATTTTAATTGGATTTCAATTGAATTTTTAGGTTGACTTAAGATAATTTTATCTTTACAATTCAAGCTTTCTTATTCAGAAACATTGCATTTTTCCTTTACTTTAATCTTTCTTACGTCTCTCAGTTACACCTCTCTCTGTCTCTCTATCTCTTTTCTCTCTCTCATTTCTTCCTCTCCCATTTTTCTATAAATATAAACATAGACAGATGCAAATGTAGATACAGATGCTACACATTTCCTATAGAGTTTATGTGTAGTTCTTTGTTTACTATAAAAAGTTTGTATGCTGTCATATATTTTAAGCAATTTTTATTAATATAAAGGGACTGATTTTGTATATTATTTTATAATATCCCATTATAGTAAATTCTTTAATCTGTAAGAGTGTTTCTTGATGATTCTCATGCATTTTTCCAATATGTAATTAAGATATCTTCAATTTTCCTTTTTTGTAGTATTATACTTTAAGCTAATATTCTATGTCTAAGTCAACTTGATTAGTATTGCTAAAATAAATAAAATAGCATTGATTATAGTGGGCAAAATTGAATTGTCTAGTTTATGGCTTTAATAGTAAAGCATCTTGTGGTTTTCTTAAGTATAACTACATTTACATATAATATGGTCATTACTTAATCATAGTCAAATTAATGGATATATACTCACAACATATATGTCATGTTAAACATGTATCTATATTTTCTATTCAATATTTTAAAAATTAAATACTAATGTTGAATTAGTCAATTGCTCTTTTATTGGTCATCAACTGGATCTTATTGCATTTTTTCTTTGATCACCCCATGTGTTTTATAGAATAGGGGTCCCCAATCTATGGTGAGTTGTACAATATTTCATTATATATTACAATGTAATAATAATAGAAATAAAGTGTACAATAAATGTAATGCATTTGAATCATCCTCAAACCATACCCTTCCTCCCCTCCATGGAAAAAAATGTCTTCCATGAAAACAGTTCGGGGATCACCGCTCTAGACAAGGATCACCACTGCAGAAAACGTCTCCTAAATTTGTGCTATGCTTGCATTCTGGGGATTAAATAATTGATGATAGCGTATCATCAATTTAATGTACTGCTGAATTCTATTAGATAATATTTTGTATGTTTTTTGCATTGATGTTCACAATGATATTTGAAGGATTTTGTTCCTTGGATAATTTTTAGTATATTAATCTTATAATATGATTCCTTCTTTTATAAAATAACCTGAAACATTTTTTTTTAAGATCTGGAATACTGAAAATAAAATTAGAATTTTTCATTTCTTGAAAGTCGCAAATGTTTTTTCTTTGATATATATTTTATTGGTTGCTCTGATTTGATATATTTCTCATTATTTTTGAATCATTTAAATTTTTATATTAGCATTGACTTTCATATCTTTCTCTTTTTTTCAGTTTTATAATTGACCTAACTATTTACAATTGATTTGGGGGACTTCTCTTTATCAAATTAAAGAAATCTCCTATTTCTTTTGTTTTAAGAATTCCTTGTTAATGGATGTGGACAGTTATCAATGACTTTCCTCTATGTGTTGAGTTTATTAAGCAAATTTAATTCTTTAATTTCTGTATGAAATTGTATTACTCTTATGTACAATTATTTTCATGTGTTTGTTGCAATAGTATAGTAGCTTAATAAAGTAAGTTGAGAAGTTTTATGTATTTTCCTATATGCTGAAATAATTTCCATAAAATTGAAATAATTTAATTTTGAATGTTTGACTAAATAACAATTTTAGACTGAGAATATTCTTTTTAGAGAAAATAACTTCACTCATTGCTCTCATTCCTTTTAATTAATAGTTGGGTTTTTACACTCTCTAATTTTTCTTTAATCAGTTTTAGCAGCAGATTTTCTAGGATTATGCACAATTCTTCTTAATTTATAATTTTTGTCTGGAAACATACAAACAATGCCTTCTCCCTACTTTTTACATTAGTAAAATGCATATTATATGTCTCTTTTTTACTGCTAATATTTTCATGCTTTCCTTCTCTTTTTCTTCTTAATTTATCTAATGTTATCGAATTTTTTGATGTTTCCAAAATATAAATTTTTTGCTTTTCTTAGCCTCCCCTTTTTATTTCATTATGTTTTTCTCTTCTCTTTATTCTTTCAAAGAGTTCATTCTATTATTTTTCTATACTTTCTTGAATTTAATCTTTAGCTCATAATTTTTCAGGTTGTTTTCTTGTGTATGTTCCCTCTAAGCACTACTTCAATACATATACAATTATTTTTTGCTATTTTATTTTTTTAAATTTATTTTCTTCCATTGGCTTCCTGTCTCAAGTTGAAAGTTAAATGCTTACTTTCTTAATCTCTAGAATTATTTTTAGTTAATTAATTTAGTTAAATTGATGGATCAAATAGCCTGTGTTGACTGTGTATGACATGATGTTTTTAAGTGTATACACATTGTAAAATGACTAAACATAGATCATTAACACATGCATTACCTCATGTAGTTATTACTTTTGTACTAAGAATACTTTATACTTACTTTTTTGGTATTTTTCAAGAATGCAAATGCAAAATTCTTTTGAGGATAAAACAGAAGCACTTGAAAGTACCAGACACTATGTACTGCAGACTTTTTGATTCCTTTGTGTCCTTGTTGTTGGTATCATATATATACTTATTTCTTTGTTTTATATCATTAGACTTGACTATCTCCAACAAGAATTTTGCACTTTGTTTGAAAACTTTATTTATTCTTAATTGTTTAATTTTTCATTATTTTTTGAAGAAACAAAAGAGATTTTTTTTATTTCAGGATATTATGGGGGTACAAACATTTTGGTTACATGTTATGACTTTGCCAATTTTTCTTTAAATCACCATCTTACAGGTAGGCTGCCTCAGAGCAAAATTGTTTTATATATTTCAACAGTGTCCTTCAAATTACCTAGCACAAGACCCAAAATAAATTTTTGATAGATCTGTCTATTCCTTCAAAAATATTTTTAAATGAGCGTTAGAAAATGCTTCTATAAAAAAAATTGTGAAACATTCTATAAAAAAATGTGAAACATTCTGGATTGTCCACATTCTGGGACAACAACCCAGAATGTGTTTTATTCTGTTTTCTGTTATTCTGGGTTTTTTTTCTTTTCTGATTTTAGTAAAATATGTACTCTAAAAATGCAGTACAGATGTTAACTGTTATTGATGAAGGCCTCTATGAACAGCTAACTTTAGAGAATTTATTTAAAAAATATAAAAGACAACCATAATATGCCTCCAAGACAATATTTTTAGATAGATTTTCTCAGCACTAAACATCATCTTGTTCTTCAGAGTGTGACTCATGTGTTTCCATTCCAGATATGTCAGAAGTTCAAGTAATGTTTAATTTTACTTTTATATCCAAGGTGTCATTTTTACAAATCATAAACATGTTTTGGAAAATATAAAACCAGTTTTGTATAGCTATTTAATGAACTGTGAAAAAATCTCTGCAGTAAATTTGTATAAATTGTTATATATAGTACAGCTACTGTGTATATATGCACAGTTTAAGCTAGCCTATCATGTATTATTAATGGAACATGGATATGTAGACCAATTTTTAATTGCCCTCATAATAAGATTTTAGTGAAGTTTAATTTTTCTCTACCTACTTGCAAAAGGTAGCAAGATCAAGGCTGGTATGGTTTAGTAGAATTAACATTAAATTGGGACTCAATATCACTGTGGTCAAGTACATTATTTTTTAAACATCTTTGTTCTTCCTTGCAGAATATTATTCTTTCTCACTCCATTAAAGATCAGCTTGTCCACGTGACTTGTCTACTTCTTCTTATTAAAAGATTATACACACTTGTCCACTTGATTAAAGCTTGCTCATGTGACTTATCTTTGTCAATTAGATGTGAGTGAAAGTGACATATGGTGTTTTTAAGAGTAGCTTTAAGAGCCAGATGTGATTATTAATATATTTTTCTCTCCTCCATACATGTAGTAATGTTGATGATAGAAGCTTCTATGTCCGGCTGAGTTCTTAAGTAAAAATGGCATGGATCAGATCAGACTAAGAACAATAAATATTTAGCCTGGGTGAGAAAAGCCTTTATAGTTGTATTTCCACCACAATCTGGTTGTTAGTTTCTTCTACAATATCAAGCCTATAGTAATTATCATCTTTAATTCTGGTTTTGTAAATTTTGTTGAATTGATCACAAGTTCTTTTAATTTCTGGTGTTTCATAGTTATTCAAGTAGAACATACTAATACACCATTAAGGGAAGCCCAAATTTATTTATTTACATGTTCACTTATCAATTAAAAATATTTGCTGCAGCCCTGTTATATGACTGACATTGTATGTGCACTAAGAATACATCAATGAAAAAAGCAAAATGTTTACCTACCTCATAACTGGAGGATACAGATATTAGTTCCTTAATCTCACGATTAATTACAAGTCTATCTGTAATTAGATTTTTATTAACAATTCAGATTAGGACCTTAATTCTTTCAAAATATATTTATTTTGAGGACCTAAACCTAAGAGATAGGAATGACTTTCTTAAGAAAAAAATATTAATGTAGGTTAATAATAAACTGTTGAAATCAAAAGACAAAGAAAAAGCATTGAATACATCAGAAAGAAGGGACACGACATGTAGAAGGAGTCTGCTACCTGTTAAGATTAATAGCTAGTTTCTCATCAGAAACAAAATAGAGATACGACATAGTGAAAGTGCTTAAAGAAAATACTCTCAACCAAGAATCTTATATCTAGCAAAATTTATCATCCAGAAGATGAAAGAGAAATTTATACATCTTGAATAAACCAAAAATGAAGAAAATTACTTGCTAGTGACCATGGGCTAAAATCTATATTGCAGGAAGTCTTTCTAGCTGAAAACAAAGGACACTAGACCAAAATCAAATCGACATAAACAAATAAAAAGCACCCATATAAGTATCTATGTAGTTCAATATGAAAAACATACAAATTTACATTTTATTTTGACACTTTTAAACTGATTTAAAAGACAAGTATGTAATGAAATAATTATAAATTTGTATAAATAGGAATAAAATGCATAATGTAACCTTTGTATGACAATAAAAGCAAAAATGAGTAAGATGGATGGAGCTACATGTAAACAAAATTTTTGTGTGTGATTGAAATTAAGTTGATATAATCCAATCTATTTTGTTATAAATTAGGAACTAATTGTAATACCCAGGCAAATAACTAAGAAAATAGCTCATTAAATATTATCACATAGACAAAGGAAATTAAAATGCCACATTAGTAAAAAAACTATCATAAAAAAGGCAATAATGAAGCAATAGAGAAACAAACACATAAGACATAAAAAAA
>VBSM01000605.1:26654877-26682621 GCA_008086735.1 Cheirogaleus medius | reverse complement strand
AAAAAAAAAAAAAAAGAAATAATAATAATTTCAGAGGTAAAAATAAGGCAAAAATTATATTCTAATGGATTAATGACTCTCTTACTAAATATATTGTTGGCAAGAAATTTCTTAATGAAAGAAGAGAGATAGAACTGTAGCTCTAAAATATTAAACCTTTTTCCAAATTGAAAAGTACTAACCAAATACAAATGAAATTTAATTAACAAGGTTAAAAATGGATTATGTGATCCATTGTCATATGTTCCTTTTATGAAAAATGAGCATTTTAGACTAGATGATATCTAAAAACCATTAAAATTTCATGATAAGAAATTGAAAACATTATCAATTTTTAAAAGATTTATGTTTTATTACAACATCTAAAGTAGGATTATTTTTAGTATTTTTACGTATGAAATATATAAATATTAATATTAATCACATAGTCAAACCAAAATAGTTAGCAATTCTGTAAATTGTAGGAATTTTATAATATTGGAGTGTTGTCATATGAATATTTAAATGTTTGTAGAAGGAATGAGGGAGAGTATATGAATATTACATTCAGTTGATTAAAGACTCTCACAGTGGCATCCCACTTGAACCAGGCTGCTCAATTAACACATTTTGCCCTCCCCCCACCAAAATTATACTCTGTCACTCCATAAGAATCCCAATTTATTATTAGAATGTTGCAATTTAATCATCAGACATAGTGTGAGTATCTAATAAACTTAACATCAGTTTGTTAACCTCTGAGCAGAAGTTATTTTTTAAGAAGAAATTTGTTAGCAAATTAATCTCAGCTTCTAGAATATTTGTAAGACTCTCTGGTTTAAAAACACTCATAAAGTACCTCTTTATCTTACTCTCACATTATGCATTGTTTCTTGCATTATGACTAATTTTCATTTTAATTATTTTGTTAAGTTCAAACATTAAACAGAATTTCCTCAGTAACTATTTTGTGTATGGTATTGAGCTTGTTGTAGGGGTAAACATGAAGATGGCTTAGTAGATAAAAACTTAAGCTTTATCTAGGAATCCAGGAGATTCTAGGTTAAGTCTCAGCCTGCCCATGATTAGTTGTGTAAAATTGGGCTAGTTATTTTACTTCTCTAGGCCTTAATGTTCTCAAGGGAATTAAGGTAGTACCAAGAATGTTATGAAATTAAATATAAAAAATACATGTAAAATACAACAGTACCAGACATACAATAAAAAGTATGTAAATTCAAAGTTATGATGAAGGTGATAAGGAGAAAAAAACTTTGATTTCCGTTTAACAAAAAACTTTTTACCATTTTAAGTTGTTTAGAAAGTATATTTATAACAGCATCAATTTTCAATGTTTTTTTAAGCTGAAAGGAGTTTCTATTTCCATAGAAGAATCCTCATATTTGAAAGATGCCTTCAATTTCACTAAGGTAAATTTTTCTCAATTTGAGGTTTTCCACATCTTTTGTGAGTTTTTTTTTTTTTTTTGCAAAATTCGTTATATATAGTGACATCTGAAATTTATAAACACTTATTATTATTCTAGACAGGTGTCATCTGCTAGCAGAAAATATATAAAATATACCATCTTATATAATGCAAATAACATTAATATTTATGTCTCGCCAAAAGAGTTAAGCTCAGAATATGAAGTAACATAATTCAGAAATGTTCTCTACCAATTCATATCTTTAAGTTACATCAACCATCTTATTTATTGGAAAGTATTGCCAACATTATCACAAAATATAAGGAAAGTTAGCAATGTAAACATAGTCACTGATTATTATAAATATCATACATACCATAATGAAAGATACAAACTTTTTAACATTATAAGTTTTATATTTAATTATCTGAATATTTATGCATAACTAAGAAGCATTACAATTTCATGATATGAAATTGAAAATATTGTCAATTTTAAAAGATTTATGTTTTCTTATAATATCTGAAGTAGAATTATTTTTAGTATTTTTACCTATGAAATATATAAATATTAATATTATGCACATAGTCAAACCAAAATAGTTAGCAATTCAGTAAATTGTAGGAATTTTATGATATTAGAGTGTTGCATATGAATATTTAAATATTTGTAGAAGGAATGAGGGGGGATTATTACATTATTGACAATATTGTCAATAAAATGTGAAAGAATTTCCTTATTATCTTAAACTTCACAGTACTCTGAAACCAGAGTGAAGTAGGATTACTGACCCTGTTCTAAGGCCAATGCCAAAAAAAAGACTTTTCATCTTTTACTGAATTCCCAGATGCCAGAGTAAAGAAACAGATTTCAAGAGGCAGAGAATTTTATAAACTTGGATGTACTGTGTATTTCCTAGGTAATTATAAAAGAAGAAAATAATTTGCCAACTTCTAAAAAAAAATCATAATGTCAAGGCAAATATTTTGTTTTTCAATGGATCTGCTAGTTAGAGTCAATTTGATTGCTTTAAAAAAAGTGAAAGAAAGTAGAATACTTTTTTTAAGTGGATGTGGGACTAGAATTATGTGGACAAATTTCACATCTTATATTATATTAATGGATTTTTAAATTCTCACCTAGGTGACTCTCTCTCTCTCTCTCTCTCTCTCTCTCTGGAATAATCTCTATATGGAAAAATAGTTATGCATGTATGTTCATGAGTAACCTGTAATATCCAAAGGTGTGCCTCCAATGACTCAGTTACTCATTTTAATGCCCAGAATCTCTACAGTGGCTGACAATATTTCTGGTGAATCATTCCTATTTTAGTTGTATAGATTTTACATAAATATTAACTAAGTAATATATTTTTGAAGTATGAGGAATGGGAAGGGAGAGAGAGAGCAAGCGGGAATGAGAAGAGAATAGGCAAAAAAGGGAGAAAGGAAAAGAGAATGGGAAAGGGAGAAGGGAAAGAGTGAGTGCTTCTGAGCTTAAATTCTATGAATTATTTTTCAGATTTTAAATTTAGAAAGACGTAGACAAATTCATACAGATCGAAGCACAGATTCATATATTTCATTAAATAATTAAATATATTTTAAAAATAACAGATTTATACAACCTAAGAGTAAATTTAAAATATTTACATCTACCTCTACATTTTTATTATATAATTCTGAAAGTTTATAACATATAGGGGACATTGCTCAGAATATAATTGCATCAAAAAAAACAAAAACAAAAACAAAAAAATTGAGGAAAAAAATCTCCTGTCATTGATATCTCCAGTTTCCAGATGTATTGCCGAAAGCATAACTCTCTTATACTGAATTAAATTAGGTTCAGAGAATGACTTCATGTTTAATATAGCTTGACACCAGGAATATTTGAAATAACTCCCATGCGAAGCTCACTATAGTCTGCTTCTTCAAAAACTACATTAGCTCTATGGAGTCAGTAAGCATTGAGAAATTATTAAAAAATAGCCAGTGCAGGGGAACATGACCTTTAAAACTTTAAAAGGTCAATAGTTTCTTCAAAGTGTATATGCTTACTACATATTTCCTGCCTTCTTTAATATCTAAAATTCATTTATTTAGCAAATATTAAGTATTTGATACTTGCAAGACACTGTGCTCGATTCTATAAAGATAGCAAAGATTTATAAAATGTGCCTTACCTCAAGAAATATACACATTTGAATGAAAAATAAAAAGAGCCAAATACATATCACAAAAACCATTATATCATTTGAACTTTCTATGACAGTGGAAATGTTCTTTAAGAGAAGCAATTTAGACTGGGCTGTGATAGATGCAGTGGTCCCCAACCTTTTCAGCACCAGAGACTAGTTTCATGGAAGGCAATTTTTCCACAGACTGGAGGTGGGGTGGATCATTTCGGGATAATTCAAGGACATTACATTTATTTTGCACTGTATTTTTATTATTATTACATTGTCGCTTGCCACTTACTGATCGGGTTTTGATATGAGTCTGTAAGCAATTGATTTATTATGTTCTCTGTGCAAACCTCTCTGCTAATGATAATTTGTATTTGCAGCTGCTCCCCAGTGCTAGCATCACCACCTCAGCTCCACCTCAGATCATCAGGCATCAGATTCTCATAAGGAGCGTGCAACCTAGATCCCTGGAATGCGCAATTTACAGTAGGCTTCCTGCTTCTATGAGAATCTGACGCTGTAGTTGCTCTGACAGGAGGTGGAGCCATGGCAGTGATGTGAGCAATAGGGAGTGGCTGTAAATACAGATGAAGCTTCCCTCATTTGCCCATCACTCACCTCCTGCTGTGCACGGCCTGGTTCCTGACAGGTCATGGACCCTGGTACCCGCCTGTGGCCTGGGGGTTGGGGACTGCAGAAAGGGATTGGATCTTGAGATGGCATTACTAGATTTGTTATGCCAATGGTAGTTGAAGGTTTTCAGTTTGCTTGCTTGCTGTTTCTAGCAAAGATGTTTACAATTTAGGGTGTGTTTAGCTGATCCCGAAGCAACCAAAGGTATCTTTATTGTTGTTATTATTACTATTATTATTACTGTAATATCTTGGGATTCAGGTAAATTTAGGTATGTATGGTGAATCTCTGGGATGGATCAGAAGGATGTTTCTATAAGAAATTTAGGTTCTTATTATAACAGAAAATACAAAATAATATAATCAAAATTATTAGGTTGGTGCAAAAGTAATTGTGGTTTTAGCATTGTTGAAATTTGTCATTTGCTATTGGAATACATTTTTAAACAAATAAGGGTATGTTATACATCATTTTAATATGCATTTCTCACTTTATGTTTTTTTGCTAGTGATTTATTGCTGTTTATTTTATATTTATTTTAGACTATGGAAATATTAGACAAAAAGCAAATTTCAGTGATTTTCTTATTTAAGTTCAAAATGGGTAGAAAAGCAGCAGAGACAACTCACAACACATTTGGACCAGGAACTGCTAACGAACATACAATGCAGTGGTGGTTCAAGAAGTTTTGCAAAGTAGCTGAGAGCCTTGAAGATGAGGAGAGCCTTGGCCGGCCATCGGAAGTTGACAACGACAAATTGAGAGCAATCATCAAAGCTGATCCCCTTACAACTGCAGGAGAAGTTGTCGAAGAACTCAAGGTCAACCATTCCATGGTCATTTGGAATTTGAAGCCAACTGGAAAGGTGAAAAAACTCTATAAGTGGGTGTCTCATGAGGTGACCGAAAATCAAAACCTTTGCTGTTTTGAACTGTTGTCTCCTCTTCTTGTATGCAACAACAATGAACCATTTCTCGATTGGATTGTGACATGCAACGAAAAGTGGATTTTATATGATAACCATAACTGGCAATGACCAGCTAATTGGTTGGACCGAGAAGAAGTTCCAAAGCACTTCCCAAAGCCAAACATGCACCAAAAAAAAGGTCATGGTCATTGTTCGGTGGTCTGCTGCCAGTCTGATCCCATACAGCTTTCTGAACCCCCGTGAAACCATTATATCTGAGAAGTATGCTCAGCGAATCAATGAGATGCACGGAAAACTGCAATGCCTACAGCTGTCATTGGTCAACAGAAGGGGCCCAATTCTTTTCCACTACAACTCTGACCGTGTGTCGCACAACTACAGCTTTGAAAGTTGAACGGATTGAGCTACGAAATTTTGCCTCTTCTGCCATATTAACCTGACCTCTCGTCAACTGACTACCACTTCTTCAAGCATCTCAACAACTTTGATAGGGAAAACACGCTTCCACAACCAGCAGGATGCAGAAAACGCTTTCCAAGAGTTCTTCAAATCCGGAAGCATGAAATTTTATGCTACAGGAATAAACAAACTTATTTCTCATTGGCAAAAATGTGTTGGTTGTAATGGTTCCTATTTTAATTACTAAAGATGTGTTTGAGGCTAGTTATAATGATTTAAAACTCACAGTCCAAAACCACAATTACTTTTGCCCCAACCTAATAGAAAATTTTGACCTGGAAGAGGGAGACAATTTCGAGCACAGCGTAGTGTTAATATTTAGCACTAGGTAATATCTCACAGCCCAGTACCTTGTGAACTATCCTACCTACCCTTTTAGAAAAAATAATTGATGTCATTTTTGCCATAAGAAGTACTATGTACTTTACTGTTCCTCCTAAAGTGTTATGAACTTGAACCAATTCTAATAAATGAGATTGTGGTTTGCCAGGGCACCTCCTTTCAGTTTTCCCAGTTATTCTTGTCAAACATATTTTCTACGAACTTCGAAGTGAGTAATATTATAGCTAGCCTTTGACAATAAGCAGAAATATTTAAAAATACAAAGGGATGTAGTTGTTGGTATCCTCTCTACCCCTTATGTATTTGTTTATTTGTTTAATCATATGCATCAGTGTTACATAAAATAAGTGTTGGATATTTGCTTTTAGAAGGAAGTCTTTCTCCATCTATGCATATTAATAAATATTATTTTAAGTGACAACATATTGTAATATGTTAGAGAAATGGGGAGTATTTCAGATTTCATGTCTTGAGAATCATTTTATTATGTGACTCTTTGTGGCAACAGACAAAATCTTCAGCAAAATCTTAATGAGTGGGAGTATACATGGAGTTACATATTTAAACATTTTATCAAAAATGTTTTTAATATTTTTTCACAGAGGCTCAGTAATATATATTCTACCTTACCAATAAAATGTCAGTGTTTTTTGTGTAAACATAGTAAATTCCAAATTGTTACATTCATGGTACATTCAAGTGTTGTGAATAAATATTTTTTTAAATTGATGTGTTATTTATTCATTATCCCTTACTCCCTTTGCATTTATTTTATTATCTTTGTCAGTCTTCAGTTCTAGCCAAAAAATATTGGGGAGCAATGTTTGTTGGTATTTTGATTATCTTAACATGGGTGGTGTGATTTGATGTTAATTGCTGTGTTCAAAGATGAGATTCAAAAAATGAGACAGGATTGAGTATTTCTTTCTCTTTAAAAAAAATGCAAATTATTTGGATCTACTTGTATAGATACAACTTGATGCATTAAGTTATAAATATCAACCAGTATGATTAAAATAATCTCAGGGAGAAATCTGATATAGAACCCAGTGATAGAAAAGACAGATGATCAATTTCTAAAACAAATATAAATGCCTTCCACATTTTGAAAAGAAGCTGTTTATATACTTGATGCTAGTTATACTACCATTTCATAGTCAGTCTGTGGATAATCTGTCTGAATTATATATAATACTTATTGAAACAATTAAAATGACTTATTGAGATATAGCACTGTGGAATGCTTAGATATAATCAGTAGAGATTGTACTTGGTTTACTTAAATAGGCTCATCACATTTTTAAAATTAACATACTTTGTGATAATAAAGCTGAAATTGTGTGTGTGTGCTATGTGTGTGAAAAACCTCAATAAGAGATCTATAAAACACTTCCAACTTAAGATTTACATTAGAAGCAATCCAAAGCAATGATGGTTTAGCATGTGCATTAAAGGAAAATAAAGCGCAATGTTCATGAAAGACAGTTTCTAGGCAGTTTCAAAAATGTGAAGAGGAGTAGCTAAAATGGTATAGTTAAAATTACCAAAATAAAGACAAAGAATCCCTTCAATGAGTGTATGAGTATAGTTACAGGGAAGTGAGTAGTCCAACATGCATCAGTAGGAATTTAAGTAGTAGCAGGGTATGGGCAGTCATGGCTCACCCAGGAAAGTTGGAAATAGTCATTTGACTCTTCTAGATAAAACACTTCCTCTTTGCCTCATGTGTTGCTTCTGATGATCCCTTTCAGATTTCTCTCTACTCTTTCCAAAAATATTTGTCTCTCCTGTCACAGCAGGCTATTTACCATGCTCTAAAAGTTCTAGATTCTTTTTCTAATGAGTCAAGATTCATCTCTTGCCTCCTGAATCCTATATCTTTCCTGTACCCATGTAACATTATCATTGGATCTACTACCACGCTTAAAACATAATTCTAAATATTTATATATCTATTTCACCCATAAAAATGTGGACTGTCAATAACAGGAAACATAATCCATTATATCTATAGTTCTAGGACCTACTATAAAGTCTGGATATAGTAAATGTTTAACTAATATGTTAATAAATTAAAAAATAGCCATCTAAAAACTTATTTTTCCAAGGGTGTAGCCAGATGGAATGTGAGACTTTACTAGAATAGGAGAATATTTAGACATATTTATAAATGTCATATTTTTATTCTGAGTTAAAAAATAAAAAAAGCAAAAACCTGTATTCAGGACAAATAGCAAACATGCACTCCATTTGAGCCTTGGATCTCAAATTTAAAAAATATACCTGAGCATTATTAATAAATCAAATATAACTAAACTGTCATGAGGAAAAACTTCAAATGTCTTTCTCACTCAACTCTATTACAAAATAAAGCTCTCTAATATGTTTTATTTATTATTTTATCTTTGTATATTTCAATAATATATTTATATTGTTTTTCAAATCAATTTTAGGCATTAATATTAACTTACAATTATTGATATGTCATTGTCATACATTTTTCCTTTCAATATTTTATCAATATTTTTTGTTAAATCACCATTTTATGATCATTTTTAAGGACTATCAATACAGTTTACTGCTGAGTCACAAAGCTTTCTTTTTATTTTTTGTCCATTTTTAAAATATTCTGCTCTTCCTTGGCTTAACATTTGCTTTATTTTAAGTTGCTAATGGTATATAATAAATGCATAAGTGAATAACCATTGCCATTATTTTGCTTTAGCTGGAGAGGTATCTTTATTTTCAATTTAGTACCAAAAATATTGAAAAGATTACATTTCAGGGTATCTCTGCCACATGCTCCAAGTTTTGTTAATGATGGCACTGTTCAATATGGCCATGTGGCTTGAGATGAAAGCTTTTATCAGATAGAAGGCTCTTTACTGAAACTAGCAGAAAGGTATCTCAAGCCAGTTTAAACAGTACTAAAACTTGCGAAACCTCATAAGAGAGCATTTTAAAGCCAGGTCATGATTAGAATTGGTTGCTATTGTGGTAGAGTTGTTCATCATGTTAACAAAAATGGTTAACATTCACTGATATTTCTGTCAACTTTAATACTCCTCAATCTTCTAGAGGGTTCAGACATCAGACCTTATTATCTCTGACAATAAATCAGTATTTTATTGAAGTATAATTTATATCCAGTAAAATACACAAATGTTAAGGGTATAACTTTAGGAATTTTAATATATGTACATGTCCTCTTGCTACTACCCAGATCAAAAAATTAGGTATTACTATATCCCCAGATAGTTTCCTCTGTTTTTTTTTTTAAGTCAATCACAACCTCCTACTGCATGCAACCACTATACTGATTTCTAAGAATTATAGCTTTGCTTATTCTAGAATTTTATATAAATAGTAACACTCAATGTATTTAGCTAATTTTGCACCCAACATGTTTTTGAGAATCATCTAAATTTTGCCTGTTTCATAAATGTGTTATGATTATTATTATTGAAGGGCTTCCATTGGATAGTACATCAAAATGTTTTTCTATTCTTGTGTTGATGTATACTTAGACTGTTTCGAGGTTGGAGCTGTTTTCAATAAGATTTCTTCAATTTCTTCAACAATATTTTACTCATAAACAGGCACATTTGGGAAAAATGTGCCTAATTAAGGCCAAAGATCTAATTAATGAAAGTCTATTGGAAAGAGATAATCATTTTCAATTCTAGTTTATGGGATGGGAGGGGATTCTCTTGAGTTTAAAACTTATGGTAGTGATTGGCATCAATATTTATCATAATAAAGCCAGGGTGCTATTAATGGTAGCAAGACATAGGTCACAGAATAAAACCTCTACTGACCGAAAAGGTTGACATTTTCCTGAAAGGAAGGTAAGGTGTCAGCGGAGAAAGCAGACAAGAAATGGGCTCTGGTGTGAACCTAAATGTATGTCTGAAATGGTTGGAGTGCTCACATGGAAACTTGCATATGGAGCCCTCAGGATTTAAGTGTTTTAAATATTATGGGAAGACTGTGCAAGAGAAGTCCTTGCAAATTGGAATTTCAACTTTTATCTCGTCTAGATTTAAAGTCTTACTTGAGAACACCCTATTATTAATGTATTCAGACAAATTAGTGAGAAAAACAGAGGATATTCTGTTGTATATTCTACCAAGAATACTTTCATTATGTGAATTATAACTTACATTTACAGTGATTATTTTTGGCTACTGTAAGATGTACAACCTAGGAAGCTCTGGAAAAATATCTGCCAGAGAAATAGTAAGACCAAACCATTTGATTGTTCTGCAGATTAGAAAAGCCTTACCTCTGTGAGAGAAGAAAAGGAGGAGGAGAATATGGCCACAAGGGTTTTATAAATTAAAAGATAGTGAAAATGTTTTTATTTATGGGACAAATTCCCCTATTTGGGTATGGTATGTTTCATCAGCAAGTCACCAAAATGGAAACTAATGACCGTCCATATCAAGGTGGTATATTCTTTTTGATGATTTATTTTTTATAAATAACTTCTTCAAACCACCTAAGATTGCATTTATAACAATTTTTCATCTAAATATTGACAGTAATGGCAAGCATTTCTTGCAACTAAGATCACAGTGGTGTCCTGCTTGAACTATTTCTAAAGTTCTTTTATCCATTTGTTCACTGCTATGTGATCCCAACCCAGATGACCCCCCAGTGCCAGAGATTGCACAGATCTATAAAACAGACAGGGGTAAGTCAAACCGAATGTCTCTGGAATGGGCTCAGAAGTACGCCATGTTGTGCTACCTTAATTGTAGTATAATCTGCATTTTAGCTGGAATAAACTTTAAGTTACTGTTAAAAATAATCTTTGATTTTCAACAAACATGAGCAAAGAGCAAGATTTGATTGTGAGGGGAATCTGATCAGTTATTCTGGAGTCCCCGTCACTATTGCAGCAAAACAATATTCAGATGCTCATGGATGGGAGACCAAGACCATGGCCACTGCATATGAAAAGCTGCTGAGCACAAACTGTTTTCATCTGGCCAGAGGTTATGTCCCTGGCATTAGGGAGCACTTTCAAAATTCTCGGAGTAATGCTCACATTTAGGGTCTGGGAATAGTCTAACACTACAAATCGAAGACCTAGGAAGGTAGCATATCCATGTTCTAAATAGAACACACTGGGAGAATTATGTCCCAGGAACATAATTTTCAAACCAATAAAAAATAATTGGTGTCCTGGACTGCCATTAAACTGTAGCTCCCCAGTTTCTAGTGAATGATGGAACCGAGTCTTTAAAGCTAGAACATCCAGCCCTTCAGAATAGAGTTAAAATGTTTTCTAGTGTCATCTTGGTAAAGGACACTAAGCCAAAAAGTACACGCCCACATTATTTCAGGATGATTAGCAACTATTCTTTTTAAGAAATAATGTTTAAAATAGTAATTAATTTCAGTATCAGGTGATGCACAGATAGGTTAAGAAAATTGCCCAAATTCCCAAAGCTAGTAAGTAGTGGATGTGATTTGAAAAATTCTGTCTTTTTGCTTTGGGTGACTGTCTTTTCCTCCACTTATCAAAATAAATGGATATTATGAACCATTGTTACTACTCATAAGGAACAGAATTTTTTCTGGGGAGAGAAAAATTTTGGCTCATAATGTCTCCAGCTGCCTAATGGGAACCTAGATGAGTTTCATCAAATAAATTGTTTCCAGAATTAGGGGTTATTTTTCCAGAGCAGCTTAGGAAGTATCCCTGATACTTTCTCTAGGGACACTGTGTGTAGAATATTATGGGAGCCTTTAAAGATAGATTAACTACGCATTTTCTAGTTTTTGGAGACAATGTGTCAGTTTAGAGGGTTAATCCCATAAAGAGAAATGGATTTTTATTTCTAAAATTGTAATGTAAATGCTAGCTAGTTGATGTTATTCATATTTGGGGAAGACTATATTGATTAACTATAAAAAGAATGTAAACAGAAATTAAACAGATATTTGTTATAGCACATGTAAATATAATTTGAATAACAGATGAAATACATTTTTTATGATTTTTGTTGGAGCAGCTTAAATATGATAGATTTTGTGGGCTCATTCTCTTCTGAGGGGTAGAATGAGAGGTGCACAGACCTTGAAGTGCATCCTTTTGCTTTACATGGCCCATCTGGTTAAATTCCTAAGCTGAATATTTACAACTGTGCAAAGATTCATGAGTTCATAATCTCTCTTTATTGGCTAAGAAAAAAAAATCTTATTTTAATACAAAACCAGTCTTAGGTGAGTATTTATACATTGTGAATGAAAGAATGGATTCAAGAAAAATAATTCATCAAGAGAGGAAAAAAGTTACGGATCATTTTGCAAATTTTTTCCCCCTTATGGCTTCATATAAAATCTGAGAAGCAATGACACCCACGAAGTTGATTGGTACTCTAGGAGTTTGTCCTTATAGCATTACATAACAGATAATGCTTAAAGAGAAGAAGAGACTCTCATGTGAATAGGCTTTCTTAAGTCTTATCTGTTTCTTTCTTCCATTTTAAAGTGCAGATATGCTACATTAACTCACAAGTGTGCTTTTATTTTCATTTGCTTCTAACTATATAGAGACACCTTATTTTTCAATTAGAATGGTGTGTTTATCTTCTTTTTAAGTTCTACTTACTCTTATCTAAAACATTACCTTACTTAAACTGCATTGCCCCTGCTCGATTAAATTTTCAGTTAGGAGTGAAGTGCCATGATGTAGGACACAATTGTAAGCAGAGCCATGCTTCCAAGTACGTAATTAATTAGGCCATTGAATGCATCCTTTATCTCCCCAAAACAACCTTATGCCAAGCACTGTTATGGAAATCATGAAAAGATTGGCCATTTGCAAAAATAGAAAAGTTACAGAAGGGAAAGTAGTGGAGGAGTGTCGTTCGTATTTAAGAGCAATTTATATCTATTGTGAGCCCCAGAAATGATTTGTATCTGATCCGAAACTTTTATTTTAAAAAAATTACTTAAAAGAATTGCAAGTCCAGTGCTATAATCTTGATTGAGATATATAAGTGATTATTTTGACTAATTCTTGATGGTAAGAAAAATCATCAAATAGACAACTCAGTATAAAACTCTTTCAATTACTCAGTGAAAACTGATGAGTGGTTATTACACAGGGACAATATTATGGAGTTTCTGGTTCAAAGGGAATGTATTATTAGGTAAATGATCATAACATGATAAGGACAATATTCATGCTATTCCTAAAACCGTGAAAAGGTAGGCATTAATATTGCCTATTAGGAGGTATAAATCTTGGAGTGATGAGGAAATTAGAAAGAGTATTGATTTATAAGTAAGATTTTAAAAGGTAAATAATAAGAAGACCAGTCAAGTCAGCGCCATCCTCATCATGAATAACGGCATAGCCACACTCACAGGTATAGGAAACACTGAGAATCTGTTGTTAATTTTTTGGTCAATTATAAATACTGCTGCTATAAAAATCTGTGTACAGATTTTTGTGTGAACATAACTTTTTAACTCATTTTGGTAAATACCAAAGAGCACAATTGGTACATTGCATTGTAGGAGTACATGTTGTTTTGTAAGAAATTGATAAACTGTCTTCCAAAGTAGCTGTACCATTTTAACATTGCCACCAGCAATGAATGACAGTTTCTGCAGCTTCACATCCTTGCCAGCATTTGGTTTTGTCAGTGTTCTGGATATTGGCCATTCTAATAGGTGTTAGGTGGTATCCCATCGTTGTTTTAGTTTGCATTTCCCTTTTGACATATGATGTGGAACATCTTTTAAAATGCTTATTTTCCATCTGTATATATTCTTTGCTGAGGTGTCTATTATGGTCTTTGGCTCATTTTTTAATCAAATTGTTCTTAGTGTTGAATTCTAAGACTTTTTAATATATTTTTTAGGTTACAGTCCTTTACAAGATAGGTTATTTTCAAATATTTTCTCCCAGTCTGTGGTTTGTATTTTCATTTCACTTGACAGTGTCTTTTATAGACAGAAGTTGTTTTTTTTAATTTTAATAAAGTGCAGACATCAATTATTTCTTTAATAAATAATACCTTTGGTATTATATAGAAAATGCAAGCCAATTCAAGGTCTCTAGATTTTCTCTTATGTTATTTCCTAGGACTTGGATAGTTTTATATTTTAGATTTAGATCTGTGATCCATTTTAATTAATCATTGTGAAGCTTGGCTAGATTCTTTTTCTTTTTTGCATGTGAAAGTCTTCTTGGAAGCAACCTAGATGTCCTTCAGTAGGTGAATGGATAAACAAACTCTGGTACATGCAGATAATGGAACATTATTCATCACTAAAAAGAAAGGTTCTATCAACAATGAAAAAACATGCAGGAAACTTAAAATGCATATTGTTAAGTGAAAGATTCCAATCGGAAAAAGGTAATATTGTATAATTTGAACTATATGATATTCTTTAAAAGGCAAACCTATAGAGTTAGTAAAACTGGTGGTTGTTGTTAGATGTTAGGGGGTGGAAAGGATGAATAGGTGGAACACAAAGGATTTTTAGGACAATAAAACTAATCTGTATGAAACTACAATGCTGGATACATATCACTATACATTTTTCCAAACTCATAAAGTGTACAGCACCAAGAGTGAACCCTAATGTAAATTGTGGACTTTTGGTGATGACGATGTGTCAGTGTATGTTCATCAGTTGTAACAGATGTACTATTCATAATGGGGGAAAGTATGCATGCTGGGTATCGGATATATGAGAAATCTCTATAAATTCTTCTCAATTTTGCTGTGAATTTAAAACCGCCCTAAAAATAAAGTCTATTTAAAAAATAAAAAGTATTGATTAGAAAAGAGACAAGTAGATCAAGTTCAAATTGTGAAGAGGCTTATAGACAATGTTTAAAAGTTAAAAGTTATACTAGCAAGCCTTTCCAGATGCAGAAACAAAAACAAAAACAAAAAAACAAAACAAAAGAAAAACTCAATACTTTGCTAAATGCATAATGGAATCCTAGAATCTAAAGTTGGAGGTCCCTTATTTCCTAATAATAGCAAAATCAATTCTAATTCATTTCCAGATTAAAAGCTCAGAGATTTATTTTCTGACATTTTTATTTACACCCCACCATCTCAGAGATCTTTGTTAAAAGCACTTTCTTCAACATTGCTCAAGTGAGGAACATTTTGAGCCTGAATACATAAATATATACTTCTTTTCCTTTTTGTTTTAACAGTAGCAGGATTTTTAACCCAATGCCATACTTTTTTAAATCTGCCAGAAACAGATGTTTTTAAATAAACTTTAAGGAAAAGCTACTGTTGATGAGGAGGGGGGAATTGCTTACTCACAGATATTTTGTCTTTATCAACTTTTCAAAGTGTGCTTGTGAGTGACTGTTATACATATGGTCCAGTTCCAGAAAATACCTGACACATACATTTCTGTTCTTAATTAAAACTGAAAATAGGTTGTTTGTTGCTGTGCAGGGTCATTAATTACCTTTGTCAATGCAGTGATCTGTCTAAAAGTATTGGAGAATTTTGCCTATTCTTTATTTCTTTTTTAATCTTTTAATTTTTTTTTTCTTTGGGACAAGCAAAGCATTGCTACACAGCTGCTAAGCAAACCAGCTTCAGAAACAAATTGGGCTGTGAGATTAAACACCAGGAGACAGTTTGAGTTTTTCAAATTTGCATGGCTAATGTAAACAGCCCCAAGATCTCATCAGTGAAAGTTGGAGGGGACCTGGTGGGTGGGCTTTCTTCACCCTGCTGGGAAAAGCAATGGTTAGCCCTTGAGGAAATAAAACAAAACAAAACAAAAAGTAGAATCATAAAAACATAGCATGAACAAAAATGGCATATTTAAGACTTAGTTTATTCTTTGATGCATGAATATGGAGATAATATAAAAATTAACTATATGATAATCACCTTGTTATTTTGTCACAAACTTTGTGACTATACATATGCATTTTTCAGTTTTAAAAATGGATAAATCATATGTTCTTCCCTAACTTTATGTTTATATTTAATTTATGTTGTTTACGAAAGCCTTTTATCTTTTTCAAAAAATATATTTTTATAGTGGAAATAAGAGAAACAATCTAGTTTTTTATTCCCTGACCTTAAAACAGTCACCGAGTTCTTCCTATCTCCCTTTATAATATAGCTTATATTCAATACTTCTTTTTCCATTTTTGCATTTACTACCTGCAATTTGATATGTATGATATTACATTTGTGCTTTTGCAATAGCTGTAAAAAGGACCTCTTTGCCTTTGGATCACTCTATTCTAATTCTTTCTGCATACTTTAACAATATAAATCTTCCTAATCAATAGAGGCTGAGGCCTTGAAGAATTCTACAGGGTCAGGCCCCTGTGCCCAAGATAAGGTCCTGACATAAAGGATATATTTGTTCTTTCATTATTTTTGAATGGATGATTAAATGTTACTACCACAATTAAAATCATATTGAACAAAATCTAAAATGATATCCTTTGTTCTCACATTTTCATTTAAATCTAATGGAAAGACTCTCAGAGGTAATTAAAACAATACCTCATTTGAATCTGAGGAAAGAGAAGTCCAGGGATATTAAGTATATCCATAAGTTTATTTGTTAATCTTATTCAATATAGCAGATACTGTACAATGTACTAAGAAAACAAATAGGAATATGTCATAATTCTAACTTCATGATGCTGAGTGATGAATAATGTAGGGGAAAGTATTGAGAACATACAGGCTAGACTAAAGGTTCTCAAATTGTGGTCCCCCAAGCAACAGCAGCAACATCAACTAGGACCTTGTTAGAAATTCACATTCCCAGCCCTCTCCTCAGGGCGACTGAATCAAAAACTCTCAATGGGCAGGATGCCAGCAATCTGTTCTTTTGTAAACCTTGTAGGTGATTCTGATGCATACTAAATTTGAGAAATTGATTGCTAGATGGCAATATACAAATCCTGTTTCAGTCATTTGCTAACACAAATGTTATGATTAGCAGTAACAACGTGGAGTTATCACTGACAGGAAGAACATTTAAAAATGTGACACGGTCTCAGACCCAGTCTGGACATTTTTATCCCCCAATGATAAGATCAAATTTTAAGCATTCTCCCTGTAACTGTCTCTGTTCAGGTTTGTTCAAGTGTTAGATTATAGACAAATTCAAACAAAACTAAAAGTAAAGAGAATAGTATTTTCTTATATTGCTGTTCCCCAGGTTTTTAAATTATTGCATCATGGGAAAATGTGTTTCCTTTATACTCTTGCACCATTTCTACTGCTCTATTCACTAGATCATTTTGAGACAAATCATAGAAAGAGTTAAAGGGTAGAGAGTTAAGATTGATAGTGATGATGTTCATATCAAGTTACCACAAAACACAACACAATGGTATTTGAGAAAATAGCAGAAACAGGAATATCTTTCTGTAATTCTCCCACCCTTCTCCTACAAAGCAGGCTGTGAAAGAATTCTCTGACCTTCCCTGCAGAAGATCATAAGACCCTCATTTCAGAGGTACCTTCCTTATATCCAGATGAAAGAAATGTCTTTATATCAGAAGACACAGAATGACTTAAAATAATCTGAACAAACAGGCCGTGCTAAATTACCTCCTCCTCATTACTATTAGATTATACCCCGTTGGAACAATCATACTTCTCCACAAATATCCACCTATACTTCAAACTTAAGTGTGAAAATACACAGGTTTTCCTGTTTTAGAGAGTATTCATTTCTAAAGGCTCCTGTGTCAGGTAAAAGTTGTATTAAATAAATTTGTATGTTTTGCTCTTGTTAATCTGCAATTATAGGTGCTTCAGACATGAATCCAGCAATGGGTGAGGATAGAAGAATTTTCTCTCCTGCAATTGTTAAAACAAAAAAGCCGTGTAATGCATGGAAGTTTCTAATATTAACATATATTTTTCCTAAGTCACTGGGGAAATATTATAACTTGATGCTGGTCTTATCCATATTTCTTCTTTCTTGTTCTTTTCTTATTTTTTTCTTATTTTTCCTTATTCTTTTCTTAATTCTTATTTCTTCCTTTTTTTTTTTTTTCTTAGTTCTGCTGATCTACTTTTGTGTTTCTCAGCGAGCCCGTGTCCCAGATATTCTAAACTGGTGTGATTGTGTCCTGGATTTTGTTTTTGTTGTAATCAACATTCATTTTATGTAGGCAGCAAATATTGATTGTCTTCCTGAGGACACTTTTATTTTCTTCAAGATTCCTTTCACAATCTTTGTAGCTATTTATATTTATCATCTTCATTGTAATTGTATGGCACTCTTTATGTACTGGGCACTGTCTTAACTTCTCACAATATATTAACTTACGTATTTTCACAATAAGTCTTAGAGGTTAGAAGTATTCATTCTCTTATTCTTTTTATGTATTTATTATTATTATTATTTTACAAAGAGATCTGTTGAAGCACATTGAAGTTGTGTAATTGACCCATGATCACACAGTAGCAGAGTTGAACCCTATCACATCATTTAATGTCCTTCCTCAAAGCTCAGAGTTGCTGCTGGTAACCATATTTGTGTTAGGAAATGAGCTCAGACAGAATTTATATATATAAAAACCTCAGAGATATCATTTGGTTTCAGCCTCCGACCACTGCAATAAAATGAATATCTCAATAAAGTGAGTTACCAGAATTTGTTGGTTTCCCAGTGCATATAAAAGTTTTGTTTACACTATGCTAAAGTCTACTGAGCATGTAATAACATTAAGTCAAAAGATGTACACACCTTGATTAAAAAATACTTTAATTCTTTAAAAATGCTAATGATCAACTGAGCCTTAAGGGTCTGGCCTTGATGTTGATTGCTGCTGACTTATCAGTGAGGTGGTGGCTGAAGGTTGGGGTGGCTGTGACAATTTCTTAAAATGAGACAACAAAGAAGTTGCTATGCTGATTGACACTTCCTTTCTCAAAAGATTTCTCTGTAACTTGCAATGCTGTTTGATGTTATTTTACCCACAGAAGAACTTCTTTCAAAATTGAAGTCAATCTTCTCAAACCCTGCTGCTACTTTATCAACTAATTTTATGTAATATTCTAAATCCTTTATCGCCATTTCAACAATATTCACAGCATCTTCCTCAGGAGTAGATTATGTTTCAGGAAACGACTATCTTTGCTCATTTGTAAGAACCAACTCCCTATCCATTAATGTTTTATCATGAGATTGCAGAAATTCAGTCACGTCTTCAGGACCCACTTCTAATTCTAGTTCTCTTGCTATTTCTACCACATCTGCAGTTACTTCCTCCACTGAAGTCTTGAACTTCTTAATTTCATCCATGAGGGTTGGACTCAATTCCCAAACTCCTATTAATGTGTATATTGGGACTTCTCCCATGAATTACAACCATTCTTATTGGCATATAGAATGGTGATTTTTTTCCAGAACGTTTTCAGTTTACTTTTCTCAGATCCATAAGAGAAATCACTATCTATGAAATGTATTTCTTAAATAATAAGGCTTAAAATTTGAAAATACTTCTTAATTCATGGAGTGCAGAATAGATGTTGTGTTCACAGCCATCAAAACAACATTTGTTTCCTTGTCCATCTCCATCAGAGTTCTTTGGTGACCAGATACATTGTCAATGAGCAATAATATTTTGAAAGGAATGCTTTATTTCTGAGCACTAGGTCTCAACAGTGGGCTTAAAGTATTCAGTAAACCATGATATAAACAGATGTGCTGTCATCAAGGATTTGCTGTTCCATTTATGGAGCACAGGCAGAGTAGATTTAGTATAATTCTTAAGGGCTCTAGGGTTTTTAGGATGGGAAAGGAACATAGGCTTCAACTTAAAGTCACCAGCTGCATCATCTCTTAACAAAAGAATCAGCATAACTTTTGAACTTTTGAAACCAGACATTGACTTTCCTTTAGCCATGAAAGTTCTAGAGGGGATTTTCTTTCTATATAAGGCTGTTTTAAGTATATTGAAAATCTGTTGTTTAGTGTACTCACCTTCATCAATGATACCTGTTATATCATCTGGATAACTTGCTGTACCTTTTATGTTAGCACTTGCTGCTCCACCTTGTACTTTCATGTTATAAAGATGGCTTCTTTCCTTAAGCCTCATAAACCAATCTCTGCTAGCTGCAAACTTTTCTTCTGTAGCTTCCTCATCTCTCTCAGCCTTTACAGAATTTCAGTGAGTTAAGGCTTTGCACTGGATTAAGCTGTAGATTAAAAAAATGTTGAGTCTGGTTTGATCTTTTATCCAGACCACTAAAACTTTCCCCATTTTAGCAATAAGGCTGTTTCACTTTCTTATCATTCATGTGTTTACTGGCATAGCACTTTTAATTTCCTTCAAGTACTTTTTCTTTGCATTCACAACTTGGCTGACTGTTTAAACCAAAAGTCCTAGATTTTGGCTTCTCATGGCTTTCAACATTCCTCCTCACTAAGTTTAATCATCTCTAGCTTTTGATTTAACACATTGCCACACTGGAAAAAAAAATTCCTTGGAGGCACAGTGTTTTATTACGAAAATAGAATAAAAACTGAAAACAAAACAATCTTTTCTAATTTAATGAAAAATGAAATTTATTGACTTCTATTCCTTTAATCTTAATTTTAAAAATTAATTTGTCGGTATTTAATTGTAACAATAAGAACCTTAACAAGTCACAAACCAGCTGTAGAGTTTTGCCCAGGTTTTGCTTCATGAGGCCCCAGACTCAAAACTAGCATGATTTAAATACAACTCACATGACAGTTAATGTGTTAAAGTGGGAGACATAGAAACCTTTTTTTTTTTCACATGAGTACTTAAAGACTATTGTAAGGTTATTAACTTGCCTAATTTCAATATTGTTAAGTCTCATGGAATAGAGAATGCTCAATGTGAGGGAAAGAGACAGGGAAGGGCTGACCAGTGGAGCAGTGAGAATATACACATTTATTAATTCACTTTTTATATGGTTGTGGTTTATGGTGTCGCCAAACCACTCACATAGTAACATCAAAGATCACTAATCATAGATCACCATAATAGTAATAATGAAAAAGTTTGAAATATTGCAAGAATTATCAAAATGTGACACATATGTTGGAGGCATGCAATGAGCACATGCTGTGGGAAAAGCGGTGCCAATAGACGAGCTCAATACAGGGTTGTCACAAACCTTCAATTTGTAAAAATACACATTATCTGCAAAGTGCAATAAAAAGAAGTATGCCTGTATTCACATCTAGCTGTAAGCTCTCAAATTTACTGTGCATCAGAATCACCTATAAGGCCTAAAAAAATACAGATTCTGACCCAGTCTTTTTAGCTCCAGAGTCTGAAACTGTGATTCTAATCATTATACTATGTTTGTATCATCAGTTCTTTGTTTTGTATTGTTTATTGTTTTAAACTCCATTGAGGAGTCTCTCTAATTTCTGCTCCCATTATCTGAGATTCATTGTTCCTTACTGTGGGCTTAATCATTCCCAACTAACATTTTCTGTTACCTCTATGCTAAAGAGCACATCAAGTTTTTGTACTAAGGATTGGGTGTAATGAATGATGCCAGGGTAATTGTTATTGATGAGCTGTCTTTAGAACTGGATTTTCAAGGACTTATATGTGATTTAAAGATAAATTTTGAAGGCAAAGTGTACTAAGTGAACAGTGCAGAGGCGAAATCACAAGACCATACAATATCTTGGCATATGTAGAAAGTTTTGGTGATTTTAGCATACCAAATTTGTAGTGACTGTGTGCAGCTGTGGTTAAGATTCCAGGAGTCACTTACTTCAAGTCACAGAGTTAGATCTAGTCCAGTGGTACTTACATTTTCTCCAGCCTTCATTTTTCTTTTTTAAATTATTTCTATAGAGAGGAATACGTCCCCCACCATCTTGTTTTGAGAAGTAGTAGAGTAAGGTTAAGAGGCTTGAGCTCAAAAAATAAGATAGACCTGAATGTGCAATTCATATTGTCATTAAAAATCTGTATCACTGTGGGTAATTTTTAACTTTTTCTTCCATCATGGAGAAATTACTGTCACTTAATAAAGACCAGAGCTTTCAATTCTAAGTGACTGAAACATGGCTCTAACTTTCACAAAGCAAGGTAAGTAAAGAGGACAAATCCAAGCAAGTACATAGGGCAACTTATTTGGTGAGTTTTTTTTTAATTTAGCATATTTTAATATTATTTTTAGCTTATTTCTGATAAAAAAGTTTTATTGTAAAAGTACAAAAACATTTTCCAACAAAATATAAGTAAATTTAGATCAACACATGACTAAACACTATAGTAAAAGGATTTATATTATTTTGCAGAATCTCTAAGATAATTCTGGTTTGCCTTTATACAAAACACATTTCACACACATTTAACATAAATTTCCCATTTTCCCCACTATTTCGTCAACTGGTGGCATACATCTTAAAGTCTTTAGCACAAATCATGCCACAACTGGCTGGCACACTAAGGGGCCAGCATACTACAACGCCCTTAGAAACTCCTGTTCCAAAGCACACCTCAAACTGAATTTAAAGCACTTTTCCAGACCTACATTTTCTGTTCTTGAAAGACAAGTGTTAATAAAATTACATTAGAAAGGACTAGAAAAAGAGAAACAAATTTTAGCTGGTGTTAAAGTGATTCAAACATATATCACACACTATGAAATGAGACCCCGTTGAAAGAACTAGAGATACCAAGTTCATCTCAGCTAATTATATTAAATGTCTTAATATAAAACTTTGTATTTATTGATCACAATCTTATATTGCATAGAATTTTTAACTCAATTACCTTTTGTTTTCTCTTAACCAGGTGAAATTTTGTTGAAGGTCTGATATAGTATTAATATATTTCCTTTTTATTCTTGTCTGACATTAGCACCTCTTGTATTCTCCTGGATAGAGCCAGAGCCACTTCTCCTAAATGAAGTATCACAAGAATGGAAAAACAAGCACCACATGTACTCATCATCAAATTGGTATTAACTGATCAACACTTAAGTACACATATAATAATAGCATTCATCGGGTGTTGGGCAGATGGGAGGGCGGAGGAGGGGATGAATATACACACCTAATAGATGTGTTGCGCACTGTCTGAGGGATGGACACATTTGAAGCTCTGACTCAGGTGGGGAAAAGGTAATACATGTAACATAAACGTTGGTACCCCTGCAATATGCTGAAATAAAAAGAAATAAAGAAATTAGCAGTAATTATTGAAACAGTCAACCACGTGAAGATAATTCTTTTTATTGATTTAAATGCTTGGTCGCGATGTAATGATACATTGAAATAGTTAAACTATTTATATAAGAGCATTTATGGATCCATAAGATAGTATATACATCAGTAATCTATGTCACGGTATGGCAAAATAAATAGTCTAAAAAGATGACATATTATTGTAATTAATATTTTAATTCTGTGAATAATGATAAACTTGTCAAATTCAATTTAAAATTAAATTAAATGTTTTTCATCTATACTCTGCTGATTTATTTTGGTATATAATTTTATAACTGCATGTCATATAAATTTATGAGAGACATGTTATGAAGAGGGTTGTAAAACGTCTTCAGGTAATAGGTTTATGTTGGAAGAGGTTAAATTGTGTACTAAAAGCCTGGGCTTAAGAATAGAGTTGAAAATAGTTTTCAGAGAGTGTGTAGTCTTTGAGTGATATTAATAGTATTTTAGAAATAATTTATATAAAATCCTAAGTAAAATGATGTTTCTGAAAAACATTTTATTTAGAGTTTCTTATTTTGCTTCTATTATATTATAAAAATTCAATTTTGAATTTAACAATATTTTTAATATTATATTTAAGTAGAAAAAATAAGGTTAATGAGCCAATATGCCCTTATCTAAGAGTATAATTAGACAAGTGTATTGCTATTCATATATATACAGGGTAAGACAATTTATAAGAGAACAATATTTAAGTGTTCTGATATATACACTTGTGAATACATGTGTGTGTTTGTATTATATAGTACTTTGAAATTAATACTTTAATTTTGACCTTCACTATACTCTTTGTAGGTCAATGTACTGAATTTTTTCTTATATCCTTTTTGTTTATTTCAGAATATTATGGGGGTAGAAATGTTTTGCCTACATGAATTGCTTTTGTATAGTTTGAGTCAAACTTATGTGTCCCCATCACCCAGATAGTGTGCATTATACCCATTAGGAGTGATTTTATCCACCCCATCCTCCTCCTGTCTCCCACCTGTTTGATTTCCACTGAGTTTTACTCCTATATGTAGGAGTGCACATGATTGTGCACATGATTGCCGTCTGTTAGTTCCAATTTAATAATCAGTAAATGTAGTGTTTGTTTTTCCAATCTTGTGATAATACACTTAGGAGAATGCTCTCAAGTTTCATCCAGGTTGTTACAAAACGTATTAATTCATTTTTTCAATGGCTGAGTGTTACTTCATGGTATACATATACCACATTTTATTAAACCACTCATGAATTGATGAGCACTTGGGTTGATTCCACATCTTTGTGGTTGTGAACTGTGCTGCAATAAACATTCTAGTGCAAATGTCTTTTTGATAAAATGACTTTTTTCCTTTGGGTAAATACCCAGTAGTGGGATTTCTGGATCAAATGGTGAGTCTACTTTTAGTTCTTTGAGAAGTCTCCATACTATTTTCCATAGAGGTTGAACTAGTTTGCAGTCTCATCAACAGTGTATAAGTGTTCCTGTCTCTCTGCATACACACTCTAGCATTTGGTATTTTGAGACTTTCTGATGAAAGCCATTTTCAATGGAGTTAGGCAATATCTCACTGTGGTCTTGATTTGCATTTTCCTGATAATTAGAGACATTGAACATTGTTTTCATATGTTTATTGGTCATTAGTCTATCTTCTTTTGAAAAGCTTCTGTTCATATCTTTTGCTCACTTTTTCATGGGGTTGTTTGATTTGTTCGTGCTGATTTGCTTGAGTTCTTTGTAGATTCTGGTTATTAGACCTTTATCAGATGTATAGCATGCAAATATTTCCTCCCATTCTGCACATTGTATATTTGCTCTATTGTTTCCTTCCCTGGCTATGCAGAGATTTTGAATTTAATCAGGTCCCATTTATTAATTTTTGTTGTTGCTTTATTGCCACTGGGGTATTCTTCACAAATTCTTTACCTAGGAAGCTCATTAATATTTTTTTTAAAAAGGTATGGCTATTTTTGTTTATAATTATATTTTGGTTTATGAAAGCAGCATTTATTAAATTTGTATAACAGGCTTTGTTAAGTTTACCATTACTATACTGTATTTATATCTCATTAAGGAATATATACTCGTGATTATTGTCCTAATAATTAACTATCACCTTTACATGATGATTCAAGTAAATTTAAACATATGAGTCAATCAGAATATTTCCATCAAGGCACCGAAGAACTGAATCTGAGTCATGAATCATACTTTTTACCTCTCCAACACTCTTAAGTGTGAGAATATCAATTTTAACTAACCTCTGCTGAGACTCTGATCTAAACTTTTACTTTTAGGCTTCAAATAATTGTATGTTCTTTTAATTGGTTTTGATTTTTCAGTAAAAGTATGTTAATATAACTCCAGGCCTTGAAGAATCTTTGAAACAAAAATCTGAATCCTTAAGACAATAGATATAATAAAATATCTCTGTCCATAACCAGAAATAATACTTAGAATCTATAAAGACAAAGAAAGGAAAAAAATAAGTGTCTCTACTATTATTAAAACTTACTAACCACAAAATACTCATCATCAAGCTCATTATCTTTATTTTACAGTGAGGAATTCATCAGAGTCCTGAAAATCTTCCTTTACTTGGTTGTAGCATTGAAGCCATTGAATCCACATCCTTACACTGTTTAGCTTTGGTCTTATGTTACCATCCCTTGTATGATAACATATTAATCTTAAAAAAAATCACCTTAATAAAAACAATAATTTTCCTATATTACATTTATTTTGAAAACTTTTAAATATTTATGAGGTTCTACCTGTGAATCATTATCATTTTGAAAATTTAGGGTTTCATTCAATGTTGTCATCAGTAGGCCAAAATGAAAGAAGCCAGAGCTCATAAGCATTTTTCTTTTATGTATTTTTGACAAGAAATCTTAAAAACCTGAGTCTAAAGGAATTCTTATTATAATCAATGCAGTGTCTTTTAGTTAGAATTGGAAAAGTATTTCTGTCTACCTAGTGGAAAAATATTGCTTCTTTCTTATACAAAAAGATTACGTAGTTGTAGTTATATACAATGTTCACTGACACAAGAAACTAACATAAAGAGCAAACATTTGTTGAATTTTCATTATTAGGATACAATAAACCCAGAGACAGGAAAACTGGTATTGTATTGAGAAAATGGACATCAGAATAGTAGGAGGAGTTTTTCCACTAACAGAGTCATTGAGATATCTTATAAAGACAAATTAATATAGCAAGTACAGAAGAATTTAGTCAAGTATTGGATAGTAAGCAGTATGTCAATGTTTTTTATTTTTCCCAAGAAATTGAAACACTGGACTAGATAAACTCCCATTTTTTTCTACTTATGTTCCTTTGTTCTCAATACTACTGAATTTCAGCTATCAAAAAGAGCACTTCTTTTTCCCTGATTATCACATCAGAGCAACTAGGAGCTGACATAGTAGGGCTGGTTATCTATTTGAAGAGTTTGCCCCCAGCTGAGTTCTTTGCAGTTTAATGGGAAAGGTAGAGAAGCAATTAGAAAATAGTTGCTTCAACACCAGAGATACATCCTGGAGCCAGCTGTGCTGTCGAAAAACATTTCTCATGCATGGCAATTAAAAAACGATTGGCTGCTTGTTTCCAGTAGGTCTCAGAAGAGAAGACACTTTAAGAAGGTGGGCAGGATATGGCTTAACTGTGTCACAGAGAAGCTACAGCAGCGAGAAGTGGAGACAAAAGGGGAAAAAAATCAAGATCAGTATAAAACTCCAAATTTCAGAAAGGTTTAACAAATATAAAAGAGCAATTGATCTATATTATTGATGAAAAACACATCTACATTACTTCTAATTAACAATACTTACAAATTATCTGAATTTTAATTTTTCTATTCTTTGCAATTATGTTGAGGAAGCACGGACTTATATTATTTGTTATTCAAGTACCCTATCCCTTGTTGAACTTCTCAATTCACTTGATAATATTTAGAGTCTTCCTGAACAGAGTGAATTGGAGTGACTGATGTGGAAATAAAATCCTGGTGCTAAGAATGTTATTAGAGATATTACAAATCTCTGTATACACGTATGCTATGTATGGATGAAATACATATATTAATGATATTGAATCATACTAAATTTTTGGATGCCTTTCTGAATTAATAGAAAGTCCACAATATAGAGAACATTTTAGGAGTTTAATTTTATTAAATTCAAATATTGAATCATTTATAGAAACAAGAAGAAGATGGTGAATCTTCTAGTTTAGACAGTGTTGCTGAAACAAAGAACTTCCAAATTTACATGATGTAAGACAACAAGTATTTAATCCTCACTTATATAACAGTCCAATATGATTTTTTTAAAGACCACAGTCTTTGTTCTTGCCAGTTCTACTTGCCACAGGTATAGTATAGTATATATAGTATATTTAATAAAGGGTATATATATTAAAGGTATATATAGTACATATAATAAAGGGGTTGAATAAGAAATATGTAATAATAAATTTATGGGGGTATAGGAGTGTAAGAAACATGGGTTCTATTGACAAAATCATATGGTTTTTGTTCTTTATTTTATTTATGAAGTGAATT
>VBSM01000605.1:26637585-26654777 GCA_008086735.1 Cheirogaleus medius | reverse complement strand
TGGTATATGCTCACAGTGGAATATTACTCAATTCTAAGAAACGACAGTGAGCTACCACCGTTCATGCTATCCTGGATTAAGCTTAAGCCCGTTATCCAAAGTGAGGCAACACAAGATATGGAAAATGGGCTCCACATCTACTCACCATCAAATTGGTTCTGACTGATTAAAACTATGGTGCTCAAATGGTGGTAGTGTTCATCAGGGTTTGGGGGGGCGGCAAGACCCACATCATAGGGATGTGGCAAGCATTGTCGGATGGAAGGGCACACCTCTAACCCTTCTTAGGGAGAGGCAAAGTTATACAATGTATCCAAAATGTAAAAAAAAAAATCTTTTTTTTGGATGGAGGACAGGCAGGAGGGGGGAGGAAGTGTAGAGTTACATAATGTGAGCCGTGTGCGCCACCTGGGGATTGGACTCGCTTGAAGTTCTGGCATGTGGGGGGGGAGGGGTGGTGGAGGCAATGTATGTAACCCTAACAATATTTGTACCCCCATTATATGATGAAATAAAAGAAAAAAAATTAAAAAAAAGAAACATGGGTTCTATAAAAATTAATCCCACTTTTAAGATTATTTCATAATAAATTCTATGACATTGAATCATAAGATTCATATTTTAGCACCAGTTTTGCAGTCAAACTAAGTGTCTGACCTTGGACACGTCACTACATATTTCTTATTCTACCATTATATATAGCACAAATAAAAGAATTAAATTATTTCACATCTATATCTCTATATATTTATAAATTTTTGAAAGTTTCTATTTCAGAATTTTGCAGAATTATTCTTTATAGATATAAAACTTCAACAGTTATTGAGAAGGGAATGAAGCAAGATAGCCAGATGGAAACCTCCAGTGATCATCCTTCCATATGAACACCTAATTCCACTCCTATTCATGCAAGCAAGCACCTTCAAAAAACAGCAACAACAACAATGAGGGACCTCTACAAGATCTAGATAACAGCATTAAAAGAGAAAATCTAAGAATTATTACCCTTAAAGAGGAGGTAGAGGGAGAGATTTGGGTAGAAAATGTAGTCTAAGAAATAATAATGGAGAACTTTCCAAACCTAGAGAAGAATATCAATATTCAGGTAGAGGGAGGTCATAAAACACCAAGCAGATTTAACCCAAACAAGGATATCTCAAAGCATTTAGTAATCAAGCTTCCAAAGATCACAGATAAAGAAAAGGTTCTAAGGGAAGCAAGAGAAAAGAAATAAATGTACATATAAAGAAGTTCCAAAATATCTGGCAGCAGACTTCTCAGTGGAAACCTTACAGGCCAGGAGAGAGTGGCATGCCATATGCAAAGTGCTAAAGGCATAAAACATTAATCCTAGAATGTCATATCCTGCAAAGTATCCTTCAAACATGAAGGAGAAATAAAGACTTTTGCAGACAAACAAAAGTTGAGGGATTTCATCAATATGAGACCTGCCTTAAAAGAAATGTTAAAAAGAGTTCCTCAATCTGAAAGAAAAGAACATTAGTGAACAAGAAGAAATATTCTGAAGATAAACAACTCACTAGTAACAGTAAGGACACAAATACAAAATACTTTATTGTTGTAAATGTGGTGTTTAAACCACTCATATCTTGAACAGGAAAACTAAAAGACAAGCCTATCAAAAATAACAATAACTTTTTGAGAGATAGATTGTATAAAATATATGAATGGAAATAACAAGTTAAAAAGTGGGGTGGATGTAGTTAACAGAATAGAATTTCTGTTAGATTTCTCTTTGCTTGTTCATTTGTTTGCTTATAAGCAGAGTTGTGATATGTTTAAAATAATTAGCCATAAAAGTTTTTGTGCAAGCCTCATAACAACCTGAAATTGAAAAAAACAGACAACAGATACACAAAAAATAAAATCAAGTAATTAAAACATACTATTATAGAAAATTACTTTTAACAAAGGAAGACAGGAAGGAAAGTATAAAGGAAGAGAGCACTACAAAACAACCACCAGAAATCAAATATTATAACATCATGGCAGTAGTAAGTCCTTACCTATCAATTATAACATTGAATGTGTATGAACTAAATTTTACAATAAAAGACTTAAAGTGGCTGAATGGATAAAAAAGAAATAGCCAACTATACATTGTCTACAAGAAAGCCACTTTACCTATGAAAATACACGTACACTAGAAATAATGGGCTGGAGAAAGACATTTCATGCAAACTGAAATCAAAAACAGCAGGAATAGCTATATTTCTGTCAGATAAAATAGATTTCAAGACAAAAATTATAGAAAGAGGCAAAATAAATCATTTTGTAATGATAAAGTGGTCAATTCAGCAAGAAGATAGAACAATTCTAAACATGTATGCACCTAACACTGAAGCACACAAATATATAAAGCAAATATCAGAACTAAAAACAAAGATAGATCCCAGTACAATAATTACTGGAGACCTCAACATTCCACTTTCAACACTGGACAGATCATCCAGACAGATTATCAATGGTGAAACATCGGACTTAACTGCACTATAGACTAAATGCACCTAACAGATATTAACAGAATTTATCATTCAACAGCAACAGAATAAACTTTCTTCTCCACAGCTTATGTATCATTCTCAAAGACGGACCACAAGTTAGGCCACAAAAAAGTCTTTAAAAATTCAAAAAATTTGAAATCATACCAATATTTTCTCCGGCTACAATGAAATAAAACTAGAAATCAATAACGTGAGGAACAATGAAAAATATACAAAGTCATGGAAATTAAACAATATGTTCCTGAATGACCAGTGGGTCCATGAAGAGATTAAGGAAGAAATTAATAATTTTCTCACAACAAATGAATACACACCATATCAAAACCTACGGGATACAGAAAAGTCATAATAAGAAGAAAGTTTATAGCAGTAAGCGCCTACATCAAAAAATAGAAAAGCTTCAAATAAACAATCTAATGATATATCTCAAAGAACTAGAAAAACAGGAGCATATCAAACCCAAAATTAGTAGAAGAAAAGAAGTAAAAAGTTCAGGACAGAAATAAATGAAATTAAAAACAAATAATACAAAATATCAACAAAGTAAAAAGCCGTTCTTTTAAAAGATAAACAAAATAAACATATCTTAGTCTGGACTAAGACAGAAAAGAGAGATAAGACTCCAATAAATATAATCAGAGATAAAAAAAAAAGAGACATTGCAACTAATACTGCACAAATACAAAGAATCATTAGAGACTACTATGAGCAACTACATGCCAGCAAATTGGGAAACCTAGAAAAATGGATAAATTCTTAGACACATACAACTTACAAAGATTGAACCAGGAAGAAATCCAAAATCTGAATAAATTAATAACAAGTATGAGATAGAAACACTAATGCAAAATTCTCCCATAAAAGAAAAATCCTGGACTTTATGGTTTCACTGCTGAATTCTACCAAGCTTTCAAAGAACTAATACAGGCCTACGTAAATTATTCCAAAAAATCAAGGTGGAGAGTATACTCTCAAACTCATCCTGTGAGGCCTGTATCACCCTGATACCAAAACCAGACAAAGACACCACAAAAAAACAAAATACTTTGTCAACCAAATTAAATAACACATTAAAAAGATTAATCATCATGATGAAGTGGGATTCATCCCAGGATGCAACGATGGTTCAACATATGCAAATCAATCAAAGTGATACATTATATCAAAATAATGAAAGACAAACACTATATGATCATTTCAATTGATGCTGAAAAGGCATTCAATAAAATTCAGCATCCCCTCATGACAAAAACCCTGAAAAAACTGAGTATAGAAGGAATGTGTATCAACACAATAAAAGCCATATATGACAAACCCATGGCTAGTATCATAATGAATGGGGAAAAACTAAAAGCCTTTCCTCTAAGATCTGGAACAAGACAAGAATGTCGACTTTCACCACTGTTATTCAACATAGTACTGGAAGTTCTAGCTAGAGCAATCAGACAAGAGAGAGAAATAAAGGACATCCAAACTGGAAAGGAAGAATTCAAATTAACCTTGTTTTCTATGACATGATCTTGTATTTAAAGAAACATAAAGAATCCACCCCAAAACTATTAGAACTGATAAACAAATTCAGTAAAGTTGTAGTATGTAAAATCAACATACAATAATCAATAGCATTTCTGTATGCCAGCAGTTAGAAATCTGAAAAAGGAAACCAAGAAAGTAATCCCATTTACAATAGCTACAAATAAAATACCTAGGAATAAACTTAACCAAAGAAGTGGAAGTGAAAACTGTAGAACACTGATTAAAAAAATTTAAGAGTACACAAAAATTGGAAAGATATTCCATGCTCATGGATTGGAAAAATTGATATTGTTAAAATATCCATACTACCCAAAGCAATCTATAGATTCAATGCAATCACCATCAAAATAACAATGACATCCTTAACAAAAATAGAAAAAATAATCCTGAAATTCACATGGAACCACAAAAAGCCCAGAATAGCCAAATCCATCCTGAGCAAAAAGAACAAAACTTGAGGAATCACACTGTCTGGCTTCAAATTATAACACAGAGCTGTAGTAACCAAAACAGAACACTACTGGCATAAACACAGATACATAGACCAATGGAACAGAACAGAGAACCCAGAAATAAATCCTCACATATATAGTGGAGTTATTTTCAACACAGGTGCCAAGAACATACAGTCGGAAAAGGACAGTCTCTTTAATAAATGTGGCTTGGAAAACTGCATATCCATATGCAGAATATGAAACTCAACCCTTATCTCTTGCCATATATAAAAATCAAGTGAAAATGGATTAAAGCCTTAAGTTTAAGACCTGAAACTATGAAACTACTAAAAGAAAACCTGGGAGAAATGCATCAGGACATTGGTCTGGGCACAGACTTTTTGAGTAATACCACCAAAGCACAGGCAACCAAAGTAAAATTGGACAAATGGGATCACATAAAGCTATAAAGCTTCTTCATAGCAAAGGAAACAATCAACAAAGAGAAGAGACAACCCACAGGATGGGAAAAAGTATTTTCAAACTACCTGTCAGACAAGGAATTAATAACTAGAATATATAAGGAGCTCCAAAAACTGGACAGGAAAAAATAATTTAATAAAAAATGGGCAAAGGATCTGAATAGACATTTCTCAAAAGAAGACATACAAATGGCCATCAGGTATATAAAACCTGCTCAGTATCATTAGTCATCTGAGAAATGCAAATCAAAACTACAGTGACATACCATCTCATGACAGTTAAAATGGCTTTTATCAAAAAGACAGGCAATATCAAATGCTGGTGAGGTTGTGGAGAATGGGGAACTCTTAATCACTTTTGGTGGGAATGCAAATTAGTACAACCACTATGGAAAACAATATGGAAGTTCATCATAAAACTACAATAGAACTACCCATATGACCAGCAACTTCACTGCTGGGTATATATCCAAAGGATGGGAATTCATTATATCAAAAAGATATTTGCACTCCTATGTTTACTGCAGCACTATTCACAATACCCAAGATATAGAATCAACCAAAGTGTCCATCAACAGATAAATGGATAAAGTAATTGCAGTACCTATACACAATTCAATGTTTCATAGCCACAAAAAAAGAATTAAACCTTTCCATTTGATACAACATGGATGGAACCTGAGAACATTATGTTAAGTGAAATAAGCCAAGCACAAAAAGATATATCTCACATGTTCTCATTTACATGTGAGAGATAAATATTAATAACAATTGATCTCATGGAGGGAGAGTGGAATGATGGTGACCAGAGGCTGGGAACAGTAGTGGGGAGTGGAGGATAAAGTAGGGATGGTTAATGGGTCCAAAACTGTAGTTATATAATTAGATAGAATAAGCAATATTTGATAGCACTACAAAGTGACTATAAACAGCAGTAAGTTTTGTTATACTTAAAAATAACCAAATGTGTGGAATTGGAATGTTCCTAACATAAGCAAATGATAAATGCCCGAGATGACTGATACCTCAATTATCCTGATTTGATTAATTCTTATCGTATGCCTTCACTAAAACATCACATGTTCCCTATAAAGATATATAGCTACTATGTGCCCATAATTATTAAAAATTTTTAAAAAGAAAAAAAAAACAGTCATTGAGTCTTTAATTGTAAAAATATTCTGGGAGATTCATTCATAGTAATCAAAGTTGGAAGTTATTATGTGGTTATGTGCCAGCCATTATTCTAATGCCTTACTTATGTTTATTTATTTACACTTTTCAAAACCCCGATCATGCATGTGTTATCTCCATTTACACATACATACCGATGTATGAGGTACATGTATTTCAATATACATATGTATATATGTATTTAATCTATTATGGCAATTTAGAGATACTGTATCTTATTACCTGAAGATATATTCCTAAATTGAAACTATGTTCTAAGAAGTCAAGATAATCATAGCCATCATGTGAAAATCTTTGCAAGCAAAAATCACACAACATTTTGCAATATATAACATCACAAGGTGAAGTCATAATGTGGAGTTTGGTACAGAATACCAATTATTTTATAAGTAGTAAATAGAAAAGACCTAAGGAAGGGTACATTAAATGATTAAAGGCAAAGACATGGTATAAGGATTATAAAGTACATTTTTAAAATTGCCTATTAGATCTAGAAAGAAGAAAGCAGTATGATATGATTAGAATGTCTAATATTGTGGAGGGATTGATTGGGTAAACAACTGTATGCCTATCCATTTCTAATCATTAGACATAGAATTGTGAATAGATCAAATTCATTTTCTCATATGTTATAAAATAGTTAAAAGTACATAAAGGTCAAAGAGGGTTTTAAATATATATGAGTGTCAAATATATAACTAATTTTAGGGACATTAGAAATGTTTTTAATTCATGTACATGAAATTCATTTATTAACTACTCATTCAAGATATGATATATTCAGAAAAGATTGTAAATGTGCAAGTCTCTGAGATGCATAACACTATAATAAAACAAGTCCTGGGACTTGTTTTCATGAGTCGTAATACATGTTATGAGGCAAACACACAAATACCTCTAATGCACAATAAAAAATGAGAAGTGCCTCAGACAACTGCCAGATATATTTGCATCAGAAAAGGAAGAATTCTGAGGTCATTGTTTTGTTGTTGTTGTTGCTGTTTTACTATAGGAACCAGAGAAATCTACGTGAAAAATATGCTTTCTGTATTAGATCTTGGTGATTGCATTGAGGTAAGTGTGAGAATAGTTTTCTACTAAGAGAAATTTAGAATAGTGAAGTGACAGATCTCTTGGGAAAGATGATACATCCTGTTTTGTGTTTATTGAGTTTGAAGTATCAGTGGGGAAATCAAGGTGATGATGATGCTGATCAAGTAATTTGAATTATGAATCTAAAGCTCATTAGTCAAGTTTCGGCTAGACATTTGGAAGTCATTTGCATAGTAGACAAGAAATTCTTGGATCAGAGAGACTTTTCAAAAGAGAAATACATAGAGATAACTGAGGATAGATATGTCATGAATGGCAATGTGCAATGTAGAAAACCTAAATCGAATAAGCCTCTTTAGACTATCACTCAGGAAGGCAGCCTACTTACCTGGAGATGTCCACTTGATAAGGTCAGATATCATCCACTTTAAAAGGCTCTTCTTCTTAGGCTTTACCTAGACAAGAAGGATATTCCATTAGAATGACTAACTCCACATTGTAGAAGAAGAAAAACAGACATATACATGCAGTCAAAATTAGACACCACACATACATACACAAAGCAATAATAATGTATAAAGGGAGATTCTTTTATTAATAATAATCAGTATTTTACTCATACATGCGATGGTAAAATCTTTTAGGAAGTTTTAAAAAAGATAATTTTATTGCATTCTGAATTTTCCTTTAATTTTTTTTATTTCAGAATATTATAGGAGTATAAACATTTTGGTTACATATGATGCCTTTGCCTTGCCGAAGCCAGGGCTACAAGTGTGCCTTTCCCCCACACAGTGCACTCCACGCACATTAGTTGTGAGTTTATCTACCTCTACCCCCTCCCACCTGACCGGCACCCAATGGCTATTACTACCACATGAGCACATTATTGCTGATCAGTTTGTACCAATTTGATGTCGAGTACATGTAGTGCTTGTTTTTCCATTCTTGTGATACCTCATATTGAAGGATGGGCTCAAGCTCTATCCAGGATAATATAAGAGGTGCTAGTTCATCATTGTTTTTGTAGTTGAGTAGTATTCCACAGTATACATATACCATATTTTATTAAGCAACTCATGTATTGATGGGCACTTGGGTTGTTTCCACATCTTTGCCATTGTAAATTGTGCTGCCTTAAACATTCAAGTACAGATGTCTTTATTATAAAATGTTTTTATTCCTTTGGGTAGATGTCTAGTATTGGGATTGCTGGATCAAATGATATTTCTATTTTTATCTCTTTCAGATATCTTCAAACTACTTTCCACAAGGGTTGTACTAATTTGCAGTCCCACCAGCAGTGTATGAGTGTACCAATTTCTTCATATCCATGCCAGCATGTGTTGTTTGGGGATTTTTTGATAAAGGCCATTCTCATTGCAGTTAGGTAATATCTCATTGTAGTTATCATTTGCATTTCCCTAATTATTAGAGATGTTGAGCACTTTTTTTTATATATTTGCTGGCCATTAGTGTATCTTCTTTTGAAAAGTTTCTGTTCATGTCCTTTGCCCAGTTTTTGATGGGGTTGTTGGATTTTTTTCTTGCTGATTTTCTTAAGTTCTATGTAGATTTCAGTTATTAACCCTTTATTGGATCTGTAGAATTAAAATATTTTCTCCCATTCTGTAGGTTGTCTATTCACTCTAGTTTCCTTAGCTATGCAGAAGCTTTTTAATTTGATCAGGTCTCATTTATTTATTTTGTTGTGGCTTGATTGCTTTAGGGGTCTTCTTCATAAATTCTTTGGCTAGGCTGATGTCTATAAGAATTTTCCCAACATTTTCTTCCAGAATTCTTAAGGCTCCATGCCTTAGGTTTAAGTCTGTTATTCATCACGTGTTGATTTTTGTGAGAGGTGGGGATTCAGTTTCAATAATCTGCATGTGGTTATCCAGTTTTCCCAGCACCATTTATTGAATAAAGATTCGTTTTCCAATGTATATTTTTGTCTTCTTTGTTGAAGGTTAGATTACAATATGCGGATGGTTTTATACCATGGTTCTCAGTTCTATTCCAAGGGTCTATATCTCTGTTCTTGTGCCAGTGCCATGCTCTTTTGCTTATAATAGCCTTGTAGTTAAGCTTGAAGTTTGGCAAACTGATGCCTCCCAATTTGTTCTTTTTGTTTAAGATTGCTTTGGATTTACAAGGTCTTCTCTGGTTCCGTGTAAAGTGTAGAATTATTTTTTCTAGATTTGTAAAGAATGCTGATGATATTTTGATAGGGATTGCATTAATTCTGTAGATCACTTTAGGTAGTATGGATCTTTTAACAATATTGATACTGCCAATCCATGAGCATGGGAGGATTTTACATATATTTACATCTTCTACACTTACTTTTCTCAGTATTTTGTAGTTCTTTCTATATATGTCTTTCACCTATATATTCCTAAATGTTTAATTTTATTTAATGCTCTTGTGAAAGGTGTTGCATCTTTGATTTGATTTTTGGCTTGACTCTTATTGGCATATACGAATAGCACTGATTTGTGTGCACTAATTTTGTATCCTGATACTTTACTGAATTCATTTATCAATTCCAGGAGTCTCTTGGTTGAATCCTTGGGATTTTCTGGATATAATATCATATTATCAGCAAAGAGTGAGAGTTTGACCTTTTCTGCCCCCATCTGGACACACTTAATTCCCCCTTCTTGTCTGATTGCTCTGGCAGGAACTTCCAGCACTATCTTCAGTAGAAATGGATATCGTGGGCAATCTTGTCTGTTTCCAGTTCTAAGCAGGAATGTTTTCAATTTTTCCCCATTTTGTATGATATTGGCTGTGGGTTTATCATATATGGCCTTCATAATTTTAAGGTATATGTCACATATATGCCTATTTTATTAAGAGTTTTATCACAAAAGTGTGCTGTATTTTGTCAAATGTTTTTTCTGCATCTATTGAGAGAATCATCTGGTATTTTATTTATGTGCTGAATTGCTTTTGATAGATTTTTGTATGTTGAACCAAATTTGCATCTCTGAGATAAAGCTCACCTGGTCATGATGAATTATTTTTCTAATGTGTTGTTGAATTCAGTTTGCTAAGATTTTGTTGAGGATTCTTGCATCTATATTCATGAGGGATATGGGTCTGTAGTTTTCTTTTTTTGTGTCCTTTCCTGGCTTTGGTATCAAGGTGATATTGACTTCATAGAATGATTTGGGGAGGATACCATCCTTCTCAATATTGTGGAATAATTTCTGCAGTATAGGTATGAGTTCTTCTTTGTAGGTTTGGTAAAATTCAGGTGTACAGCCATATGGTCTGGGACTTTTATTTCTTGGAATATTTTTAATTGCTGCTTCAACATCTGTGCTTGATATTGATCTGTTCAGGAATTATATTTCTTCTTGATTGAGCCTCGGAAGTTTGTTCATTTCTAAGTATTTATCCATTTCCTCCACATTTAGTAGTTTTGAGGCATATAGATTTTTGTAGTATTCAAAGATAATGTTTTATATTTCCATGATATTTGTAGTGACCCCCCCTTTTCATTTCTAATTGCGTTCATTAGAGTCCTTTTCTTTCAAGTTCTTGTCTATCTAGCAAGAGGGCTGACAATTTTGTTTATGTTTTCAAAAAACCAATTTTTAGTTTTATTAATCTTCTGTATAATCCTTTTGCTCTCAATTTCATTTAGTTCTTTCCCAATCTTAGTTATTTGTTTTCATCTGCTATGTTTAGAATTAATTTGCTCTTCATTTTTCAGCTCCTTGAGATGGTTTAATAGTTTGTTTCTTTGTGAGCTTTCTATCTTTTGAATATGAGCATTTAATGCTATTAGTTTTCATCTCAGGAATGCTTTTGCTGTATTCCACAGATTTTGATAACTTGTGTCCCTGTTATCATTTAGTTAAAAGAATCTTTTTATTTCCATCTAGATCTCCTCCTTGACTCAATAGCAATTCAGCAACAGATTGTTTAATTTCCATGACTTTGTGAAGTGGTTAGTTTTTCTGTTGGAATTGATCTCTAATTTTACAGCACTGTGGTCTGAGAAGATACTTGGTATAATTTCTTATTTTTTTTTTAATTTATTGATATTTGATTTTTGGCCTAGGATGTGATCAGTTTTACAAAAAGTTCCATGAGCTGATGAAAAGAATGTATATTTGGCGATATTTGGGTGCAATGTTCTGTAGATGTCTGTTAGACCCATTTTTTCTAGAGCTCTGTTTAAGTCCATTGTTTCTTTGTTTATTTTCTGCATGGAGAATCTGTCTAGTTCAGTCAGTGGGGTATTGAAATCCCTAGCTACTATGGCATTACTGTTTATAATATTATTTAGATCTAACTGGGTTTGCTTTATGTATTTGGGTGCTCCTGTGTTGGGTGCATAAATGTTAAGAATTGTTGAGTCTCCTTGTTGGATTATTCCTTTCTCCATTATATAGTGACCATCTTTTCTTTCTTTACTTTTGCTATTTTAAAATTTATGCTGTCTGATATAAGAATAGCTACCCCCAAGTTCTTTTGGCTTCCATTTGCCTGGAAGTTTGTTTTCCAATCCTTGATTTTGAGTCTAAAAGCTTCTTTTTGGATTAGATGCATTTCCTGGAGACAGCAGAAACTTGGCTTGTGATTTTTTATCCACTTAGTCAATCTATGTCTCTTTAGTGGAAAATTCAAGCCATTCACATTTTTTAAGAGAAGTGATATTTGGGATAGGTTTCTGTTCTAACCGCAGACTTATCAAATGAAACCTTACAAGTCAGAGGAAACTGTGGACCCATCCTCAATCTTCTAAAACAGAATAATGGCCAACCTAGAATTTTTACCTGGCAAAACTAAACTTCATCTATGAGGGAGAAATAAAGACTTTCCCAGACAAGCAATAACTGATGGAATTTGTGAAGACCAGACCTGCTATGCAGGAAGTATTCAGACCTGCATTCTATACTGAACGGTGCAATAGACACTCACCAAAGTAAAATCACTCAAGAGTTAAAGTCAAGAATCAGGATTCCACAATGACTTGAGAGGTAAAACAAAATAATAAGAATTTATCCATGCATCCATTCATGATCTGCATGATCGATCCTATTCTTAAGGCTTGCCAATGTGTTTTTTAGTTCTTTGAATGCCTCTTTCATTTGCATTATTTCTGTTTGGTTCTTTTATAATATTTAAATTTCTTTAGAGAATTTTTCATTCATTTTCTGTATTGTTTCCGTGGTCTCTTTGTGTTGTATTTCTACTTTCTCTTCAATTCCATTGAGTTTTCTTACAATCCATATTCAGAATTTTTCCTCTGTCATTTTAATCATTTCGTTTAAGTTGATATCCCTTGTTGAGGATCTAATGAATTCTTATGGGGTGACTTTTCTCTCTGATCTTTCATGTCCCCTGCGTTCTTTTACTGATTCTTTCTCATCAATCTACTTGGTTGAGAACTGGGGGTGCTAAGACATGTTTATGTCCCTATCTCCAAATACCCAAGAGTCATTCCTTAACAGTGCTGGGAAGAGGCTCGCTGGTCTTGTATTACCTAAGTGGTATTTTAATAAGTTGTGTTATCTATGACCTGTTGTCTTCACCTCTTGCCAATGGAGATTAGTGAGTTTGGTCCCACAGCTTACGCTCTCAAGTGGTGGATTGCACTTGTGTGTATATGACTGCACTGCCCTCTAATAGCATGAGATGGTAGGCACTGTGTTAAGATATGGGGTTACCCTCTCTGTTGTTCATTGTAGTTTGCATGTAGGAGCCAGTTATAGAGGTAATATGATGTCTCTGTGTTAGGCTCTGGTCCCCTGGATGGGATATACAAATGCCACAATCTTTGAGAAAGGTCTTGCCACTCCAGAGGCTTAGTTAGACCCTATTCCCCCTTAAAGTGGGGGTAAGGGTGGGATAGATTGCAGCTGGTGCCTACAATCCTGGGTGTGTGTGCTTCTATGCTTGCTTGATCGGCCAGTAGGGGGAGCTGCTAATATATTATTCAGAGCTTTTTCACTGTACTTGGGAGACTGCTCCTGATGGGAGGGGTCAATTGGTGCAATTGTTGAGGTTTCTGGCCAGGTTTTTTCTTCCCTGTCCATAAACCCTAATAGGGGCAGCCTCCTGGATGTGGAGAGCAAGCCCTAGAGTTATGATCTTATGAGATGACCTAAGTCAGCCCAGCGGGCCAAATCAACAGGCCACCAACTATTTTTTAGCACCAAAGCTCCACAGATTCATATCAGTTGCACAGAGAAAGTGGATTTTCTCGCTTCTCTCCACTTCAAGGACAGAGCCTGCTACACCTGGCATGAAAGTCCCCAGGATCAGGGAGGGGTGTTGTCTGACACTACAGTGGCTAGGGCTAGTGCTGGTGGCAACCACTCAGGATTTGGCAGATGCTTGTTCAGCTGGCTAAATCAATAAGCCACCAGCTGTCCCCTCTGCATCACAGTCCCAGAGTCTCACATCTGCCTAGCTGAGGCTCCTGATCTTTTTGTCCCACTCTGAGCTGGCTGAATCGTCAGTAGTTTGCAGGGGCAGAGCCCCGCTTTCAGCGTTCACCTCCTTTGTTCTGGTTCTGCTGCCCACCAGAGGCAAGGTGCGTATTGTGGGAAGTAACCACTCAGATGACCAGTCCGTCTCCAACCCAGTGCAGTCCCAGAACAATGCACCAGGTAGTTGAAAATGTTTTCCACTATTGTCTCCTCTCTACAGAGCCTGTTGTCCCATGCTACAACTTTGTATTGATTTCAGGTGCATCCCTGTCTGTGTGGGTGTGGAGGTCAGTGAAGGATCCGGGCATCCTCCTGTGGGTCAGATCACACTACACTGGCTGGCTGGGTGGGAGTAGCCATCCTATGCTCTATTCCCTATTGCATATCTTGCACTCTAGTCTTTGAGACTGTATATCCCATTCACTTTTTTTGTTTTCCTTTACTGCATGTCCCATGCTGTTGCTCTGCAGATTCACAACACTGTTCTCATCAGGGAAGGGAGAGATCCACTTGTGTGTAGCCATTCAAGTTCTTTACCTACTTCTCTGGGAACAGAGAGCCAGGAAGTCATTACTAATCCACCATTTTTTTCTCTTCCTTATAAATGTCTAATACTTTCTAGTATCTTTTTCCAAAATTAGTCATTTTGGGAAAAAAGAGAAAATTATCAGGTTTTTGTTTTGTATATGCTAAATATTAATTAATAGGTGCTTTTAAAATTATAGACTATCTAAGGTATTTTATTATTCTCTACAAAATGTCAGCTGATAGTTACTGATAGTTACTTAATCCGTATGAATATCTTCTTCTTTTTTTGTTCCCCAAAGCATTTTGCTGTACTTTCTGTTTACCTTGAATGCATTTCTGTGTTGCACAGGAATTGGGTTTTATATTTCACATTTTTTCTGTGGTATGGTATAAATTGCTTACATTTGCCATTTTATAAAAAAATAAGAGAACATTCACTTTCTAATTGGAGTATAATTGAGAACAGGAATACAATTAAGATATCATAACATTTGCAATTACATATATTCCTTCCTTCTCAGTGCAGAATTTTCATTCATTTAATCATCTAATACCAACTTTATTTTGGTCTGACACTATTGTTAAGACCAGAATCATGAAAATTATTCAGAAAGGAAAAATCAGAGAAAGTGGAAATTTTTTAAGTGGGGTATAAGACCATTCATATTCAGTGTTAGTATTTATAGGTGGGATAAACTTATCTTCATCATGGTGGGGGATAACTTGTTGTTTTGTTTTCCATCTTGTGCTATTGTTTTATAAGATCTGTGAGCTTTAACTTTTGGGTGTTTTTATGTTAATGAGTATCTATTGTACGGTTCCATCTATAATGTTATTCTGAGTATTTCTTGTAGGGCAGGTCTAGTAGTGAAAAATTCTCTTAGTGTTTGCTTGTCTGGAAAAGTCTTTATTTCTACATCATTTATGAAACTTAATTTTTCCTGACAAAAAATTATTGGCTAGCAGCTGTTCTCTTTAAGAAGACTAAAACTGTGGCCCCAATCCCTTCTGGCTTGTAATGTCTGTGCTGAGAGGTCTGTTGTTAGTCCCATGAACTTTCCTTTATAGGTTGGTTGCCTCTTTCATCTTGCTGCTTATAGAATTTTCTCCTTTAATGTAACTGTGGCCAAGGTGATCACTATGTGTCTTAGAAGTGTCCTATTTAGTATGAATTTTCTGAGTGTTCAATGATCATCTTGTATCTGTATATCTGAATCCCTGGTGATAATAGGGAAGTTTTCCTCTAATTTTCTTTAATAGTTTTTCCATGCTTTTTGTTTTTTCTTCTTCTTCCTTAGGGATATCTTAATTCATATAGTCCCGTATAGTTTAGTTCACAAAGTCCTATATTTCTCTGAGTTATTATTCATTCTTCTTTATTCTTTTTTTCTATATCTTTTACTGACTGTGTTCATTCAACAGCCTTTTCTTCAAGTTCTGAGGTTCTTTCTTCTGCTCAAGCTAGCCTATTGCTGAAGCTTTCTGCTACATTTTGAAATTCCCTAAATGGTTCTTTCATTTCTTTAAATTCTGTTTAATCTTTTTTTATGTTTTCTAGCTCTTTAGTCACTTTTTCATTTTTTTCATTTATGTCTTAAAATATTTTTATGGCTTCTTTGTGTGAGCTTTCAACTTTCTCTTCAATCCCATTCATTTTATTTGCTAGCCATACTCTGTATTCCATTTCTGACAATTTTGACAATTTCCTCTTGATTCAGGACCATCATTGTTGATCAATTGTGATCACTTGAGGGTATCATACTAGCTTGTTTTTTCATGTTGCTAGAGTTATTGTGATAGTTTCTCTCTGAAACCTCTTCTCTCAGCTCAGAGTAGGTAAGTCTGCAGCATACCTGTTCTCCTTTGGTGGGAACTCTCCTCCTTAGTGAGAAGAAAGAGAAGTTCCTAGAAGTGCTGTTGAGAGATTGACCCAGCTGGGGAGAAGCAGATGCACTGAGAGCCTGTAATGCAGCTAATCTGTATTCTTTCTTTCCCCTGTAGATGTCACAGTCCAAGTCGGTGCTTGATTATCTTCATGCAGAGTTGTGGACTGTTCCCCAGGCCACCGTTGGAAGCTTGGGTGGGAATGTGGGCGAGTCCTTCTACATGAAGGCTGGAACTGTGGGAGATTGCTCTGCCTGGGTCTTCCCTTGACAGTAACAATGGCAATCGGATGAGGCTATCTAGGCAGTGGTTATGTGTGTCAGTGTTGTAGGTGTTCACTTCAATTGGGTCAGGTGCAATGGCTGCTTGAAATTAGCAGGTCACAGGCATATCTTTGGACCACAGGATTGGTCCACATCAGCAACTGGTGGGAGCCACTGGGTGGGGGAGATGAGTTCCAGCAGTAGCACTGGAGCCCGGGGGGTGGGGCAGTGGAGTCCGACAGCAGCAGAGGAGTCTTGGATCCTTGACCATAGGGTGCAGCAGCAGCGCTGGAGCCTTGAAGGTGTAGCCATGGCACCAGGCAGTGGTTCTGGAGCCTCAAGGGTGGGGCCCTGGGGCCCAATTGCAGTGCATAACCTCCCATGCATTTGAATGGTTTATAATAAAATGATCATTTTTTTAAATATAATTTTTAAAGTTTCATAATTATTTGCTTGTCTTTATTTTCCATACTGTCCACCAAATAGTTAATGACAACCAAAAGTTATAGAGGACCAACAAAAGCAAAATTCCAAATCAAAATCTGTCAAAAACTAATCATCTTTTTATGTGACATTAATATGAGTGATACAAATTATTTTGTATACATACAAAACTACCTGAGAACAGGAAATTTATTATATACATTTTTGTTTGCTGGTTGTTCTCCAACTTTATTTTTCTTCAAAAAATAGTAGAAGAAGTAAACAGTAAAAGAAGATCTTCCCTTATCTTTCCATTTCTCTCTTCCCTTTATTGCAAAACTAAGTGAAATATTTTTCTTTATTTTTTACACTTTCTTGTCTTTTCCATTCTTTCATTCACAATAATCAAGTTGTCATC
>VBSM01000605.1:26612267-26632066 GCA_008086735.1 Cheirogaleus medius | reverse complement strand
TACTATAAATTTTAAGGAATTGATCTTGGCATTGCTAGTTCTAAAAGCAGTGCTACTTCTATTTACTTCTGTGTACTCAGTGCTTCCAGTGGGAAGAAGAGTAATTGGTATGTTCTCTGGATCCAGCATTCATTGGCAATATCCCACTGAATTTGGGAGCAGAAACATTGAATCTGAGAGCAGTAAATAGTCTTCACTTAAGGTCTCTGGTCTGTCCATGCTCGAGCATAAAAAATGGATCTTGTATTTTTACTCTCTGCGAGGTAAGAAGGTCAGGCAGGACTTTCCTTCTACAAGCTTATGCAGTTCTTGTTTCCTGATGCTCTTTTCCATTTGCAGTTGGGACTAATGGAAAGTTAAGGCTATCCCCTACTTGTCTTCAATTCAAGAATGAAAGATTTATATGGTTCTTATTGGGCTGAAGTCCTTGTCTCACTCTCAAAATCATTTACCAGGGAAGCCTGTGCTTTGAGTAATAAAGGGAATTCTTGCCTCATATGTTTATCCTCCCTGTCAAGAATAAGTGTGGAATGAGCATAGCATAAAACTCTTCCTATCTAATAGACATCCTGATCAATCTACTTCAGCCTCTAATCCCTGCAAATTCAGGAAAGAAATAATATATCAAACACCAAATATGTAGGGCTATTTAAATGTCCATGATTCTATCTTTCACCACGCAAATATAGAATCACATATTAATTAATATTAAGCTACATAAATCGCAATATAGTTCTTTAATTTTGTTACTAATACTACAATATTAAAGAGTTTAGAAAAATGTTATAAAATCTGTTCTAAAAATTAACTTTATTCTTTAAAAATTTGTATCTATAGAATTTAGAGGTTTTGGCAAAAATCTAATAAAACTCTGTGTCAACAGCTTTAAGTGACATTTTGAATGTAGCTATTTCAAGAATAAAATATGAAGTAGCTCTTCCCAGGAAAAAAGTCACTGCTAATGACACTAATAAATTACGTACTGTTAGATATGCTCAAGTAGGCAATTACTATTACTTTTCCTATTTCCTATGAAGGCTCCTGAAATGTTTTTAGCTACTTAGTTTGCCAGTCTACCTCCTCCTTAGAGACCTGATTTGCAATCAACAGTTATGTAAATTTTTTATCAGATTAGACTTTCAAAACTAAATTTTCAATAACATATGCAACCATTACCTCAGTAAAACTGACAAAACGTCAGAGACAGAGACAAGGTAGAGTAATTAGTAAAATGGTGGAGATCTGCAAGCAATTCAAATAGAAAAAGCATTTATTTTTCTGAAGATTATAATTTTCTGGAGGATAAGCAGAAAAAAATTTTTACAGACCGTTTTATTTCTCCAGTTAGGGAGTAGAGAATGTTGTATGATATTTATGTATCACATAATTTAAAAGTTCCTAATAACATACAATTTGAGTTTTATTATATAATGATATTTTGCCTATACTTCATGTTAAAATGAAATTTTATACCATTTCCAGGTCACTTGCTATGGGTATGATAATTACACAAAGTCTCTGAATTTTTTTACTGAGTAAATCAGCCTTTATAGATTTCAAAATGCTAACTTCATTTCATTATGAATTACACCCTAGTAAGGTGACAACATAAAGCCACTAATATGATTTTCACATTGTGCTAAATGTTTAACATGCTACATTCACTAACTCTGAAGCAAGATCAACAGAACCTAAGAATTATACATTCTGATGTGAAATCTTTATCAGTTTTAAAGTTTTTTAAATAAAAGTTACTTGTAAGTTGTGTGTGTCTAATTACAAAACATGCAGGTAAAATTGTCAGTACATGTATTAAGTTTAAGTAAAACTTGTAACCATATTGAGGATTCTTTGCATATTTGAGAAGATATTACCTTGATCAAACTTATTTGGACCACAATTTATATTTTGTACAAAATACAAAAGTCCTCCTTTTAAGGTTTCATAATTAAAGGAAAACTGTATAGGGAGAAACAAAAATATGTTTAATCTTTGATTATTGCTGCTCCTATCTCCAATAAACATTATATAGGTCTTAAGAAAAACGATTTCTTAATTTTTCCCTTTGGAATATTTGAAACATTTTAGATTTATCCTTTTAATGTTATTTGTCCTTTCATAATGTTATTTGTCCTTTCACCACCCTACCTGCCTAGTGACAGCATGTTGTCAACATTTTCTAAAACACTATACAGTAATTTGTGCTGCTTTATTTAATTAATGTTAGTGTCTCAAACTTTTAAATGGCAAAAATTACAAAATGCTCTAAATTACTTTCAATTGGAAAAAGTTTAAATAAAATTTTTATTTTATTTTATAACCAAAGTTATACTGAATAAATTGATATCTTGTAAATTCAAATGGGTAATTTTAACAAGAGTGAGTTGTTTAACACAAAGGAATTAGTAAACAATGATGAGATTTCTATCATCTGCAGAAGATTTTTGGAAAAGGAAAAAGATACTTTGAACGGCAAAAATTCCTCTCAAGTCATATCTTATAATTGGATATAAAAAATTAATAATATCAAGTTTTTAAATTAGATACTTAGTATAGTCTTTATTCTTTTAGAAGCATTAACAAATACTATTTCAATTAACCTTCACAACATTCTTATGAAATAGGTTTCATTATTAGTCCCAATTTACTAATGAGAGAATAAAAGAATGGAAAGCTGCATCAGGCCAGCCATACCAAAAGAATATCGGACATAAATAGATTATAGTTTCTGAGAGTTCCAGGACCAAATAGCTGTAACTCTCCTCCTTTCCCAGTGATCTTCACCACATTGTTGCATTATGATCCTTCACTCAAGAAAATATGAATTTCTCCTAAAAGGTTTTTATTTTAAAAAAATTTCCATATGTCCAGATCATATTTCTACCATGATTTGAGTAGATTATTTATACTCTAGCTCCATATTAACAAATTCCAGGTTTAATGTCTTCCAAAATGTTGAAGGGATGTACCACAGAGCAGATTGATAGAATACAAATTAGACAATACAGAGCAAAGAGTACAGACAAGCAGTGCTCTTGAAATTCTAGCCTTTTGCACCCTTAACTACTCTCCCAAATGAGGTATTCTGAGATTAGAAATTCCTTCATGAGCTTACTGTCACAGACTTTTCAGTCTGGACTTGTTCTCAAAATAGCAATTCAATTGATCTGTTGCTATGACCCCAATCACTATGATCATTTCATTCAATTCTTCTCAAGGTACTCTAGAGCCATTGGTGAGTTTGAAAATTTAACCAACTTAATTTCCATAAACACTTCTTAAGGAAGAAAGAGGATACAATGCATTTTCATGGAGTGATAGTCATTTCTTTTTTTATTATTACATGCATGCAGAAAACCCATAATTTTCTAAAGAGTCATTGATAGTAGAACTAACTTATTTATCATGAACTCTTTTTTGCACTAAAATTATTCAAGTATGCAGCTAAAAATTTAAGGTTTTTATCATTGATAAATATAGATATACAGACTATCAAAAATTATCACAACAAATATACACCACCAGAGTATCCCTAATGTCAATGTTAATAAAAATTGGTAGGACAGAATAAAACAGAAAATGAAAAAGTAAAGAAAAATGTATCTGGTAGAAGATAGTACCAACTCTCATTAAGTAGCAACCTCTATGCTAAGACTTATATACTTTATCCACCTTGATCATATATTTACTAATTAATTAAAAATTATTCATAGTGTTCATATAGGATATTTTTGTACTTCATCTCTACCAACTAGGCCCTCAGTTTTGGTGTGTAAAACAACAATATGGGTATTGCCAATATCTGTAAAATAAAAAAAAGGGCTTAGATCTTTATTATTGATCATATTTATCAATTTGACATTTTTGTTTTCCATTTTATAGTTTGAATATGTTAATTCAACAACCTAGACAAGCTAAAAAATACTACAATGTTGATTAGTTTAGGGAAAACAGAGTTTCTAATAGAAGTCCTTATTTTGTAGTAGGTTTGCTAGTCATGGCACTTATCTATATACATCTTTGGACATTGATCTCATGAAAATGGTAGCTCTACCCTCATTTATCCAGATAATAATCAAAGACTAAGCAGTATTAATAAAATATTTGATGCATAAATATTTTATGCATTGAACTCTACAAGCTGATGAGATTATGAGACATGAGCTCTATAAACATAGACACATTGAGAACACCAGACACTAACAAATATAAAATAATGATTGTCAGGATATAATCATGTGACAGTAAGGTAGAAGTTGAGAATGGAATCAAGAATGTTAAACTTCAAAGTGTGTGAGAAAATTTTTCACAATAAAGAAATTTCCCACCACAAAGGCAAAAAGCACCTTCATTTAGAACGAATAGTATCAGAGGATTAAGTGTTTAGTGATAAATTAATACAGATAGGTCAGCGAGAGTAGGAAATCAATTTTTGTTGCTTTGTGATTTCATAATAGTTTCCTCCTATTTAATCGGAAATAATATTCAGCACCATTTGGAAGAGTGAGAACATGAGAAGGCTATTGAATACAGAAGGCCATGTGGCAAAATAAGAAAAAAGAACATAGACTCTCATAGTCTACTGCCTCCTTTAGATGTACCATAAAACAAACTGCATCAGTTCCAAAAGTTCTTCCAAGCAAGACTCATTCCAAGGCATATAGTAGTTCTTACGAAAAAGAGATTCAATGACCAAGTAAGTTTCTGATGTTCTGTTTTTCACAAAAATAAGCAGTTTATATATACATCTCAACAGCTTTACTATGGTAGTGACTTTGTAGTTCTCAAAAATAGAAATAATTATATATCATTTCTCAATATCATGAAAATAATTTTCTGCAAATGGTATTTTTTGGAAATGGAACTATAGAACCCATCTAACAAGAGGTTAAACTGAAATACATAAGTTGTTTAAACAATTCAATTAGAAAAGAAATCAAACAATTCACTTAAAATGGGCAAAATATCTGAATAGACATTTCTCAAAAGAATACATATGAATGGGCAACAGGTATATGAAAAAATGTTCAATATCAGTAATCATCAGGGAAATGCAAATTAAAACTACAATGAGATATCATCTCACTTCAGCAAAATGGCTTTTAGCCAAAAGACAGGCAATTATAAATGCTGGTGAGGATGTGGAAAAGGGGAACCCTCGTATATTGTTGGTGGGAATGTAAACTTCCATACTGTTCTTTATAGTACAGCCAATAAGGATAACAATATAGAGGTTCTTCAAAAAACTAAATCAAGAACTACTATAAGATTCAGGGATCTCACTGCTAGATATATATTCTAATTTAAGGCAATCAGTATATCAAAGAAATACTTGTACTTACATGTTTATTGCAGCACTATTCACAATAGCTAAGATTTGAAATCAACCTAAGTGTCCATTAACAAATGAATGGATACAGAAATATGGTACATATGCGCAGTGGAATATTATTCAGCCACAAAAAAGAACCCAAATGCTGTCATTTGCAATGATATGGATGGAACTGGGGAACATTATATCAAGTAAAGTAAGCCAAAACACAGAAACACAAATTTTGCATATTCTCACTTATATGTGTAAACTGAAAATTAAAACAATTGATCTCATAGAGATAGAGAATAGAATGATGGTTACCAGAGGTTGGAAAGAGTAGCAGAAGGAGGGGGATAAAGTGGTAATGGCTAATGAGTACAAAGATATACATACATAGAATGAACAGGATCTAGTATTTGACAGCACAACAGGATGACTATAATCAACAATAAGGCACTGTATGTTTTAAAATAAATAAAAGAGTGGAATTAAAATGTTCCCAATACAAAGGAATGATAAATGCTTGAGGTGATGGATACTCCAGCTATCCTGATTTGATTATTACACATTGTATGCCTGTGTCAAAACATCACATGTACTTCACAAATATATGCAATTGTTATGTACCCATAATAATAAAAATTTTAAAATAAATGCTTTTATTTGTTTTAGATTAGATGCATAATAAATATTTTCCTTTCCACTTCCCTAAAAATTCTCTTTTTTCTACCACAGAGTCAGATTGCAGGCAGAGCCTCTAAATAAGACCACCTTATTGTATATTATAGTCCATCTTTTTATTAAATCATTAAATAGATCTATTGTCTCAATTAAAGGAAATGTAGTTATATTTCTTCTATCTGGAAAAAAAACATGGTGCTATGGAGGATGATTCTACCAAAATTTAGAAAGTCATATCTTCAACCCATTGGTAAGAAAATCAGGCTGGATATGATTTCTCCTTTAATTTTTGCTCTATAAGCATTGCTGGCAAAAAAGAGTGTTTAATTATCCAGATGCAATTAAACACTTAAGGGATTAATTAATTAGTTAGCATTTGTAGCACTCTTAAAGAGGAAAATCACTGTTTAAGAATTATCATTATTAATATGAACAGATGCAAGGCATGAAAGCATCATTTATGCACACATATGGCACCCCCATCAACTCCTAACTTACACTTGATTGCAAGGATGGATAAATATGCTCTTGGCTTTATTCACGGTTGTAAAATCTGTTAGGGCCCTATTCAGAGACATAATTGCTCTTTGAGCCAACATGAGCACTCATTTCCAAATATTAATCCAATGGGTCTTCAGAAAAAAACTATGCCAAAAATCATTTTCAGGAATGTCTATTTCCATTTACAGGAAAAAACAGGTGTTTTGTATAAGCATATTTAAATTACTTAATTATGCCACCACTTTTAAAATATATATATTTAGTTTCTTCTAAGGGTGATGCAAATAAAACTATAAAATTAACTATTAGACAATAAACATTATTTATTTAAAAGAAGTAGTAAGAGAATTTCAGTCATTCTTTAGTACATATAAGATTACACCAGGCCCATACTGTAAATTTATCACTTAATTTAAACCTTGTAAAGTTAAATTTGCTTATTTACTATCAGTTTTAGGCTATCATTATCCCTTTTATTATTTTAAGATAAAGGTGTTCATTTAATGGAAGGACAAATCTACATGAAAGTTTATTTTTGTATCTTCATTATTATACATTATTATACATTATTATTTTGTATCTTCATTATTATACATTTATTTAATAAAATAAGGCTATTTTTGTATTACATTGATGTAAAGCCAAAACACATTGATGGCTATAAAAATCTATATAAGCTTTTAACTAATGCTTTCATATTAACCTGAGATAATATATTAAAACTTACAACTTGATAAGTCATGTTCCCACACAATATCATAGCAAGTAATGAAGAAATAATATGAAGTTTACAGAGCCATTTATATCAACTTCTTAAATGGCCAAAACCTGTTATCTTACCTCTGCAAGCTATCAATTCAAATATATATATATGTAATACAAAGATGTGGTTTTGTTTAGATCATTTTTGATGCTTCGTAAGGCTTTATACTGGCATTTGTAGTAAAACAATGTGTAGGTTGCCATAGTTATAAGGAAATGGCTCTTCAGCTTACAGCCCGTGTTTTCATAAACTTAAAAGATGAGAATAAACACTCATCAGAATAAAGCTTTGAGTACTTATTTTCAGTATAACACTTAATTGTGTTTCTAAATATAATGAATAAATGTTAAATTAACATGAAAGCCAAAGCATAAGCATGCAAAGAATAATGCAAAGGAGGCTACAAAATTTGATAATGTAAATGGAAACAATTTTCTAAATGTGTGCAGTGTCTTAAAACAACAGATATTCTTTTCTTAAAAAGATTACTGCAAGATTTATATATTTTTAACTTTAGTTCTCTTCATGTTTATAGTTAGAGATGATGAAGAAATTATGTTTTAGTTCATTATGGTGAACTAAAACATCCTATCTCTCTTTCTTAGGTATTTTTTAAAATTATTACAAGCATATGCTTTGTTTGGCTAGAATGGTTTGCATTCTCATCATTCATTCTTTGTCTCAACCTTCAATAGCAATGATGATCCTATCTTTTTCTCAACCACAGAGCATCTACTTTATGTTTTCTTAGGAAATAAGCAGTTATTAAAGGGAAGAATCTTGTGCATTAAACTAAATAATTTCTATGCTGAAAATACTCAGAGTTAAAATCCACATTCTCATTGTTGTTATAAATCACCCCACTCCTAAGGATCTTTCCAAAATTATACTGTGTTCTCATTCATATGTGGGAACTAAAAGAAGAAAACAAAATGAATCCATGGAGATAGAGACTAGAATGACAGTTACCGGAGGCTGGGAAGGATAGTGGGAGGCTAGGATAAAGACAGGATGGTTAATGGGTACAAAATAAAGTTAGATACAATGCATACAATCTAGTAGTCAGTAGCAAAATCAGGTGACTATTGTTAACAACAATTTATTGTATATTAAAAATAACTAAAAGAGTGGAATTGGATTGGTTTTAACATAAAGAAATGGTAAATGCTTCAGGTTATAAATACCCCAATTACCCTGATTTGATCAAGGCACATTGTATGACTGACTGAAAGTATCACATGTACTCCATAAATGTGTACAATTATTATGTATTGTAATGTTTAAAAATAAAACATGCTTTAAAAATTATCCCTAAGCAATCCCATTGACATTTTAAAAGATTAGATATTACATTCTGGAAAAGAACTCTTCACATAATTGAAGGTAGACTTAAAATCAACATTAGGTTATGTTTATTTAGACCTAGTTTTATATGTTAACATAGAGAATTTAGAAGGGAAATGGTTATCAGCAGTGACAAACACCAGAGAGATGGAAATAGATACCCAAAGTGGGATGGAAAGTGAGACCTTTGAAAATGTAGAGGAGAACAGAGATATTTAAATCAAGAATAATGGAGGACAAAAAGACAGTGATCCAACTGTTAAAATATTTAATTAATCAGGGATGGTGACCACATAGTGACCAAGGAGAGTCATCTGGGGCAATAATATGTTCTTCAAAATTGCTGGGTTTTTTAGGGAGGATGCTAAAACATTGATACAAAAATGGCAATGAAAGTTTTGTCAAGGGCCTAGTTCACCTCTGCAGTACACATCTGATAAGGGAGGAAAAGCAATAACTTTAGCAGACATCCAAGTTTTAGTTTTCTCAGAACGCTTCAGAAAGTTCTGAGAAGATGAGAGTTTTATGGATTTTGCTGATGACAGATTTTGAGTTCAAGTGAATACCAAAGAAGAGTTTTTGTTGGACAGTTTTAGGATGGGGTGGACACTGGATTCTTGTTGGGAGATACACTGAACATTTTGTAGATGAGCCTATGTGCTGGGAAATAATCTGGTAGGTTGGGAATTGCTCTGGATGCCAGGTAAATAAGAATATGAGAAATGTTGGGATTTTTTGATAGTTTATTAAGAAGAACTAATCAATCACATTTGAGACTGCTTTGTTAGACTTTCTATACTGGTAAGGCCCAAAATGCTAGCAGATATGGTAGCGTAGAGTGCTTTAGGACTTATTCAGTCCTGCAATGGGCATGTTCACAGCATGGAAGGACATTTTAGGCAGAGTTTTCCGATTAATGCCAGTGTGATGAAATTTTAAATTGATGCGCTTCATGGGTGAACTCTCACTAAATATCATAAAAACTAGATGAAATATTTGAATGAAAATTATCTTGTTCTTTAGTTCTGAGAATCACATTGTACCATACCTCCAGTAATTAGCTCCCTTCATGCATCTTCCAGTTTTCTTTTTCGGAAATTTGGATAATGAACCTAGATTTAGCCTGTACATTTCTCATATTTTTCTTCTTACTTTTTCTCTCCTTTGTCTTTTTGTACTTATCCCTGGAGCAATCTTCAACTTTACCTAAAATGAGTATTCTATTATGTTGTTATATATATTTTTTTACTTCCTAGTGTATTCCTTGTTTATGAAACACCTGCTTTTAAAACATGTTGTTTTTATTTCTTAAATTTATTAAAATTTCTGATACTTTTGAGGATATTAACCATACTGATTTAACTTTTCTTCTATTCTCCATATTGCCTGTTTCTTTTAAGTTTCTTGGCTTTGATTCTGTTCATTGATGCAAAATTCTTTCTTTAAATTATGTGATCACAATTTTCTATTTAAAAGTGAGACATTGGCCATTTGAATGTCTTCTCTTGAGAAATGTCTATTCAAGTCCTATTCCAAAATGTATTCATATATTAAAACAACACATTGTATCCCACAAATATATACAATAACAAAAGAGTAAGGCATCAAAAACAGCTTAAAATGCTTAAAATCTCTATTTCAAGTGAGAAATTGGATAGTGATTCTTCTCTTTTATGGAAATAACCTCCAAATAGCATAGCATTGTTTCCTCAATGCTCCTCAAGAAGAGTATCTCATTTTTCTAATTGAGAGAGGATGGAAGGAATACATCTGTGTGCTTTTGGTCTTGGAGCTCACATACATAACAGAGCTTAGGAATATTTTTTTCAGTATTTTAATTTCCCTTATTGCTTTTGCTTTCAGTGTGAGACCTCTCTCTGGGATTTATAAATTCAAAGGGTCTTCATTTAACTTTTTTCTACAAAATAAATTTCCTATTTACTTCTTGGAGAGATGTAATTACCTGGTTTTCCCAGTACAGGGATGGCATATTGAGTTTTAACTTTTTTTTCATATTTTTAAAAATTCTTATATTTTTAGTCCCATACCTCTTAAGAAATTCTTCCTCTCTCCAATTCTGAATCTGTCCATCTACATAAAACAAATTAGCTTCATTATTCCATGGCAGATTTCAGCTTTCTGTTTGAGAATATATATATATATCTGCTCATTCACTTTTCCTCTTCTAAAATTTAGTATATATCTCTCAGGTTATATCACTTCCTCTCCAATTTTCAACATATACAACACAATAAAGGTGATACATCACATCAACAGAATGAACTGCAAACACCATATGATTATCTTACTAGATGCAGAAAAATCATTTGATAATATTTAACATCCTTTCATGATAAAAACTCTTAGTAGATTAGGTATAGAAAGAATGTACCTCAATACAATAAAAGTCATAATTGACAAACCTACAGATGACATCTCACTGAACAGGGAAAAGTTGAAAGCCTTTCCTGTAAGAACTGGAACAAGAGAAAGATGCTCCCTTTCTTGCCAACACAAAAAAATAATAAATATTTGAGATAGTGAATATGTTAATTATTCTGATATGATCATTACACTTTGTCTACATGCAACAAAATATCACTCTGTTCACAATAACTATGTATAATTATTAGGTGTCAGTTAAAATGATTGTAATGAATTTTTATTATTATATAATAATGAAGAAAGAGAGAATGGAGAAAAACTGGAAGTCAGAAAGGCAGAGCATAACACAGTTCAGGCAAAGAAGTTGTGACCGCCCAACACTCTAACAATATTCCCCAACCAAGACCTCACATCCTGGAAACTAAACCTGGAAAAAGTACAGCCTTCAATCTGCAGTCACTATAGAGCAAGGTGCTCACATGGTAGTAATACTCACTGAGTGCCAGTCAGGTGGGAGGGAGTGGTGAGGATGGGTAAACTCACAACTAATGGATGCTGAACATGCTATATGGGAGAAGGGCACACTTGTAGCCCTGGCTTGGGTGAGGCAAAAAAGCATTATATGTAACCAAAATGTTTGTACCCACATAGTATTCTGAAATAAAAAAATAAATAAATAAATTTATAAAAAATAATACTTTATCCATGAATAAGTTCCAACTTGAGCACAAACTGATTCAAATATCCCGGTATTAATACTCACTCTCCAAATGACTGAGTTCTAAAACAGACTTGTTGTTAGTCTACTTGCCAGAACTCAGAGGGCAATATCACATAAGAAGAATGCGTGATTGCTACAAATGATTGCTGGTAGGTGGTCCACCCTGCCACGACCTATTGAAGCTGTACAATAGCTGCAAACTCTACTTTCACAATAGTGAAACACGTGATCACTGATCATTAAACAAAGTTGTATTTGTTAAAAAAAGAAAAAAATCACAGGTGAACGTAGGCTGTCCTCTTAAGGGAGAATTCTCCTAGATAATTACATTTAAGACAAATTACAAAACTCATGATTCATAAAAATCATTTCATTTAGAGGTGCCCCCCATTTGATCATTTGATTATATGCCCTAAGTATGTATCTTGGGGATTTTGCTTGGGAGATTTTAATTACAAAATTTGTTTTTAATTTATTTGGAAAACTTTTACTGGACACCTATTCTGTCAAGACATTGAGCTAAGTCATATGGATTCTACTGAATGGTTTAGAAATATAAATCACATCTTGCAAATAAACCTAAGGGTATCAGTTACATGCCATCATATCTCTTGGAAACAAATTGGCTAGGAAGCCAGAAAAAAATAATGAGAGAAGCCTGATAATATCCATGGCCCACATTTGAGGGTTAAGCATACTGGAGCTACAATACATAAAGCCCTGCTCCAGATATATATTTAATGCCAAAATACTTGTGCATAAAGAATAATAAACGAGAATCCATTGAAAAAGTTGCATCCAAGCACCATTATCCATGTTAGAGAGTTTATCTTCTACATGATTTATTCTACATTAAATGTTATTAATATAGAAAGTAAGTGGAAAGCAATCCCTTAGAAAACTTTTCTCTGTCATTTGAGAGTCAAGCAATACATTCATAATTGTATTAATACAATATTATGATTAAGAATCAGAATGAACGTGGATAAAACAAAAATAGCAAACACAATGGGTGACTCTAAAACTTCTGCCAGGGATCTTTCTAAAACTTTTATGTGCATTAACTCAAGTAATTATGAAAATAGCATAATGAAATGAGTTCTGTTGTTATAGACATTTGCAAATGAAAAAGCTGAGTAAAGGAATTTCTTATTTGTTCAAAGCTACATGCCATGCAGGAGGGAAGCCAGGCTATCAACATTCAGTTCCACAGTCTGGGTTCTTAAACAAGTATTGCACCAATTGAGCAATAAAAACTTTAGAATTTCACTGGAAAATGGTGTGTAGGATTCGTATTAACTGGGATGCTAAGGGAAGATTTAATGAGGCAATGGTTTTTTAACTGAAAGCATGAGTAGAAATGGATTTAAGATTATAGTATATGAATGAAGAAAGATAAATTCACTGATGCCGTAGAGCGATGTCTGCAGTGTAGTGCGATAAAAACATCTGGGGTTACTTAAAATACAGATTCCCGAGCTCTACCTCTGAAGGTGTGTGTTTGCTTTCAGAAGGCCTAGGGTGTACCAGGGAATTAAGTTTTTAATAAGATCTATGGATGCTTTTGATGCCAAGTCCCTGGAGGACACTATGAAAAATACTGTACTAGTATTTTAAACTCAAATTGGATTCCTATTCTAAGGAAATGAGATAGGAGCAGAACAAACGTAAAACAATTTATCTCATGAACAATCACGTCTACATAGAAAATAATACCAAAGAGAATAGATATCAGTTCCTGTTTCATAAATTTTTTCCATTTGTTTGAATATAAGTTCACAATGTAAATTTATGCAATGATGTTTATGCCATTGCCACATGCTTAGTATTTAATATTATCTTACCAAATGCATTTATTTTCATTTCCAATCCATGCATTTTAGCTGTCCAAAAAGAATCTTAGTTCTTATCATAGAGGTATATAGGGTGTTTGATTTCTTAAAAAGCATGAGAATATGGTTTAGCAATTAATGCTGATTTTCTTCTATTATGGAAGAAACATTTATCATCCCTAAGGCGAAAGATCTTTCTTAGTGACAGCCTAAATTATTCAATAAGATCACATATACCAATGATATTCAAAACTAATTATTTCTACTTTGTAACATAATTTGTCATATGTATTTACTTTTATAAATATGCTTCCCTTGAAAGACATAGATTAAAAAAAAGCAGCAGTGCAATACGGCTCTGGAAATTTAAGATCATATTTTGAAAACAATGGTAATAATTGCAGGTTGGGAGAGGTTAGACTTTATTATAAAGTCATTGTGTCCTGCCCTGAGTCCCTCAGCAGAATTAGTTTCAATCTCCTTCCACCTGGGAACTCGGCAATTGTGTTCACGGTACAGTTGTCATATTACATTGTGATTTTTTGCTTAGTGTCTGACTCAAACAAGACTATATGAAACCACATGGAGCTTGTATCAAGAGTAATATTATATTTAAAGAATGATTCTCAAAGACAACCTGAATGTAAATAATTAAGGGGATTTATGATTTACAATTATTTCTTACATGTTATTATTGTTTATAATCAATGTGGTTTGACAACTTCTTACAGATTTTCTTCTAAGAACAACACATCACTTTCAAGAGTTCCTAAAGAATGAGAGCATGAGAAAATGAAAAAAATATAGGCAACACTTTTTATATATGTGTAAGATGTAGGGGGAAAAACAGGTTAAATGATTATCATTAGCAGTCTTATAATTAAACTATGATGTTCTTAATCTACTATATTGAAGCTGTTCTAGATTAAAGTTTTAAGTTAAATTTTTGCCTTTTTAAAAAATAGGCTTTAATTTTTTTAGAGCAATTTCAGGTTCATGGCAAAGCTGAGCAGAAGATACAGAGATTTCCTGTATTTGCCTTGTGCCCTTACGTGCATAACCTTCCCCATTATTAACGTCCCCACCACAGTGATACATTTGTTATACTTGATGACTCTACATTGACACATCTTTACACCTAGAGTCACAGAGTTAGTTTATATTAAGTTTCACTCTTGATTTTGTACCTTCTGTGGGTTTGGACAAATGTAAAATGGCATGTATCCACCATTATAGTATTACACAACGTAGTTTCACTGCTCTGACAATTTTCTGAATATTTTAAATCAGAATGATTTTTTTAAAAAAAAACATAATCTTCCTCATCCAAGAAATGAATTAATACAGTATATGAAAAAGAAAACCATGTTATAATGAATTATAACACTGTTGGTTGTCATTTTAATTTTCAGTGAATTTGTCCATGAACTGATTCCCTTTAGGCATAAGATATGTTGATCACGAATTCAATTTCCACAGACAATATAAGATTCATTTGGTTTTAAGATTTTATCTCATTAAAATTTCCTTGAACTCTTTTGCTAACCTGATTCTTGATGGAGATTGAAAATGGTATTTGTGAGGCAAAATTCGAAATTCTCAGAGATAGAGGATTATACACAATTTTATATTAAATAACATTACAAATATTGAGATCACTGATATACAATTATATTGAAGACTGGTGTATTTGTGTGGACATAAAATTTCTTTGGATAATAAGTAAAATTGAGCTAATGGGCCTTAAGAAAGAATAACTATTTCCACCATATGCATTAGAGTGTTGATTTTAGTTCATTGTCAGTGGAGATATTGCATAATCTTAAATAAGATGCTGGGTATATTTTATGTTTAAATATTGATGAAAAAGATGTCAGATAAAATATACTAAAATTCCACATGGTTACTAAATATAAAGATGTTATGTATAAAGAATTAGCAGTATCAGTACTGACTACATTTAACAAAAAAGGAGACCATAGTTCAAAGAGTAGCAGTTGAAATGGCAATTGATATAGATATTCTTCATTATTTGATTTGCAAAGAGTTGTATCTAAATAACCCCCCCTTCTCTGTGTACCTTTCATTAGTACAAAAGTACAGATAAGCTTTATACATAAAATATTTATATTAGGATACTGGACAAATTCTTTTTTTAAAAAAAGATTATTTTGGTTTATTTAGTAGAAGTTACTAACTTTCCTACACCAATTTATATTAAAAAATTCAGTGAAATACTTTTTAAATATGTCAGAAGTACATCACTATTTTAGAGTAAAAGAGAAAATGCCTTTATAATTGAATGGAACAAAGTCTCCTATATAATATGATTTTTACTAGGAACAACCTAAAGCTATACAGTTGGCAGTAAATTAATTCAGTCCAGATGAGAAATCATATAAAAACCTATGCATTTACTTCACGGCCCATTACCTCTTAGAGGTAAAGATAGGACCTTATTATTATATAACAGCAGGAAACATTTGAAACTCAAAAACTTGCACTTTATTTCAATTTTTAATGAAATAAGATATAGTATTTACAAGTGTAAACAAGTGCAGTCTATTTTCTTCTTATTTTCATGTGTTAAAACAACTCTCCTCTTGCTTCTTTTTAAATGCATACCATCTCTTCAATCTTACAGCTCAGTATATTAACTAAGGCAGATAAATCACTGTAAAAGGTTACCTGAGGTAATGCACTAAGAGCATATGGGAGATGCTTTTACCGAGCACTCGCAATGTGCCGTGGTCTATGTTGGACACTTGGTAGTCAATTCTCAGAGCAATCTTAGGTCATAGGTATGATTATGATCATTGTAGTTTTATAGTTGAGAAAACAGACTCAGGACTCTTCAATAAGTTACCCAGGATAACACAGCCAATAAGTGTCTAGCATGCTTTTGTTTTTTGTGATTCTGCAAATTCTTAGTATTACCAAAATATATTTGCTGTGATTTATTTTTATCTTCCATTTAGCAGAAATTATGTTTCTTCTTGGATGATGCTTTATTGCTTTTATCACATCTGATTCACCTCTCCACTTGCCCACATTAATCTCTTCCTTTGGCTACTGTATATTCTATACATACAAAGCACTTTGACATTTGAACATACTTAATTAAGGACTTTCCTATATGCCCTTGTGGTGATCTCTAACCACTTCACATGTATAGCATTTGGCTCTCCAGCAAAAATATAAGCACTTTGAGGGCCAATGCAGTGTCATAGGCATAGGGGGTACTGAAGGAGTTAAGGTCGTGCCACCCCCAAGTATGACACCTTAGCATACTGAATATTTTGAATTAAAGGCACTTGAAAAACAGCAGGTGCAAGAAGGTCATTCTGACCTTCCTCTGTTTCCTAAAACCAGGAGAATAATTTATTGAAATTCATCAATGGTCAATTCTCTGTAGCAGCTAGCTTTGCTGAAGCCAGTTTTCATTTTCATGCTGGGTTCAGTTCCAACAGGTTGGCTCTCTGAAGGAGAGCTACTGGTGAGGTAGCTGATGCACAGTTAGCTAGGGCCTCAGTAAGGGGTATCATTTTTCTTAATTTTTCAATCATTCCAGAATAAAAGTCATGCTAGAAATTTTTAAAAATGGCATGAAAATAAGTGATCTGCTTAGTTATGAACTAACAATTCAGGATCTTTTTACCAATGAAGAAACAGTTATCTAGGTGACTCCAATATGTAGAGAGGAATAAATATATTTACATGTGTGTGTGTGTACATAATAGAGATAAGGTCTCGCTCTGTTGCCCAGGTTGTAGTGCCGTGCCATGATCATAGTTCACTGGGACCTCGAACTCCTGGGCTCAAATAATCCTCCTGCTGAGCCTTCAGAGTACTTAGGACTACAGGCTTGTGCCACCACAACTGGCTAATCATTTTTTTAAATCTTGTGTAGAGATGAGCTCTCTTGATGTTGCCCCACTGGTCTCAAGCTCCTGACCTCAAGCAGTTCCTCTGCCTTGGCCTCCAAAAGTGCTGCAATTACATGTATGAGTCACTGTGCATGACCTATATCTACATATATATGTGTGCATTTGTGTGTTGTGTCTGAGGGTATATATTAATATGTGTGCAAGTGTACATATGTGTGTAGACTTATACCTCAATCTTTTATCATCTATTGAATATACATATAAAATACAAAAGAAAGAAACTGAGGGGTGGTGATATATAACACTGATTCTGAACCTAATGTTAAAGAATAATTGATAAAAAGTTATAATTATGACTGACATATATGAAATGAATACATGCCAACTATTTTATTTCTCTTATTAACCAATGTGGGAATCAGTAATATGTTACGAGTGGTTCACATAAAAATGATATTTACAGAGATTTATATTCTTTATGGAACAAATTTTGTTTGCATTGCTATGAACAGAAACCATTTGTATTATGAGCAGAAAACATCCACATCAGCCTTCCATAACTTAACATTCATTTCTACAGAGTTCCAAAAGCAGCCCTCCAGACACAATCATCAGTGCAGACTCTAAGAATCATATAATTCCAAAATTCTGCCCAGAATTCCACTTCAACATCTTTCCCAATTTTTCCTGAGACCCGACTTTTTTCTAATATTATTGCAGGTGCATTCCATGTGGCCTTGAACAAGTTATGAAACTTTTATATAATGAAGACAGAAAATGTCTTAAGTACCTTAAGAAAGTGTCTAACACGTACATTACCTTTTCAACTGGTGATATCACAGCCTCCACAATGATTCTGAATCTGTAGAGAGAGATCTAGCGCTGAATCATTGGGGAGAAGCTGGCAGAACTGAAAACAGAGAGGGGCCTAGAAGAGGAAAGCCTGCTAGACAACAGAAGTAGAGAAAGTGAGGTGAAAGTTATACACCATTACAGGAGGCTGGAAATGAAGTTATTATAATGGCTAAAAACTTGGAAAAACAATACTAAGCAGAATTTTAAATTGTTTGAATCATTGCAATTTAAACCTCCTGTGTTTCTGAAAACTTCTAGCAAATTTTACTACATACCAAAAGCACTTATTGGAGCATGTGTGTGTATGTATTGGGGGAGCATTTATGTATACGGTGTGTGTTCATCTATACAGTAAGTGAAGGAATGTGTTCTACTTTTGAATCCATATTAAATGAAAAAGAAGCTGGTTGTGAATTAATGTTCTATAAAGCAAATTAACTCAGGGTGAGCCATATCTCAAAGCCCAGAGTGACTATTGCTTACCTTTGCTAGTAAGAATTTACATCAAGCTTCCCACAAAAAAAGTTTAGGCAAAATTTTCTAGATCTTGGTACATCTGTGTTTAATTAGACTTAGTTTTAGATTTATTCACTAACTCTATCCCTAAGAACACTTTAGTAATCTTTCCCCTAAAAGATTAGAACCTTGCAGATTTTTACAGATTTAGGTTTTTAATTGGATAAAATTCTCAGCTATAACAATCATTCCTTTGTGAAACAAAAGTAAATATTTTTAACAAATGCTGTAAAACTAAACAATTTATGATACAAACAAAATAATACTTTCTCCCCTTAAATGATCACTATAATAGAAAAGAGTCTTTTAAAAAGGAATTTCATCAGAATCTTTTTAAAACAATAGAAATATTCAATATATTGTCTGACGCTGGTTCCCTGTAATTATCCCCAAAATGACCATATGCGAAGAAAAAGCTGAGTTTTTTCTTACTGTGGTAAGGAAGATCACTATCTTAGTAGAGTGAAAATAGGATCTCAGAGAGAGAAACCCAAATTTGCGGCAATTTTACAATTTTGGAATCTGTTTTAAGGTGTTTTTCAAAGTGGGGGCTTGATTAGGATTGAGACAGGATCAGAATATATTAATAGTAATTTATGCTTAGTGGAAAGAATAAGGCCAGGATTTCAGAGGAGGTTTAGAGAGTCTTCAGGAGACAATACGTAATTTGTGCTTTTTATTAGAGTCGCACAGTTTTATGAACATTCGAATAAAATTTTCAGGATATTTCTTGAAATAATAGCAAAGTTATTTATACCCTTTATCTTCTTTGGTAAGAGTTTGTGAGAATAGTAATATTAATGATAAAAGCACATGAAGAGGGAAGCCATATTAGTAAAAAGATAAAAAATTGTCATGTTAATATACGAAGTAAGCTGCATATGTGTAGATTGTTCAACTATTAGTGTGATCATAACATGAAAATGATTACATCATTTAAATGTAATATTAAAAATATAGACATGTCTATCAAATCTCAGAATAGCAGAATTAGCATCCC
>VBSM01000605.1:26568381-26604296 GCA_008086735.1 Cheirogaleus medius | reverse complement strand
TTTTTTAAAGAAAAACTGAAAAAATATTGGCAATAGATATGTGGGCAAATCATGGAAAGTCATACAAGTTATCTAATGCTATATAACAAATCACCCCAAAACTTGGCCATTTTAAAACAGGAATAAGCAGACATGTGTCAGGAATTCAGGAGTGGCCTTTCTTATTGATTCTAGCTTAGAGTCTCCCATGAGATTGCAGTCAGACTGCAATCTGACTAGGGCTATTTGGTGTCTGACAAGGGCCATCAAAAGTGGAGGGGAAGGGCATACTTCTAATCCTTCCTAGGGAAAGGCAAAGATATAAAATATAACCAAAATGTCAAGAAAACACAAAAAAACATTTATCGGGTGTTGGGCAGGTGGGAGGGGGAAGAAGAGGGTGGGTGTATACTTACATAATGAGTGCGATGCGCACCACCTGGAGGATGGACGTGCTTGAAGCTCTGACTGCGGGGGGAAGGTGGGGAGGGGTGGCAAGGGCAATATATGTAACCTTAACAACATTTGTACCTCCATAATATGATGAAATAAAAAAAAAGTCTTCTTCTTTCACATTCTAGTTCCTGGGCTGTACACATTGGAAGAGCAGGAGCTAAAACAACTGTAGATCCAAAGGCTTTACTCTCTTTCACTAAACAAATAATTTCACGGAGTTAGTAACATCACAATAGCAAGACTTCTTATGTGTAGGCTCAGGCTTCCAAAGGCACCTGAGAGAGCAAGCCAGGTGAAAGCTATGCCAATTTTATGGCATGGCCTTGAAAATCATAGCATTACTTCTGCCATACTTTGTCGGTGAGAGAAGACAGAAGCATACACCCACATGCAAGAATAGGAAGTACAGCCTTCACCTGTAATAGGGAGATGTGAGTCACATATTAAGAAGAAAATTTGGAAACTATATCCTGACACAGCAGTGAAATAAAATACATAGACATATACTTAACCAAGGAGGTGAAAGATCTCTACAAGGAGAACAAAACAGTGATGGAAGAAATCACAGATGATACAAACAAATGGAAAAACATCCAATGCTCATAGATTGGTAGAATCAACATCATTGAAATGTCCATACTGCCCAAAGTGATTTACAGATTTAATGCATTCCCCATCAATACAGCCACATATTTCACAGATGTAGGAAAAATAATTCTATGCTTCATTTGGAATCAAAGAGGAGCCCAAATAGCCAAAGCAATCTTAAGTGAAAAGAACACATCTGGAAGCATCACATTATATGAGTCAAATTAAAGTACCAGACTATAATATCCGAAACAGCATGGCACAGGTATAGAAGTAGAGACACAGACCAATTTAACAAAATAGGAAACCCAGAAGTAAAACCATTTACCTACAACCAGCTGATCTATGTATGACAAAGCAGACAACAATATGCACTGGGGAAAGGAGACCCTATTCAATAAACGATGGTGGGAAAACTAGATAGCCACATGCAAAAGAATGAAATAGGACCCCTATTGCTCACCATATAAAAAATAATTCAAGATGGATAAAAGACATAAATGTAAAGCATGTAATCATAAAAATTCTAGAAGAAAATTTAGAAAAAACTCTTCTAGACAATTGCCTAGGCAAAGAATTTATAACAGTGTTATAACAGTGACCCCAAAGACAAATAAAACAACAAAAAAACACTAATAAATGGAACTGAATTAAATTAAGAAGCTTCTACACAGCAAAGGAAATAATCAACCGAATAAACAGACAACCTACAGAATGGGAGAAAGTATTCCCAAGCTATACATCTGCTTAAGGGCTAATATTCACAATATACAAGGAACTCAAACAAGTTAGCAATAAAAACAATCATTAAAAAGTGGACAAAGACATGAATGGAAGTTTTCACAACAAGATAGACAAATGGCCAAGAAACATATGAAAATATGTTCAACACTACTAATCATCAGGGAAATGCAAATTAAAACCACAATGAGATACAACCTTACCCCTGTCATAATAGACATCAATAAAAGTCAAGAAACAATAGATGCCAGGGGATGTAGACAGACAGGAATGATTATACACTGTTGGTGGGACTGCAAATTAGTACAGTCTCTCTGGAAAACAATATGGTGATTCCTCAAAGAAATAAATATAGACTTACCATTTGGTCCAGCAATCCCACTTTGCTTACCCAAAAGAAAAAAGTCATTTTATCAAAAAGATACTGACACTCAGATGATTATCAAAGAACAATTAACAATTGCAAAGATATGGAATCTACCCAAGTGTCTAACAATTATGCGTGTATTAGGAAGATGTAGTATATATAAAAACTCAGCCATAAAAGGGAATGAAATAATGTCTTTTGCAGCAATTTTGATGGAACTGGAGGCCATTATTCTAAGCCCAGCATCTCAGGAAAGGAAGAACAAGTAACACATGTACTCTCTAATAATTGGGAACTAAATAAGGGGTATACACAGGCACAAAGAGTTGTAAAAGTCAGTGGAATCCAAGAAGGAGGATATTGGGAGGGGGTGAGAGTTAAAAACTTACCTATCAGGTACAGTGAACACTATTCTGGTGATAGGCACACTAAAATCCCTGACTTAAGCATTATAAAGGTATCCATGTAACAAAAATATTTGCATCTGTTTAATATGTTGAAATTTAAAAAAATATATAGGGTTATAATTATTTATATAGTAATACATGCCTATATTTCTTTAAAGTGCCATGAATTCCTTTCTATCACACATATGATTGTGAAGTATGACAAAGTGTTTTTATATTATTTTATCATTTTCTACTGCAGGACAAAGAGCCTTAGGAGATAAATAAAGGGGGATACAACCTTAAGGGCATTTACATGATATGTTAAAAGAAGAATGCAGTGAAATGTATGTATGTAAATGGACTTTCTTTAATTTAACATTTATTTCTTTACAATCTTGTTCTTATTCTTTTAAACTGAGACATATAAAACTTTTAATAATTTTGTTCACATTTTTGTCTACATATTTTATCTATATTATTTCACATAAATTTATCAGTGTAGATACCTTATTAGTAATACTGTTTTTCCTCATAAAATAGTGCTGTATAGACTTTAAATCTTTTTGATTCCCCTATCTCCAATCTACAAGAGTAACAAAGAAAAATGTGCTGCCATTCTGGTGATAATAGTAACATTGATCATTGTGTCTTTCAGATGAGACCTTAGCTTTCTTTGACAAGTTCATTTCTGAAGTATTTTTTTCTATAAAGCTAATAATTACTTTTTATAGACTTCCACATAGTATATCAAGACAAAGCATCCTCTAAGTTATATTGGATATAAATTTACCCCTGTATATATTCTGAGTGATTTCTCAGAAATCCTGAATTTGGTGTGGAAGAACGATTTTTAAGCACACTAACCCTTAAAGTATTTTCCTTTGGATGCTTCCTGTCATGTTACATTGGGTGAATAAAAACATAGGTCCTGGACTAGTAACACTACCACCTAGGAACTTGTCAAATATAAAAATTCTTAGGTCTCACCTCAGATGTCATGAAGCAGAAATTCTAGAGAAGGGGCCCAGAAATTTGTTGTTTAAAAAGTCCTCAGGTTATTCTGATGTTTGCTAAATTTTGAGATCCTTTGCACAAGGGAAACACATTTTATAATTCATTAATTTTATATGTTTTAAAAGTTGTTTTCAAAAGTTTTGATATCATTAAGATGAATCTTTCCTGTCTTTTTGTATGGAATATTTATATCATATATCAGCTGAGAAATTGTTTCAAAGTTATATAGAGATTAAAGCAATTAAATGCATTGTTTCATCTTATTTTTAAGAAAATTCAAATTGCAATTTCTTAAATTATTTCTGTTCATTTTTTTACATTGTAAATTCGTGCACACTCACTACTTTTATTTTTCCAATTTTATCATATATTCAAATTGTAGAAAGATTTTCCTCTCACTTAATTAAAAAATTTTAAAATCTATTTAAATGTTACAGTGAAATTGAACTTTTCAAAAATCTTTTATTAGACTGTTTTCTGTGTCATCTACTAGATGATGAAGACCAGCATTCAGCCTCAAAGCATAAGTAAAACTTCTGTAATCTTTCTTCTTGTAAGTTTATAGACTAATTTTGGATATATGAGGAGTTCCAGAGGTTAAATGAAAGACCATGTCTATTAGATTTTTCTTTTTAGGCAAGCGGGAATTGAAGAAGCTAGGAGATTCAAAATAAGGAACTAAGGGCCCCAAGGACTAGAGCAGACAAGAGCAAGAGTTGCAAGATTGGAAAAGATGTGCAAGAATGTGGTCTGTGTAAATTCCAAAAACAGTAAGATTTTCACTCTGATCTTAAGCTATTAAATATTTCTTCATGATAGCAACATTGAAGAAGACCTCCAACATGAATAACCTGTTTTAGTCCTTATTGTTTGCTATATTTTAGATTAAACCTCCTTCATATAAAATTGTTTTATAAAAATTTTTATTATAGCACTAAAATAGATACATAGTGTCCTAACTTTATAGGTCTAGTCCCACATATTTCATCCACTAAGGTTTGTTAAGCAAAAACATGTCAATATCACATATATAGTATTGTAAAAATTGTCCTATGTCTTTAAATTAAGTCGTATATTTTCATAAGGTATCTAATACTCAACATTATGAACACAGCAGGTTTTTTACATATTAATCAAACATATTTGAATATATATAAACATATATACATATAATTATTCTTTGATACTGAAATCCAGAATATATGTGTATATATATTTATATAAATCTTTGCCATGTATTATAATTGTCATAAGCCACATCAACATGATATGAAAATGTTATGCTTAGTATATCTTTAATGGTTTTAAATTAGTGAAACTGTTGCCTCTTGGAAACTATAGCATCAGATATTTGATTTGCATATTTGTACTTCTTTGCTAAGTCTATTAATATGTATGATAAAATGCATTACTTCTCTTTCCACATTTTATGATTTGGTGCCAAATGAAATGTATTTCACAAATGAATGATGAAAACATGCCTACCAAGGACAACAATGTCATTGAAAAAAATATAGTAACACAGAATATATTTTCTTCTGTTTATTCTGTATGCCACAGAGTAATTATGTGAGATGCTTAATTATAATTACAAATAACCATATATCTATAAGTCAGATAGGGGTGACTAAGAATCCCATTAACTAATCTCTTACATGAGCTAGTTGTCATTAACCCAATAGCTTGCAGAATGCTGATAAAGCTTAATGCCAAGTAGGTGTCATAGAAATCAACTCAGTGAGGCAATTTGTTTTTAAGCTATACACAAAATGTTGATTTCAAACTTACCTCATTGAATTTATCTCTTTAAAAATTAGAAGATATATACCAATGGATAAAAACAGAGAACTCAGATATAAAACCATTCTCATATTACCATCTGATCTTTGACAAAGCAGACAAAAACATACACTGGGGAAAAGAACACCTATTCAATAAATCATGTTGGGAAAATTGGATAGCCACCTGTAGAAGACTAAAACAGAATCCACACCTCTCACCACTCATAAAAATTAACTTATGATGGATAACAGACTTAAACCTAAGGCATGAAACTGTGAGAATTCTAGAAGAAAATGTTGGAAAAACTCTTATAGACATTGGCCTAGGCAAAGCATTTAAGAAGATCTCAACAACAATCACAGCAACAACAAAAATAAATAACTGGGACCTGATCAAATTAAAAAGCTTCTACACAGCCAAGGAAACAAGCATTAGAGCTAACTAACAACCTACAGAATGGGAGAAAATATTTGCATGCTATATATCCAATAAAGGGGTGATAACTAGAATCTATAAAGAACTCAAGCAAATCAGCAAGAAAAAATTCAAGAAATCCCATTAAAAAGTAAGCAAAAGACATGAACAGAAGTTTTTCAAAAGAAGATAGACGAATTGCCAACAAACATATTTTAAAAAGCTTAACATCACTAATCATCAGGAGAATGCACTTTAAAACCACACAATGAGACACTGCCTTACTCATGTCAGAATGGCTATTACTGAAATGTCAAAAAACAAAAGATGCTGGCATAGATGTAGAGATAGGAATGCTTAAACATTGTTGATGGGACTGAAAGTTCTTACAATCTCTATGGAAAACAGTATGGAGATTCCTCAAAGAAATAAATGTAGGCTTACCATTTGATCCAACAATTCCACTACTGGGTATCTACCCTACGGAAAAGAAGTTATTTTATCAAAAAGACACCTGCACTCGAATGTTTGTTGCAGCACAGTTCACAATTGTAATGATGTGAAATCAATCTTAGTGCCCATCAAATCACGAGCGGATAAAGACATTTTTATTTATATATATATACACACATGCCATGGAGTACTACTCAGCCAAAAAATGAATGAAATAATGTATTTTTCAGCAGCTTGAATGGAATTGGAGACCTTTACCTACATGAAGTATTTTAGTTCTCGGGAATAGAGAAACAAACACCACATATCCTCACTAATAATTGGGAGCTAAATGATAGGCAGACATGGGCACAAAAAGATGTAAAGGACGTTGGAAACCAAGAAGGGAGGTGGGAAGAAGGGAGATGAGGAATAAAACTAACCTATGAGTTGCAATGAACTCTATTTTGGTGACAAGCACAGTAAAAGCCTCATTAGACAAGGTATTCATGTAACAAAATCTTTTGAAACCCTTTAATATATTGATTTTTTTTAAATGAAAAGAATAGTAAATAATATGCCTTGTATTTGAATCTAGTGGACTAAATTTATCCTTATAATTCTTTCTTACAAATAGATTTTTCCCTTGCTAAAAGTAGTGTTTGTGTGTTTTACTTATATTCACAATTACAATTTCTCAACCATTGACCTCTCTGGCAGCCAGTTTATTACTCATTCAGTTTTGAAACTGACATAAAATTAGCTTTCTGAATAACCAGATCAGAAGGTTATTTGTAAGTGTCCATTAATGGAGCTATGTTGTTTCCATGAAAAATAGTCCCACATGTTGCTTTTGAAGAGAACTGTAGCATTCTCATGGGAAGCTGAGAGCTAACCTAATGTTAAGACTTTCATGTCTGTGTTGCTTTATACATTATGAAGCATATTTTCATGCATTATGTCATTGAATCTTCAAACTAATCACTTAAAAAGAGAATTTTACACCCATTTTAAAATTTAAAGAGAGTGCAAATGAATTTGTTTAATTATAATCACTCATAGTAGGTATTATAATCATTAGAATAGAGTTGTCTTTCATGTTCAAAGTAATTTTTTTTATTTGCTTTCGTCTTATCTTCTGTTAGAATTTGTTATTTTAACAAAATCTATCAGCCTAGGGGGTCTTGGCTGACAGATTTTTCTAATTTTTTTTCCCCTAGAGCTTCTGTGTATCAGTATTTCGTATTGTTTATTCGCTCTTTCTGTCTGTATCTCTGCCTCTTTCTCTTTGTGTTTGGGAGTGTGTGTGTGTGTGTTTATTAAGATGTACTTTTCATTGTCTTTATATTCATAAGAACATTAAACAAAATAAACTCTTGGCTCAAATGTAGAATTCTATACTCTGTTATCTCACAATTATTCTCTCATGCAAGAATAATATGAGCCACATGAAGCATTTGATGACAGCATAGTAAAAAAAATGTCATTGTGTGCCTAATAACCATAGAACATCCTCAAACTCTCATTGTAATGATGATGTTTAAATCCTCCATTTATCTTAGCAGTAATAGTGGTTCACTGAAAAATTTATTTTCAAAGAGGTTACATTGAAATGGTCAGTGAATGAAATTATTAATTTTATAGAAATTTCTAGAATATGCAAATTACTTTGAGATGATGCATTTTTACAGTAAAATTATATAGTATGTATTAAAATGAAATAAAATTTCTGTATAGTATCTGGCCATCTTACAACATTAACACAGATATTTATTTCTTGTTATTGCCTTCTGGAGGTTATTTCTGCTTATGTAAACATAGACAATATTCATACATACTGTAGACCATATACTACTTAAAGTTTGTCTGTATGTGTGTGTGTGTTTGTGTTTAGATACGTGAGGTAAAAGATATTTCCCCCAAATTGGCTTCTGGCTATTACTTATAATTAAAAATACATGATCACAAATAAGTATAAATGCATGATAACATGCTATGCTATTATATGCACACATAAATTTCATTAGGCACTTGTGAACATTTTAGTAATATAATGAAAGACCCTCTTGAAGTCTTCAGTAAAGCAACATCTTTATAAACATCTAACTAAAAAAATTTAATTAGGGAACATAGAATACTGAAATGGAAAAAGAGCCTTGTTATTTGTCCTCTTCATTTCCTTGTTTACACTTAATTCATTGAGAACAAAAATTATATATTTTTTATTCTTAAAAAATTTTAATATCGGGGGCTCAACAAATTCTGATAATTGATGGAAAACCTGAGTTCATCATTCTGTAATCCAAATCCATTGCTTTTCATATCTCACTTGTTCTAAAAATCAAATCTATATACTTCCATGGGAAAAACATTCTTCAATATATTTGAAGGCTGTCATCAGTTTTACTTTCAGCCTTTAGTTCCAAGTTTTAAAACAATGATGGAGAGAAGTACATTCTTTACTTTTTCTTTATTTAACTTATTTCAACAACTTACATACTCTTTAGAAACTTCCATGTTTATTATCAAAAGCTATAATGGAAATGTTGAATACAAATTACAGTCTAATCAAAGCCATATTTTGCATTGCAAATTAAAATATACTTAAATATTCACTCTATATTTTAAAATGTGGATTCTTTTCCTATGTGCTGTGAGGAGAGGATACTACTTCCTTTTTTTCTCAATGGATAATAATTTTGTCAGCATTATCCTTTAGTTGCTAAATTAAAATACCACCACTGTCACATAAAAAAAATACCTTTTATGGATAGATATAAAGTCTATGGAAAATTCACCAAGAAGGCATACTTTATTAAATCATTTTTCATTTTATTAATTTATTTTTGTCTATCTCAGAAGTTAGCAACATTTTATAGTAAATACTTTTAAGATTCTCATAGTTAGTCATATTTTTATTTATTAGTATTAACATAGAACCATAATGCCTCAAAACAATTACATATTGCAATACCTTAAGAATAATGCTTAATCAGCATTGAATTCTTGATTGAGAATGTCCTAGATATGAGGGATTCTATTTAGTTTTGCAAAGATAATTCAATGGCATTTTATAGAAAGAAGTACAGATAAATAAACTGTTTATCTTTATTCATTCATTTATTTGGCAAATATTTTGGGGGGAATATTTCCAGTGAGGTAATATAGATATTGTTCCTCACCGTAGTGATAAAGACAAAAATGATGATTATATAAATTGTAAATTATATTAAATATGAAATTGACATATATTTATGTATTCACATTGTGCCTTATCAATACTTATCAATTTTTTTCATTATAGCAAAATGATATTCAAATAATGATAATATTCATGACAAAATCACATAATAGAATACCGTCAATGTTGCCCACACAAATATACATATTTTTAAAAATTGTATACCAAGTTTGAAAAATGCACATCTTATAATACTAAGTAAACATGTAGAGTACCATATTACATTTATAATTATACAATAATTGAGTATTTGTATGAGCCATTTCAAGAATAGTAATTTTATTAGGTGATTTATGTCCAGGATAGCTATCATTCTTATTAGTTTGTTTCCTTCTTGGTTTTGCCTTTTATTAATAATGTACTGAGTATCTATTACTATGTGAAAAAGGGGAATGAGGATAGTGGTGATAATAACACATTTAAAAGGTTCTGTATCAGAATAGAAACATAAACACTATGATATTAAGAATGTAGAATATAACTTTATAATTATATAAAATCAAATATTATTTTATTATTTTTATCATCATTATTATACTTTCTCTTCCTACTCCTTCTCCTTGAATTAATCACAATTTATTGATTAATAGTTATTTTTGTATTTTTCTTAGTGTATGTGAACACACACATGGCATTTTTATATGCGCTTGGTTTTACAATACATATTATTTTTAAATATATGTGGCATATGTATCAAAACAGAAAAAACAAATAACAAAATATTCTATTATGCTGAAAACATTGAAAACTCCACCTAGAAGTTTTAAAGGCCTAATTTTCCAGTCTAAATATCACAGAAAAGAATTTTATAACTAAAAGATGAGCCCAAATCAGAAAAAAATATTGAGTCTCCAGTACTATTTTCTGATATAACTTTTAAAAAGTAGCATGTTGTTAGCTCATAATTTAGTCCTTGTTTAGATTCTTCAGTGGTTTCCTTTCACATGGAGAATATAATCCATATCCAACCAATGCTCAATCTGAGCTGCTCCCCAATTACCTTTCTAATCTCACTGAACTTTCTTTAGCCTACTAAGTCTTCTGCTTCTTCAGAAACTCTGTCCTTTCTACTCTCCTCATGGAACTTCCTCTGATATTTTCCTGGCTGGAATCTTATATTTATTTGAGATTCTACTTAAATATCACTTCCTTAGAGAAGGTTTTCCTGAATAACATGTGCAAAATTCAAGACCCTTTATTCTCTTTTCCACTGCTTTGCCTTACTTTTCTATTTATTAACATCTTATACATCCACCTGGAATTTAAGCTGTATGAAGTGAAGGATGAGGTGTGTCTTTTTTATGGCAACCAAATGTTCTGGTTGGTGTGAGATTTGCAGGGAGGGAGTGATTCTCAGGATGTGGGACTTCCAGTTACTGGATGGTCCATGACACACTAGGATGTTTGGTAATCATAGTTGCACATAGTAGCTGTTTAGGAACTATTTATTGGATGATTGAAACAATGAGTTTACCTACTTAAACTTTAAATTCAAGAATTATTTTTAAAAATTATTAAGTTTCCTAGGAGTGGAGGTGGATTTTATGGTGTCAACTTGTGTTTTAGATATTTGGAGATTTTCCATGGCTCCTATGAAACCAGCTCACAAAGAAAAATTAACTGTTTGCATAAGCTAATTTTTATATGATTATAGAATTCTTGCAGTACTCTCCACTTCCTTTTAAGCTAGTTGACTTCAACTTATTTGAAGCCCACAGCTGAAATTTAATTTCTGCTAAAAAGCCTTTCTCAAGTTCTTTAGTACTTGCTGTTGTATATTTTCATATAAGCTTCCCTTCTATAAATAGTGTTCAATGTCCATCTTCCCTCTTAGACTTCACATTGCATTAATTCAAGAACCATGTCTATCTTGCTCACTGATAATTCTCTTATGTCTAACACAAATCCAGTACATGTCTTTTTGAATTTCCTCTAGCACATTGTTTGAGAAACAGATATTCTCTTGGTTACAAATTATTGCTGTATATAATATAACCTCTGTGTGTGTGTGTAAAATAGACTCATATATATATAGATACGTGTCACGCATTTTGTATTCTTACATGTCACTAAAATAAACCTCTCTCTCTCTCTCTCTCTCTCTCTCTCTCTCTCTCTCTGTCTCTAGTTTGAGTATTCCCTATTCTGTGCATCCAAAGATATTTCTAGCTAAACAGGGTGAGGAAAAAGGTAACATTGGGAAGACAGCTGCTGCAGGTACCTAGGGCATATCTGGAGATTGTAACCCAGGAAAGTACCAGATTCTTAATATTTGGAAGGACTATGAGTCCTAGAGAATTTATCAAAATTGCCATCCAAACCTGAAAATAATTCAGATTGTGAATTTTCCAGCCTGAGAGAGGAAAGAAGCAAGACTCAGTGTATTATGCAATATAGTATATCAATAAATTGTTCAATAATTATATTGAAATTATAGTCTAAGTGTAAGGCACACTTAGAAATTTGTTGTTATTCTTTTATTCTTCATTGATTTTTTTAAACTAATAATCATTTTAAAATGTCAGTTGGTTTAGCTGTAACAAAAGAAAGAATGGAAATACTGTGCTTCAGAGTATCAAGAGGATGGAGAAACCTCAGAAGGCCACAGCCTCTTTTTGTCCTTCAACTAGTGTGGCTGGGATCCTAAGGGGTTAGAGATCCTATTAAGGTGGAGGCCCTCAATAGCGCCAACTGGATACAGAGAGGACAGTTCTTTCCTTACTTCATTGGAAACTGTTTTCAATGTGCCCATCTCTTCAAAACCAACCTCCTGCTTCCCCAAACCCCATCCCAAATCTGGCTTTCCTCTCCTTTACTGGCTGGCTGAAAGCACAAATCATTGCTAGGCCTCTCCTGATTAACCCAGAGCCACTCCGATTGTCTTTTTCATTTACTACACCTCAGAGCTTGCACTGTGACTGTGCTATTTTAATTTGTTCTCATTTATTTGCTCCTATTTAATGGTTGTTAATGCTTGTAAATCTCCCACTAAATTGTCAACTCTTTCAAGGCAGATACCCTGGATTTTATTTCTTTTATGCCCTCTCATAGAAGTTAGTATAGTGTTCTGGTCGTATGAACACTGAAGAACTAAATTAAGGCAGCCTGAGAGAGACTTATCTTTTTCACTGAAGTAATGCCATTGTGAAAAAGAGACACAAGTTTTTAAATACACCAAAAACACAAAGGCAATTGCACAAGCAATACACAAAACTATAATTAAAATATGTCTAAATGTAGAATCTAAGAATTATACTCTAGTTTTGCACATAATATGCATTCAAATACTTGTGAAGCTTTTTTAAAATTAATCATCACTGATGTCCAACTTACCTACAATAAAATATAATATGTCTATTGAAACTGTACAGTTTTATGAGGTTTGATATATGTATATACTTGTGTGCTGTGTTAATCAGTTTCCTATTGCTCTAAAAGAATATCTGAGAATAGTAATTTATAAACAATAGAGGTTTATTTGGCTCATGATTTTGCAAACTGTACAACAAGCATGGCATCAGCACCTGCTTCTGGTGAGGGCTTCAGGAAGCTTCCAATCAAGAGAGAAGGCAAAGGCAGAACAAGCATGTCACATGGTGAAAGAAGGAGCAAAAGAGGGAGGAAAAGGTGCAAGGATCTTTTAAACAACCAGCTTTCACATTAAGTAACAGAGAGAGAATTCAATCATTATTGCAGAGAGAGCACCAAGCCATTATTAAGGGATCTTCTCTCATGACCCAAACACCTCCTACCTGGCCCACGTCTAACACTGGAGACCAGATTTCAACATGAGATTTGGAGGGGCAAAACATCCAAACCGTCTCATATACCCTACATTTCACTCAATATACAGAATAGTTCCATTACTCACCAAAATTCCTTTGTGCTTTTTCCCAATCAGTATCTTCCACCCACTGCTTGAGATAACATATGATATGATTTCTATTAAATAAAAACTAATCATACTTAAACAGAATCTACTTATCTGAGCTTTAAATCAGTGATACATTTAAAATTTGCTAATGGGACTGTAACCTTAATTTTCAGAAGCAGAAAAGAGTAATGAATAAAGAATTATGATATATTTTCAGAATAACCTAGGGAAGAAGTGGCAGTGTCCACAACTCTTAACATTTCAATTTTTCCACAAGTATTCAATGAGTTCTTTAGTTTATCCTCTAAACTTGGCTATGATAAATTGGCCTTTTGTGTATGCTGTGGAAAAATAATAGTAGTGAATAGCAATAATAAAAGAGTATGTTTTTCATTTAATGAAAATTCTATACATAATTGATGCATTAATATATTAGTGATTTGAACCACAAGAACAATATATTTATAAAACCTTTTGTAATTACTCATTTTCACTTTACTTCCATGAAGAAGTTCAGAGTACATAAACATGAATTAGAACTTATTCTCTATGCTGGGTAGTGGTCATTTAGTTTGTCTTTATTTATCTTTTTTTAGATTTAGGGACTTTTAAAATATTTTATTGAAATTATACAGAATGTAAGAAAATAAGGCATTTATACATAAACTCTTTGAAGAAAATTATACTTCAATTTTGGAAAATTATACTTAATAAGAAGATATCACATTGTTCCACAAGCTTTTATGACATATGTTGAATGTAAGGAAAAAACAATATTTCATATTTAAAGTTCATGTTCCCTGAAAGTCCTTGTTATGAAAAGCTGTGCTGCCTTATACGGCTTTGATAAATTCTATTCTGTATTAGAATTCAATTTTTGTGCTTGGCAAGTTGTTGTGGCACATATTATATGCAGAGCTAAGGAAGAATATTTTGTAGACACAACACTTTGAATATTTAAGAGATACACATTAATCATCTTGGTTTCTGGGCTGTTGCAATGAATTGACTTATAAATTGGTATGAAGCTGGTACTTCTATTAAAGGCAATTCAGGTAAAATATTTTATAAACAAAGAAGGGTAGGAAGTAGAAGTGGCTGAATTTTTTATAACTTTCTTGAAATGACATGAAGTTTTTGAAGTATATCTAAAAGGATTTAAAATTTTCTCATGAATAATTTTACAGTTCCAAAGAGGCTGGCTTTGTGATAGGAAAACTACTCATTTGTATTTGTAATCTGGTCTTTGAACTGTACTCTGAACCTAGAGAGCTCATTTTAGAAGCAGTAGCTTGGGTGGCATGCCCTGTAGTTCTTAGCTTATATATTTTTATGACAATTTTTTATAGTAATGATAATTTATTGCCTCTAATTTTGCGAGTCATTCTTATTCTATTTTCTGACTTATATCATAGCATATACATCTAAAATAAGACATGACAAATATAACAAAAAACTGTCCAAAGTTTTTCTAGAACTATCAATTTCTTACACATGCAAACATGTTTTTTAATACATATACACACAAAAAAACACATATTCTACTTATCAACTCACTAATCTTCATTCTCATAAATTCAGAGAATTATGTATTAATATAACACAAAGAAAAACAAATGACGTTTTTAAAAATATCTACCAAGGACAATATCAGTTACATGTTAATATTCAACTTAATTTAATTACAACTATAAACCTATGAAATCAGTATTTTCTCCGGTTTTTATAGAAGGCAAATCATCTAAAAAAAGACAAATACGATTTGACCAAATCCATAAAATAATGAGAAACAGAAGTGAAATTTAATCCAAGGAAGTAATTCTGTGTTTCACTGCCTACATGCCTGAGGATAATTTTTGTGCTTAATGTGGTCAGTTCTGTTATAGGCTCTCTACTCATTCTGCCTCCATTTGGACCATGTCTATAACGTTATTTATTGTGCCCTCAAGCAAACTATTTAACCTCTATGTGCTTTTTTGCCTTTTCGTTTCAGAAGAAGATAAGTAAAATTATCTACCTCATACGATGCTTGTACATTTTAAGAGAAAAAAAACTGAGAAAACTGCCTGGAAAATAATCTTCACAAAATATTTTAATTGTTATAGTAATATTGCAATAGCAATAGCACTATAGGTAGTAATAGTATTAGCATTACTATTCCTAGGAATAGTAGAAACAGTAGTAGCAACAGATAAAGGAGTAGGAAGAGTGTAATATGATGCTCATTGGCTCTACTGTAGTGAAAATCTTCTTTTTATTGTTTTAAATTTTTAATTTTTTTAAATTTGAGCATATTATAGGGGTACAAATGTTTAGGCTACATATATTGCCTTTGCCCTTAAATAAATGGGCCTGATCAAATTAAAAAGCTTCTGCACAGCCAAAGAATCTATCATGAGAGCAAACAGACAACCTGCAGAATGGGAGAAAATATTCACATGCTTCACATCTGATAAGAGACTGATAACTAGAATCTATATAGAACTCAGGAAAATCAGCAAGAAAAAATCAACAAACCCATTGAAAAGTGGGAAAAGGACATGAACAGAAACTTTTCAAAAGAAGACAGACTAATGGCCAACAAACATATGAGAAAATGCTCAACATCTCTAATCATCACCAAATGCAAATCAAAACCACAATGAGACATCACTTACGTCCAGTGAGAGTAGCTTTTATCAAAAAGTCCCCAAACGATAAATGTCAGTGTGGATGCAGAGAGATAGGAACACCCATACACTGCTGGTGGGACTGCAAACTAGTACAACCTCTCTGGAAAGTAATATGGAGATACCTTAAAGAGATACAAGTAGATCTACCAGTTGATCCAGCAATCCCAGTAAGGGGCAGCTACCCAAAGGAAAAAAAGACATTCTATAAAAAAGACATCTGTACTAGAATGTTTATAGTAGCACAATTCACATTTGCAAAGATGTGGAAACACCCCAAGTGCCCATCAATATATGAGAGGATTCATAAAATGTGGTACGTGTATACCATGGAGTTCTACTCAGCCACAAAAAAAGGTGATCTAGCACCTCTTGTAGTATCCTGGATGGAGCTGGAGCCCATTCTCCTAAGTGAAGTATCACAAGAATGGAAATTCTCTTTTTAGGTACAAGGTATGAATATGAGTTAAGAGTAAAGCACAAACATGCAATTCTTCTTCTTTCCTTTCATTTTGTTTTCTAATCAACTTCTTTTATCTTATATCATCTATAAAGTCTGTCATAGTATGCATTACTACAACTTTTTTGTACAGATAGAGTTGAATACCAATTACCATGGTATACCATCTAAATGAGAGTGATTCAAGTTTCTCATCTCCTTCGTACTGATCTCTTTAATTTGTAAAATGGAGACAATTATAGGTATCTTGCAGATTTGCTTGGAAGAATAAAGAATGGTATGAATATTAACCATATAGCACAGACCTTGGTATATAGAAATTGCTCAGTATATCTTCATTTTTGCTATTGTCTCTGTGACTAATTTATACATTGACTTTGGTCAACAAATCACATTTCCTCTCCAGACTCCAGGGGAAGTGAACCATATGGTCTCTAAAACGATTTGAAACAAAAATATCATATACTAAGTGAATAGCAAAATATAATTTATAGAAGATTCTAATCAGTTCAACTTATATTTATTAATTTCCTAAAGCACACATAAATACATATGTTATATAGAGTTTTGCATCTAAGGAATTTAACCACATAAATGGTCTAGTCTTTTAAAATACAATCATTAATTGCTATCATACTTAGGTAAGATGATTGAAGATAATCAATCCAGTTAATAATAAAAATTCCAGTTTTTACATGAGTTTAGTAGAATTTATGAAACTTTCTCCAGTATTCTCAAGACAACTAGGTAAGTGAGATTTGGAGTTGTTTGAATCACTCACTGTCAAAAAAATAAAAAGAAATAAGAAAAGGAAAAAAGAAAGAAAGAAAAGAAGGAAGGAAGTAGAGGAAAAGAAAAAGAAAGAAAAGGAAGGAAGGAAGGAAGGAAGGAAGGAAGGAAGGAAGGAAGGAAGGAAGGAACGAAGGAAGGCAGGCAGGCAGTCAGGCTAATTGACACTCCACAGGAAAGACATGAGTTAATAGACCAAATAGCAGTGTTTAGAACTGAGAAAGTAAGTGAAAACATAAATAAGGAGGGTTATTTCCCTCATGTAACAGAAAGAGCAAAGACTGGGAGCAGATATATTTGTATTTGGGTGCAGGATACAGTTTCTTTCCAAGTGATGTATTCAATCATTTTTCCAATGAAATAATGAGTGATTGAAAGGGTGGTTCTTGGAATAAACTGCATGGAACCCAGTGTAAAGATAGAGAGGGCTGACAGTATGCAATAAAATGTTTTTTCCTCTTATGTCAAAAATTGGGGCTCTAATATAGGATTTAGTCACAGAGTAACACAATAAAACCAATATTTAAGGAATATTCATGGCTGCTATAATGAATAATCTATGCTAAAATTTGCAGAGATAAAGTAAATAGGATACTGAAATAAGGAGTATTATGCTGAGAGATATAAAAGCTTCTATTTCTGGCCATGATGTTGACACTGTCTGACCAGGAAATTCTGTTAATTAAATTCTCTTCTGTAATTTGCCTTTATAAACTAGGTTGTTCCAGTATCCAGATCTAAAATTCTGACAGTAGAAATGGAGATTTATGGACAACAAGATAAATGGATGATGGCTTGGAATAAGTGTCTAACAGTAAAATGGAGGAAGATAAAGCAATAAATAAATATGTGAGTATTTATTATTTATTTATATAGTTACAAAATAAAAATAGTGCAATTAGCATGGTCTTTCAAAATCAGAAATCACAATTTGAATCTTGATGACTTAACCACTCTGAGCTTCAATTGCTCCTGTCAATAAATTGTGAATAAAAAAGATATTTCATGAGATTTTGGAAATGATTATGTAAGAATATATAACTAAAACCTATCACAATGTGGAACGTGTTTGTGTCCTCTTCATTGAGGATTGGATATTGGTGAAAGAAGGTGGAAAACAATAAGAAGGGACTATAAGATTATACAGTTACTCCAACAAAAGTGAACCCTCTTCTTTATACCTCCATTGTGGTTCTCTGACGATGTGCTCCTCCTGAGGTTGATCCAAAAGTTGTAATTTGTTTCTTCATTCTTTTCAGCATTTCCCCAAGTCTTATCCCAAATTTCCCTCAGTGGAAGTAAAATCTTCCTTCCTAAACTTTAATCCTGTACCTTCATTAAACCTAGCCCTGATAAACATTTTTTTTTTCTTGGTCAGAGTTGTTTCCATATATTTCTAACTCCTCTTCCTCCATGTTCAAGGCAATATTTTTGATTCACCCTTGTGGGAATCAAAGAGAATTTAATACACTGCAAAATGTGGTTCTGAGATGTTTGATGAAAACCAAAACCAAACAAGCAAACATATTTGGGAGCTTCACATCAGAACAGCATGGGGTTTGCATGTTTAACAAATTCTCTAGAAAGTTCATATATGTATAGTAAAGCTTAGAACAATTCACACTGCCATTAAGTAGGGTTGAAACAGTCAGTAAATTATATCTTTATTAAAATTTATATGTAATATTTTGAATGAAAATATTTAGAGACAAATGAAATTAGTTGGCATTTACGATTATGTTTAGAATGAATAAACCCATATTTTACTGTTAACTATAGGAGAGTAATACTGATGACATTAATTAAAAAGTGAAATTTGACATCAGAAGAGTTAGGATGGGAGATCATTAGTTGATTTATGATTTTATGAGTAGCTAATGCAGTCCTACTTGTGTTCAAAAGATCCAGCTGGTAAACTCTTGCAGGAAAAGACATAATATTATGGCAACAAATTCATATTACTTTCCCTGGCCTATCACTACTTTAACATATAATATACTCATTAAATTGTTGTTCAAAATTTCATTGGCATGATCTATTTCTGTACATAAATGTTATGTCACTTGAATAACTATTTTTAATTTAAATTGAACTATATTTAATTTAAATTGAAAACAATCTTGTTTTCCACAATAGAATTTTAGATATAAATACTATTAGACTAGCTCATTTTACAGATTCATAAATGTAAGTTATAGAAGTGAAGTAATTTGACAAAATAGTTACTGTCAATTTTTATAGCTTTCATAACACTTTGCAAAAGTATGCTTAATCAGCCAATGAATTTTCTGAGTCAGAAAGAATAGATGAGGAAAGTGGAGTAAGAAAAGGAAAATAGTGTCATGGAAACTAAGGGAAAAGAGGTTTTCAGGCAAAAGCAATAACAAAGAGTGTGAAATGCATTTGAAAGGTCAGGGAGAGAAGAATTATAACAGATAGGCTGAGACTAGATACGGATCACTGATAATTTTCGGTAAAGTTTTGCGGAACATGGAATAGTGAATCAGATTTAAAACTGATAATGAAAAAATGATGCAATAGGTCTAGACATTTATTTGTGAAGTACGGACATGAAAGGAAGGTAGTGGAAAGGTAGGAAACTAAAGTGAAATCAGTTCCTTCTACTTGTCATTGACTCAGTTAAGTGCTCTAAAATATACATTAACCTATTTACTATGTGAACAATGTATATTTTACATGATTATTTTATCAATTATAGAAAAGAAGTTAAATTTAAGAGCAGTTTTTTAGAGCTATATGGAAAGTAAGTATGAAGGCATAGTTTATAAAACTGGATATACTCTAGAATCAAAACCCAGGAAATATATGGACATTGGAAGGCAGAGATGAATGCACCCTAGAGAGGGATTTAATAAAGAAAAAAGGTTTAAAATTTGAGAGAAAATCTCACAAAAGGCCAGAAGTGATGGTGATTCTTCTGGTAATAGAGTAATGAAGATGAATAATATTTCATAAAAAGATAATAATAATTAATAATTAAAATGGTAAATTTGCTTTTCTTGCCAGTGCTTTTGTGATCTTATCCAAAATATCTTTGCCCAGATTAAGGTCATGAAGCTTTCCCTTATGTTTTCTTCTAGTAGTTTCATAATTTAAGGTCTTACATTTAAGTCTTTAATCCATTTTGAATTTATTTTTGTTTATGGGGATAGATAAGGATCTACTTTCATTTTTTTGCGTATGGATATCCAGTTTTCCCAGCACCATTTATTGAAGAGACTGTCCTTTCCCCTAATATGTGCTCTTGGTGTCTTTGTTGAAAATCAGTTGGCTGTAAGTGTGTGAATTTATTTCTGGGCTTCTTATTCTGTTTTATCATTCTGTGTGCTTGTTTTTACGCTGGTACCATGCTGGTTTGTTCACTATATCTTGTATTGTATTTTGAAGTCAGGTATTGTTGTGCCTTTAGCTTTGTATTTTTAAGCCAGGGACAGAAAGACAAATATTGCATGATTTCCCTCACATGTGGAATTTTTAAAAATTGATATCATAGAAGTTGAGAGTACAGTAATAGTTACCAAAGGCTGGGGTGGGGGTGGAAGGAATGGGGAGAGTTTGGTAAACAGGCACAATGTTACAGTTACATAGAAGGAATAAGTTCTGGTGTTCTATTGCACATGATGGTGACTATAGTTAACAATAATGTATATTTTAAAATACCTAGAAGAGAGGATTTTGAATGTTTATACCACAAAGAAATAATAATGTTTAGGGTGATGGTTAAGCTGGTTACCCTGATTTGATCATTACACAATGTATACAAGTATCAAAACATCACATTGTATCCCCACAAAAATGTGTATAATTATTATGTGTCAATCAAAAATAAAATAAAATAATTATTTAAAAAAGAGAATAGATGTTCTTCAGTGCCTCACAAAGGACCATTATATAATGAATACATAATAATGCAAGAAGGAATTTTAATAGTCTAGCAAACATTTGTATTCATTAAAGAGTGCTTTCATAATCAGACCCAATCAGATCCTGATTACACAGTAATTTAGCAGTATCTGTGCAAGCAGTTTTATCAGTCACCCCACATTCTATGTGTTCAGGGATTGTTTGGGGCAGTGGATGAAATATAACTGCAAAAGTGAAAAGTATTTTGGTTAAAATTTGATAAAGGTCTTGTAGATTAAAAGCCTGGACAGTTATTCCTGGCAAGTGCCATCCTCACATTATCTCATAGAATGGAAGGATTAAAATACGTGTTTGCCTGCCATCTCACCAGTTTGATGTGTTGATCTTGGGTCTGTGATTCCATATCAGCATCTCACACTTGTTTTCAAGGATCCAATAACATAACCCAGGCTTTATCAGTGAGACATTACTCCTCATACTCCCTAATATAAATCCTTCTCTTAGTCGACCCAACTTCCAGAAAAATCAGCTTTTTTCTTTCATCTATACCTTGGGCTCATTATCTTTATCATTTACTTTTACTTCAGTATATCTCCACCACCAAAGTATAACTAATCCTCTATCTGTTTTGTGGAATATCATTTATCATTCTTTATCATTCTCTTCTGTCTCTAGATTCCTTATCTATATATTGTCTACAGCAGTTCACTCATTTTGCTCTTTTGCACATGTATACATGTTTATTTTTCCTTTTAGAATATAAGCACTTTGATAATAATGGGTTTTACATATCTGCATTACCTGTGATTGATTTACATAATGGATACTTACTAAGTAGATATTGAAATTAATTGAATTATTACATTTTTGTACACTAAAAGACATGTACATGGGATTCAATATATTTAAGTTTAGTAAACATTTCTAACAGTGTTACTTACCTCTCCTTTTCTTACTACTTTCTTTATGAACTTGTGACATTTAATGTGATGATAAAATTTACTAACTAATCTCTAATAATTTCTTCTTGGCAACTTTTAGCCTGTGGATTATTTTCTTTTCAATGTTTTCTTCCATTTACCTATCTGTACATGTTGAGCACTCTCTTGTCCACCACAAAGATCTACCTCAAGTCATTCAGAATTACTCTTAAATTAAAGATCAAATCATCTAGGTCAAAGTGTTTCCTGAACTGATTAACATGGTTGCTAAGGAAAAGAACAAATTAAAAGGAAATTGACACAAAAAAGTGATAACAATGATTACACATATTTGTAAAACTTTACATTTATTAAAACTATGAATGTGTTAAAATTGCATAGAATTACACACATGTACTTTTAACCCTGGGAAAATCTAAACAAGTTTGGAGGATTGTAACAGTGTCAATAACCTGTTGTTATATTGTACAAGATTTGTAAGATTTTATCACTGAGAGTAACTGGGTAAGGATTCATGAGATATTTTATTTTTATTATTTATGGTAATTTCATGTAAATCTACAATTATCTAAAACTTTAAATAGTCACATTTATTTAGGTCATATTTCAATTGTCTCAAAATGTTTTAGCAATGACTTTCTCATTGTAACATCTCTGTAGGTGCACTTCAAAGATTAAGAAACAAAGACAGCTGGATGAAGTGACATGCAACATGCATTATATGTAATATTATTTGTCAAACAGCAGTATACAAAGAATTAGAGATAATCATCTAAAATAGTACACAGTAGCTAATTATTATCAACTATGTAAAGCATAACTATATTTATGGAGTAAAATCAGTCTTCTATATATTATCAAATATTTATTAAATATTTTCCATGTCCTAAGATATTTTTAAAGGCCTAACATTTTCATAGTTGGCCTGAATTTAGCACTTTAAAAATAAGAACTTACTTAATCCTTTCCAAATCTTAGGAATAAGGTTGGTGTTATTATTTATCCTTACTTTACAGATAAGAGACTATGGCATTACAAGTTTAAATAAGTGGTAAAGGCGAGATCAACCACTCTGCTTCATTATGCTGCAATTTCAACAGAAGAATGAAAAATGATGAGTGATAAAGAGGATGCCAGCATTAACAAATTATTATGGCTCATCATCTTATAGTGTCAGTCTTCTCTACGTCTTCTTTAATGATTTCTTTCATCTTTAGTTTTCTTTAATGAAGACTATCACAGTGGATGAACCGTAATGATTATGAATTATTATTGATAATATTTTATATAATAAATATTGGTAAAGAGCTCAATATAAAGGCAGTTACGAGAAAATTGTGAATGGTTTTGATCAACTATGTCCTGGCCCTAACAATAGAAAGAAGCCAGGATGAGCAGTATAACAGTCACACACAATATCAGTTGCTTTCAAAATAGAGATTCCATTCTAAGAAGTGTAAACGTTTTAGTATATTTGTTTCTTTTAGAAAAATCCACTCCTATCCTTACATTTGAATTTTACTATTACCATATTTATTTGTACTGTAAAGCTGAAAGCAGCAAGGTGACCCAGTATTCATTTTTAAATATAAGCAAATCATCATAAATTATGTTTTAGTGCAATGCTTCCTGATATTTTCACATTATTAATAGAATTCTGTTTTTAAGGTAAAGACATTTTGAACATTCACAATAATATAAATTTGCATTTTCATATGATTTTGTGAAACCAATAAAATAACTCTAGGTGCCTCTCCTTGAGGCATATATAGCTTCAACATATTGAGACTATATTATAAGGGGTTTTGAGGAAATTACTCTTAGACAACTTAGAAGTTCTCTGGGGTGTTATCAATATGTAGTCAGAAACAAAACAGACAAATTATTATGCATAGGTAACATCATGCTATAACTATTCAATAAAAGTTCTATTTTTTTGCCTTGTAGACATAATACTAAAAATGTACTTCATAGGTGTTTGGAATGATTTACTCGTTTTTGCATTATCATTTTAGGCAGACCCATTTTGGTTATAAGTGAGAGAATTCCAGCTTGAAAGTCATTGTGCTGGATAGATGAATATTCAGTCATAGGACACAATTTGTGAAGGTACATTTGGCATCAGAGATCCTAGACCAGCGCATCGAATGCCATCAAGATCTCTGCCTCAGTCTCTTTTCACTTCATCCATTTATCTATCTATGTATCTATCTATATGTACAAATATTTTAATGATCAAAAGTTTTCCTGTCTAAGATTATGGCTGCCAGCAACTCTTGAACCCAGAAAACTTTAAGCTAGATCCTCTTTATTACAGCTAAAGAGATGGGAGTTATGGTTCACTGCCAGCATCAAATTACATGGTTTTTTGAGGAGGGAAGGGCAGCTCCTCAAAGGGAGGGGTGGCTATTACAAGAAAAATGTTCTTTAGATATGGTTGAGTTGGTGTTATGTCACTAAAAATTTATATAAAATAACAATATTCTCATGCCATCATCAGATTGCATTGTGAATAATTTTCTACCTTTTGTTCTCTTATACTTATGAAAAGAAGGTGAGAAAAAAGAGGAAACATGTTGTCAAGCACACACACACACACACACGCACACACACTCCTGACATCTCAGTCTTCATTGCATATCCTCCCCCTTGTCTTCTCAACTGTCAACTTTGGAGGGCACCGGACCTATCTCTGACTCTCTTCTCTTTTCTACCTCTGTGCATTCCCTAGATCAATTCACCCATTCCCTTGGCATTAAGTACTCTCTAAACACATATAGCAACCAAACTTATATACACAACCTGGGATCTCCCTTAAACTTTACTTTTACATCCAAAGGCTTTTCAAATTTAATAAAGCCAAAATTGATGCATCGATTCCCACTGCACCTTTAGTCTTCCAGATCTCAGGAATGGCAATTTGATCCTCCAGCTGTTCAAGTGAGAAACCTTGGCATCATCTCTCACAGACTTACATCCAATTAACAAGGAAATCTTTTCAGCTTTATTTTTGAAATATATCTAATCCCACATTCTATCACTTTCCCCATCATCCAGGAAACCAGCGGTTCTTAACCAGGAGTGATTTCTCTCCCCAGGGATATTGGTCAATGCCTAGGAATATATTTGGTTGTCTAACCAAGCATCCTCAAACTACAGCCCGCGGGCCACATGCGGCCCGCTGAGGACATTTATCCCACCTGCCGGGTGTTTTTGCTGCTGCTGCCTGTCCTGCTTAGCAGCCCACTCGTCCCGGGCCCACAGTGCACACTCTCCAACGGTCTGAGGGACAGTGAACTGGCCCCCTGTTTAAAAAGTTTGAGGACCCCTGCAACCATGGGGATGCTACTGTCATGTGGTAGGTAGAGGGCAGAGATGCAACTAAATATCCTACAAAACACAGGACAGCCTCCCACAACAACAAAGTATCCCTTCCAAAATGATAAGAGTATCTAGATTGAGAAATGCTGACTTGCACCATGATCCCATTATCTCTCACTATTATTTTACTAAAATATGTTCCTAAATAGTCTTCATTTCCTCCCTAGCTATCCACTCACAGTCAATTAACAACAGAGAAGTCAGAATAATGTTCTGCAGATGAACATTATAATCATTCCTGTGTTCACACCCTTTACAAACATCCACATGGTTCACATCATTACTTCCTACTGGTCTGTTCTCAAATGCTGATTTATTGTAGAGACCTTTCTTGCCCATGCAAATTAAACTAGTACATGTTCCCAACACCATGTGTTTCTTAACCTGCTTAATTTTTTCCTTAACATTTACCAGCCATGTTAAATGTTATTTTCTGATTTGTTAAACTAGAATTTCATGAGATAAGGAACATTGTTTTTGTTCACTGATATATTCCCCTGGTCACCAGAACTTTGCCTACAGCATTCAACCTGGTAATATTTGCTGAATTTAGGGAAAAAATATAACCTAATGATATAGTTTGGATGTTTGTCCCCTCCAAATCTCATGTTAAAATTTGATCCTCAATGTTGGAGGTAGGGCCTAATGAGAGGTGTTTGGGTCATTTGGATAGATCCCTCATAAATAGATTACTGCCCTCCTCTGGGTGGAGAGTGGGTGAGTTTCTACTCTGTTAGTGCCCATGGGAGCTGATTGTTAAAAATAGGCTGGCACCTTCCTCCCCTCTGTCTTCCTTTTGCTTTCTCACCAGGTGATCTCTGCATACACTGGCTCCCCTTCACTTTCCACTATGAGTGAGAGCTTGCGGAGGGCCTCATTGGGAGCAGATGTCGGGACCATGCTTCTTGTACAGCCTGCAGAATCATGAGCCAAATACACCTTCTTTTGAATAAATTACCCAGACTCATATATTCCTCTATAGCAAGACAAATGAACTAAGACATCTAATATAATTGTTTATTCTTATACTGTATCAATAGTCATGATATATTTTTGGCCACTCTTAGTTTTAAAACTTTTCCTCTCTTATTTCCAACAAGATTTCATTATTCTTTTTCTTCTTCTTAAAATGTTGTCTGTCTATTTTTTTTCTTGTTCCTTCTTTTCTGTCCATCTTAAATTGGTAATATTCCTTGAGAGTGCTGTCTTTACTTGTTTTTTATCTCACATTAATCACTCTCTCTTAAAACTTTCTTCTATTGAACAACCTCAGTTACATTATGACAAGGACATCTCAATCCCTATTTTGGCTGCTCTCCTAGCTTTAGATATATCCAAATGGAAATCTCACTATAGTCTTCTAACACAACAAAGTCCACCCAAATCACAAAGCAATTGATTATGCCAGATACTCTATTTAATGTTTTTTATTTTTATTGGCATTATCACCTTGTCTCTTAAAACAGAAAATTGCATAATATCCTTCATTAATGTTTTCTTATCATTTTCTTCTCATAGAGAGTTGATCTAAAGATTTATCACATCTGATAAAAGTATATAATCTGGTTTAGCCTCTTGATTCCTCTGTTCCAGACTTCATTATTTTTTGCTTGAGATATTATAATAACTTTCTGTTTAATTCCATGCTTAAGATTTCAGTGGCTTTTGCATATTACTTCCAGAATTACATTCCTAAAAATTCTGATAATTTCATTCCAGTGACCCAGAGTTGTAAAGTTAAAACTAATGCTCTTTAGCTTAGTATACCAGCTCCATCACAGGATTTTTTACATCTACTTTTGCGGTTTTCTCTTCAGATTCTCTTTTAACCTGTCCCCAACCTCTTGCTACACTGAGCTCCTCACTATTCCCTTGACCCACTGTGCCCTTTATCACTTCTTCCTTTGAACATTTTCTTTCCTGTGTCTAGATTATCCTATCTATTTCACCTGGAAAATGTTTCATCCTTTTTTAAGAGGAAGCCTAATGTTTACTTAGTAAGACTCTGTAATCACATTTGCCACTTATATTTAATTCCTCACTTTATTTCTCCTGTACAAAATTGTCATCTGGGAGTGGTCTTTGTTTCGTCAAGAACTAATGTGGTGACTAGAACATGGTAGAAACAAACCAATAGTAAAAGGAGAAAGAAAGAATGAGTGAATTAAAGCTTATGTATCATTCTTTCCTTAAGGTGAGTATTGTCAACCTCCTTTTATCTATGAGAAGAGAAAACAAATACCATTAGGATGTATGCCCATAATATACTCTATTATGATTTGCTCACATTACATTGTTTGATAATGAATGGTCAAGACAGAAATGCAATAAATAGAAATTCATGGAATCAGGCATGAAAAACTCTAGGATAGATTTTATTCCTCTGTCTTTTAAAATGCTATGTAGTATTTTATACAGATTTTTAGTTTTAAAAGAAGCTCCAAAGTCTCTCTGAGAAAGAATGAAAAGTAGAAGTTAGATAACTTCCGGGGAGAAAAAGAGTGGGTGAAAAATCTATATAGCTACAGCAGATAGACAATTTTGTACTCCCTTCTTTCCCATTGTATGCCCATATAAAAGGATTTTAGATTATCTCCATTCTGCCTGCAGAAGATTTACAGCAGGAAGTTAATAAAGCACTCAGCAGAAGCTAAGACACAAAATAAGCAGGGAAGGGAAAGATTGCATCAGAGAAAGATAGACTTAATTGCATTGTAGATACCAAGTGGTCTCTTTAGAAATATGTAGTAAAGGAGTAGGATGAGAAATAACTGTCCAGCCAAGCTAAACACAACCCATCAGCCCCCTCCTTTGAAAGAGCACTGGAGGGAGCCCAGGGAGAAGGAAATAGCCTGAGTCTACAGCCTATAATAAATAAAATGTTTTCTTTACCCCAGAGAGATGCATAAGAAACCAGCACAGAAAAAGCATTTAAACAACAAAGTAAAACCAAAAGTAAGCCAATAATTAACCAACCAAGCACCCAACCACTCCACAAGCTTCACATTTGGAATTGCATGTTATTGAGTTGTAGAAGTATTGTCTTGTGGCAACAGCACTAAGTGGTTACCAATGAGCCAAAACTTTGATTCTGATATGATCAGCATTTTAAAATGATTTAGGAAATAATAAGCATTTGTTATCACAGAGTTAACACAAATGCCTTTTTAGTTTTTTGCTTGGTGGTAATTAATTAGTAATTTCCACAAAATAATTGGCACAAAATATATGCGTTTCTTCTCAAAAGAAAATGGATAGCATGGGGATAATTAAAATGCTATTATTTATGATATTCGCTATTAAAATTATGTTATACATTAAATTCTGCATTATTCACAGAATATAAGTAAATTGATTCTTTATTTTATCTTTAGTCCTAAGAAACTATCCCACATTTCACTCCCTCAACTTTACTGCAAAAGTACTAGCAGCCTTATTTTAAAAATTATTTATCAACTCTAATTACAAAAATGTTATAATTCAAATTTTTAAAATGCAGAAAGCACACATAATTAACTTTGAAATAATTTTTTGGTAAATTTTGCTACATTGAAAACTAGTAAGAATATTCATTTTATTTTTATTAAGTATTTTTTCATAACTAGGTAAATATATCTGTATTTCAAATATATTGTGCATGAGTTATTTCTATATGTTAAGATTACATTCTCTTGAACCTTGTCCTTTCTAAAAATAACTGTATATAAAACAATGTATTTGATTTAATTATAGTTCATACAACATCATTTTGCATTAATATACCATGCTGATGTGTTACATTTATTTTCACAGTCAGCTATTATTGGAAATTTTAATAATTTATAATATTTGGATATTGTCAATAGTTCTGCCTTCAATTTTCTTCCTCATATATTTTTGTGCGCATATCTAATTATTTCCCTAAAATAGATTTTGAGAAGTAGAAAGATCAGATGAAAGCATTTTACTGTGTTTACTGTGATTTGACACTATTTCTATATTCATCTAAAGAAAGTTTACTGCCATGTACACTTAAACTTTATCTGTAAGTGCTATGCCTCTGCGATCAAATCAATCCTGGATAATCTCTTGTTGATGATTAAACTTGTATTCCTTTATGTCTAGTGAGATTGTTTGTGTGTGTGTGTGTATGTGTGTGTGTGTGTGTGTATTTCGATGGTTTTTGTTTTACTGCTTCAAAATATCACTTGTGTTTGTCTTTTAACAATTTTGTTTAAGGGGTATTATTATTTTTTAAAAAATGACTTACCTTTAACTTAGCTACTATTATATTTTGTAAATGATTTTCATCAGATGGTAGTTTATTTTAAAACATTTCATTGACTATGCTTTTTGAAATAGTATATGTATAAAACTTTTACACAGTTAACTTTTTCAGTAGAGTTCTTTATGTTTTTACAGCTTCTGGCACTTTTTAAGTGATTAAAAAGATCTGTGTAGTATCAAGTACACATTTACCAATATTTACTTCTTTTTTTCATTTTACTTACATTTTACTTTTTGATCAACTTGAATTTTATTTTTTAAATTTTATATATTAATATGTGTATTATAATTTTCTCATTATCATTACTATGTCATTTCTCTTGTCACCATTGATTAAAATACTAAATACATATATATTTCCAATTTTGTAGCCAGTCTTTCTATTTTATCCAATTAATCTGGCTGTGGGTATGCTGGCACGAGTGTACACTGATTTAATTAGGCATTTCAAGTATTCTATCAATACTTCTGAGTTTTAAAACTTTTTGAACCATGTATTGACTATGTTTTTAACTTCGATGACAAGGTCATTTTTCTGTTTGTTATTTTGCAATGATAATAAAATCCATTCACAACTTTCTTCTATTATACATGTCTGTCTAGATATTCAAATAAGTTTTTATTTTTAAAATTCTATTACCTATTGGGAAAAAAAAACTTGTTGCAGTTTTCAAATAATTTTTTTTGTAAATGTAACCTTTTTTATGCTGATTTGCTTATTCTTTGTGACCACAATTTTTTCCCTATTATAACTTTGATACTTGTTTTTTCTCTGTTTTTTTACTAGAAGTAAAATCTCTGTTCCAAGCCCTCAATGGCCATAATTTGTTCTCATTATTTTTTATCTTTTTGTATTTTTTCTCTGTAGTTTCTCATTCTTGGAATATTTCTTAAGAAAGAAAAAAGCAGTGCAGGCAGCTTTCCCCTGAGAGACGGCCTGGCCAGCTGGTCTATGTTGTTGCTCTTTTGCTACATCTATGGTTGCACAGAACACCAGATCAGACAAGGTCATTCTGTGCATATGATGGAGTATGTAAGAACGAGAACAGTCCATAATCGTAGTCGCACACAGATGAAAATAAGACATTGCACAACACAAAAATGACCGAACAACCATCTTCTGCCAGTAAATGTGAGTGACTGCTGCTGTCTCTTTACCAATTACATTGTAGAACAGGCCATTTTTCCTGCCCCATACACAAAATTTAAGGTATCTAATTATGGAATTGTCCCCACTTTCTGAGACCCCTTAAACAAGACCAAATCCTGCTTCCTTGAATTCTCTCCCAAATTACCTAACACAAACCTAAATCCAATTACAAATCCTTCTCAGTATTTTCTCACTCTATGATGTTTCATATTGTGTTGTTACCTTTGCTTCAATAAGTAAATACCCCAAATGTGTATGATTACATGTTTGTTCCTGATGGTCTTTCCTTGGTGGGCACTGGTGTGTTCAAGTTTACTTAATAAAATTTTTTCTGATTTTTGATTCTGTTTCTTAATTTTCTATAGTGCTCTCTAAATAATACTTTGGTTTCCTTTCTATTCAAATGTATGGCTTATCTCTTCATGTTTCAGATTCTTTCTTTTTATTGTATACTACTTGCATAGATTCATATTTATCTTTTAAAAATAAGGCGTGGGTTAGACAATTTCTTCTAAATTTTTATAAATTAGTATTTTTAAGGTCCTTTATACTGAATATAGAGGGTCATGGAGATTTTCTTCCTCTTGTAGGTTTTTAAACAATTGGAATGTTATTTAATGATCCAGCAATCTCCAAAGTGGGAGTGGGAAATGTGGCTACTTGTAAAATAAAGTCACTCTGATAGTTCCTGTTCAATCCATTGTAACAGAGAGAGGCTTTCTGAATCCACTTTTTGTTTTGGCTTCACTGACTTTTCAGGTACTCGGTAAGGATGTGGCTGGCTTTTACTTGGTGCTTCTGACTTTCACATCAGAAAAGAACAAAATAGTCACTGAAAGATTCCCTGTTTATGTACTTGTGATTATACTTGGATATGCAAAACAACATCTTGCAAATTTAGTTTCTCTCCATCAACCATAGGGCCCATAGCTTCCCTTACTGTTTTCATGCACTGTTCCAAACTTGTGTTTCTGTGAAGTAACTCTTTTCTTACTTCACAAGTTATCACCCTCATTTTTGAGGAAGGGTCCTGTGAATTTGCTTTCATTATATTCTTGTATTCTTATAGATATAATTGCACTGATTAGGTCCAAAACTCAGACATTGAGGCAAGCAACTGTAGCCTCCTTTCCTCTACACAGAGAGTGATAACACACCTGAATTTATAACCAAAGAAAATAATAACTTTTTTGTCTACCTCATGTGTTTCCATGCAGTCAGTAGTTTCTTTATATATCTAAAGGAAAAATAAAGTAGATTTTTAAGAACACACAGTGAAGTTTTTCTAAAGAGCTTGTCCCTGGTGCAAAAGGATTGAACTGAAACTCCTTTATTTCCCCTTTATCCTTCTTTGTGGAAACATTTTAGAATCTTTTTTCTTTTATGTTTAAAATGTTATTTCTTTTAGCTAATCTAAATCTCCCGTGCTAGTTTAAAGTAATTTTTTGATCTGTTTAAAGAAGATTTTTTTTAAAATAGAGGGATTTCTCACTATCAACATACTTGTCATATTCTTAACAAAATGCCTTTTTAAAAAAATGACCACAAATTTTAATTAATTACATATATAGATTATTGTACATTAACTTGGGTATAAGTTCAGTTCTCCACAATCCAGCCAGTTTATTACCAGTAAATTAGTGCTGTTTGGTATAATAATCAGAGTTCTGGGATTACAGACACACATATTTCTTTATTGTTTTTTGAGTCCTGTGTGACCTTGGACAGGTTACTTTATTTTTAGATCTATAGTTTGTTTATTTGTTAAGTGTATACATTATCCACCTATAGAGAAGCTATGTAGATCCGTAAAACATTGCAAATATATAAAGGTGGATTGGGATATTAGTACCAAAAATAAAAACGGTCTTTTCTGGGTCCTAGAGCAGAAGATTTTTTGAGTGAGGATCTAAATAAACATGAATATAAATAAACATAGTCAACATATTTGACTAATCCTTCAAACAACTCAGGTTTGAAAAGTTTAGAGAATGCACAAGAACTGGGTGTCATCTTTCCAAAGTGTCAAATATTCTGCAGCTCGAAGCACTAAAATGTATTTATTATTTATAAAGATTGGTGTATTTATAAGGGGGAAGGATGAGTAATTCCTTGTATTTTGGTCATGTATGAAACAAAAGTATATACATGACTGTTATTGCCAATTACAGAAAAAACTGTGAAGCAAGGAGAATAATGTTATTGTAGAAAGACTTAAGTGACCAAAAGTCTATATGCTACACTTTTTCTTCATTATTGAGTAAAAAGTGATATATTTTATTTCCTTTCATTTTATTAATATATTTAAGATTTTTTTCTAGAGTAGTAAATAAAGAATAATGTGCATAGAATATAAATAGAAATGCACAATATTGAATAGGTTTAATTAAAATTTTCTCTTTTAACGCAGTTTTTATTTTGAGAAGAGGAAGTCAGAGTAAAATCAATGTGTAAATACAATTATTCTTATATTGACTAATACATCATATGGAATTGTATATGCTTCTAAAAGAAGATTATATAAAAATATATGTTTCTTATGTGTTAATAGTATAAGAAAGAACATATAGTAAATATTAAAATATATATATACACATGTATTTATTCTTGCACAGAACAAATTTTGCCATGAAAATATTCTTTGTTGCCAGTAGCAATTCTTTTCTTTTCCTCAGATTCTCTAGGTAAACTAATATGCTGGTCTACTGGATAATTCAAAGCATTTGTATGAACATCTGCAATAATCACAAGGAAAAAGCATGTCCCATTTAGAGTATCTCAAAAGAGCAAAAATGGATATTAGCATTTACATTTAAAAAGAGATTATTCTGAGCTCTAGAAAGTCACATAACTCATGTCCTACAGAAGTTTTATCCATTTTTAGGAAAATGTTTAGAAAAGTAGCATGTTATGCAACTGTGCTAGAAATAATAGCAGGCTTTATTTCGAAATTTACATATGCCATGCTCTCTTCTCAGGTCTTTGAATGCATTATGTCACCTATACTTTATAGCAATCCTACAAGGTAAACAATGTCACTTTCTCTATTTGCAGATGAGGAAAGTGGGACCTAGAATGGTTAAGAAAACCAAAATAAGGCTCCTTTACTAACATTGAAGGTAGTTTTCTATTGTATGGAACATTTTCCCTGTTAGTGTTTTAAACCAACATTTCAGGAAAAGAAATAAAGTCTGCAAGCATTACTAGTAGAGTGGTCTAATCTCTGTGCAAGTATCTTCTATATATTGAATGCCTAACATGTGCTTATTAAATTTAATGACACTAGCATGTATTTTACATGTAGCAATGCCTCTCTCAGCAATTACCGAGGTTCCTTATGCTCTATATCCGTCAAAATAATTTCTTCTATACTTCCTAATACAGTGCTTTATACATACTACATCATTTAATCCTCAAAGCAGCCCTGATATTACCCGTGTTTTACAAATTTAGAAACTGAATCTCAAACATTGCAAGTGCCCTAAACAATGTCACATGACTAGAAAGTGATGCAGCTGGGAATTTAACCCATGTAGACAGTTTCTAGAGTCCTTCCTTTAATCACTGTCATCATGCTTCTTCCTTAATATGGTCTGACCTGAAAAATAAGCGTCATGGGACTATTCCCTATCAGAAGGATTCATTTGCATTTTTAAACTGATAACATTTTAATTCAAAATAGATTAGAAATGATGTTTATTGATATATAAAAGCGACTATAACATCAAGCATCAAAGATATATTCAGTCCTCTTCCTATATAATTCAACATTTATTAAATACTACAAATATATCCTAGTTTTAAAAATCTTTTACTGCAAAAGGTAATGATCTTCCTGTGCTTTTCCTTCAAAACGGATAGCTCTAGTTTTGCTTAGAAAATAAATCATCTGTAATTTACTCTAATGGCTAAATCATCCTGGAGTACCAACAAGAAATCAGGAAGCTACTCTGCATGGATGGTTCTGAAAAATGTACTAACATAACATTAATTGACAATTTGATATATGAGCATTTGTGGAATTGAGGATATTTTAAAAAATCACAACAAATATATTGCATTTTAAGAAAAAATATACACATAAATAAGTTACATGAACATCTAGACCACTATAAGCCCGTGCATTATTGCGATGTTTGTAGAATAATTACATGACAATGTAGCATTGATGGGTCACTAATCCATAAAACTAATTCTTAAAATCATTCCAGGTGACCTAAGAGAAATGAAATACTGGTCTAATGGTATCATAGTATAATCCTTTTAACTGGGAAAAAAACTCTTGAGAATATTGAAGGCAGCTGTTCTCTTGGCCTGGCCCTTTAACATACAGTTCGTAGGCTGTATCTATATTTATCATTCTGTTTCAATTAAGTTTTTCCTATTTTGTGTGATAAAAGTTTTAATTTTTACATGTATTCATTTATATTAATATATCTATTATCATTCGTCTAATCATTTATATATCTGTCCATTCATACATTCATCCACATAAAGCATAGACAAAGCATAGTCCTAGGTTTTGAAGGATATGAACGTGAAGATGTCATATTGACGCAATGACATTTCAATCAGTCTAATGCAGAGAAGATAAAGCAAATGTAAAAAAAAATGCAGACGAAGTATAATACATGGACACTAATTATACTTCATGCTACTTTGTTGTTACACCATCCAGCATTGGAAAACTTAAACTCAATATGTGTTCACTGGAAAAAAAATGAATAAACTTCTTTATCACTGTCAAAACATGCCTTTTCAACACAACACAAATAAAAATAACACAAGAATAAATGCAGTGATAAATTTGTTATATTATAAGTTAAGTGAGACTATTAAACCCTTTTCTCCAAGCATCTGGGTTTTTAGCCCTTTTGCATCTCTGCAGCTCTTCTCTCTCTTGCTCTGTCATCCTCATCTGTCTTACAGCTCAGGACAAAAATCACTGTCCAGAATAATGAAAGCTGATGAGCAATGTCTGATCCCATAAAGTTTGATGTGTTGGAATTTTTAGCAACTCACCTTAAGGATGTGGTTTGGAATCTGTAGTACAGGATATGTGAGATGGCAAGACATATAAGGGCATTGAAAAATAGG
>VBSM01000605.1:26524023-26568281 GCA_008086735.1 Cheirogaleus medius | reverse complement strand
TCTCTTTTATAGATGGAACCAATTGATTATCAAAAACAAATTCAGTCTTGTCTTAGCTTAATTGGACTTGACACTATTCTGGTCTTCCAAGGGTGGTAATTGTAGAATTTCTATTTATTTTCTTTGTGCTTCAGAATAAAATTATGGGTTTTGCTAGTCTGAACCTAACTGAATGACTATATTCCTTCAAATCAATGTCTTGCCATTTTCTTGAGTTTTGATAACTATTTTGTTCCAACTTGAAATTCCAAGCACCAGGTCCTTTCCTCTGAACCCTATTCCAAAGGCTATATCCTGTTCTTTAAAACTGTCATCCCCAACCCCTGGGCCCTGGCCCACTACAAGTCCGTGGCCTGTTAGGAAACGGGCACGCGTCACCGCCTAAGCTCCGCACCACCATCTCCCCACCCATGACACATCCCACCACCCCTAGTCCAAGGAAAAATTGTCTTTCATGAAAGTAGTCCCTGGTGCCAAAAGAGTTGGGGACCGCTGCTTTAAATGACTTACCAGACACCAATAGCATGAATTCATGAACATTTAAGGATTACTCATCGATTACTCACCTCCAGTGGGAAACTACATATTCTTAAATAGGTTTGTTTGTTTTTTTTTCTGATTATACTATCTTAATATCTTTCAGATACCTGGTTCCAGTTTATAAAGCTAGAATTCTCTCAACATCTGTCTCACTCCACTGTTTAAGCTTTGTTCCACTTTCTGATATTTCATGTTCGATAGTGTAGTAGAATCCTAGATAGGGAACAAATAGTAGGCCAGAGTGTAGATGCAGCTGCAGAAAGAGCTGTGAGGCAGCTCAGGAATATGACTGCAGAGGAAGCAGCCTGCAAATATTGGAGTTAATGTCAAACTGTAAGGAACCCTGAAGGAAGCAGAACCAAGTCATGTCCTGTGAGGGTAAGGACAGGGATGCAGGGTTAGACCCAACCAAGGAACTAGCCTGGCCATTTGACGAGCTCCAGCCTGGGAGACAGGTCAAAAGTCAGATAAGTTTCAAATTTCTCTTGGTATTCTGCTATGCTTCTGGGCTCCAGGGCTTGCCCACGAGTCCATTTTAGAAGACCCTGATTTTCCCTTGGCCTAGTTAACCAAGAGATTAGAACTGTTAATATACTGCATTGGGTTGAGTATGCCATGATTGATAGATACAAAAATGAACTTGTAGTCCATCCTAGGTTTTAGGCCACTTCTCATACCGTGGAAAGGTCTTACAGCTTTAGATCAGAAAGGCATTAAAGAATTTTCTGGATATCCTTGGTCTTTTCTGAGTCCACTGGTCACAGGCATTAAAAAGCTAGATCCAAAAATAAGATTCCTAAAGTCATAATTTTCACATTGTTTGCTGCAGAAGTACAGAATCTGAGAGTTCAACACTGTCATTTCCTCATCTTTTGCATTCACTGGAAGCGCACACAGATGCCGGGACAGCTGGTTTCATTGGCAATGAGTCTTTATTGCTTGCACGAGTGTGCCCTGCATGCCTGGGTCTATGCCTTCTGAGAATTCTGACCATCTGCCCTTCAGTAAAGCTTTTTACCCAAAGTGCATTAGATTATCTTGCTCAAGTTCAATACACATCAAAACCGGGCCTCCAGGCATTCTGGAAACCTTAGTATAAATAAAACTCAGATAAATGGTGTCTCAGTCTCTATGAACCCTACCCTTATTATAGAAATATAATCCTCATGGATACAATTTGTACCAAGAGAGAAATAATACATTTCTATTGTTCAGAAAGCCTATTCCATCTAGTGATATTTTTCTAAAATATGTACATACTAATCATAGAGAAATTTTTTTTTATAGGCAGGATCATTATGGTTCATTTCCTATTGTCTTTGTTTGGTAAAATCTGTTTTTCCTTCAGAGAGAAAATTACATGGCCTACAGCCTCTGAGCCATGATGGGAGTTCAATTGTTGTCAAATAATTTAGCCAGTGAAAGGCCATGACTGCATATCCAGAAAGACCTATGCAATTAGATATTGCCTAGCTTATAGAACATGCAAGGAAGCGTATTTTTGTTTGGTTGGTTGGTGGAATGGCCATACAAAGTTATTGACACAAATGTAGAACTCAATTTGTGAAATGAGTCCTGGGGAAAAAAAAATGTTAGGTTATTTCACATGGACTGTGTATCATTGGCTGATGCCAAGTCACCCTCTGGGGGTGAAGGAAAATCAGGCAACAGTAGATTCTAAGATCAAGCCATGCAATTAGCAAATAAAAGGGAAAATAGACAGCATACTTTTAGACATAGAAAGATTCAGGTATAGACAGTGACAAGAAGCAATATCCTTGGGCATCATAGTGTCTTAATTGTAGTGGAAGCAGTGAGTCACTCATTCCTAGGGAATAGGGTAAGAAGAGAAGATACAGAAATAATATCATTCAGTTGTCTGCAAATGGGGTCTTCATTTATAGTGGGATAAGTAGCAGGACTGAGTCACTGATCAATACTCAACTACTGGCCTTTAAAACCTCTTTGCCTGTGGGATTGAACTAACCGTCTCTTGCAGGAGAGTTTGTAGTATCCAGAGACAGAGAGCTCATAAGCTTTTTACATGTGGAATCCGGTTGTAGAATCTCCAAAGCCAAACATAATATAGCCATAGCTAATGCTACAACTTACTGGTAGTGGCTAGGGTATGCAATCTCCATTTTTCATTTCTTATTTTAGATATGGTTCTATTTCCATTTATATTAGAAGAGACATGGCCTTATTTATATCTTTCTGTAGGATCCATGAAGAGTGAAAAAGAAACTTGCAAATGCAGAAGAGAAGACAACTAGTGTTTATTTAATAGCTTTTGTGCCTCACATGTACAAAGTGCTTTTCCTACATATTTCATTTGAAGGAAAACCTCAGTGTCAGTTTCACAGTGAAAGACTTTTTCTAGGAAGTATATTATTTGATCGATTATCTTAACTCTTTCATTAGACATAATGCAATTGATATTAACTAATTTGAAATTTATTTCGTGCCTTTCTTCTCACTCATAAGTATATTGTATGAGAATATGGATGGCTGCTGTTCATCATTATGACTTGTCCATTGGCTCTCAGGGAATATTTACTGACGTGATGAATGAATGCATAAATATATAAGAGTTAAACTCACTTAATTTAGAGCAGTGATCGCTAAATTAAGATGTGTGTATTCTGAACTTTGTATAAGATAATTTAATGTAATGTGGAAAATAAATATAATTCCTAAATATAATTATTTTGTTTTATAAAGATATATATATTCGTGGTTTATAAGTTACATGATATATTAATAAGCAGTATATAAATGGATAACTGCATAAACAAATAAGAAGTGTTTTACATTTTTTGTAGATGGGATTTATGAACAAAATGTTTAAAGATTCCTACACCAGAACATGTCAGATCAATCCACTCATGACTGATAACTTTCCCTCCATATATGCTGAAGATATAAAGATAAATATAAACTATCCTCTACACACCACTAATGCTCTCTTGAATAAATTAAGTCATATTATATAAGAGGAAAAAAGATTAAGAGATGTAGTTTTTTATTAAAATTATATATCCACAGCAATTATCCAATGAATTATTATATTTTACTTGATTTTATACTTTTTATTACTATTTAAAATGAAATTGATCCTTATCAGAATTAATCAGTAAAATAAATTTTGCCATCTTAGGAGTTTATGTCTCCTTTGTTCTGAATTTGACTTAGGATCTGTTATAGAATGTGTCTCCCCGAATTTATTTGTTAAAATCCTAACTATTAATGTATTGTATTAGTAGGTGGGATAAGTGGAGGTAATTAGGTTATAAAATGGAGCCCACATGGGTAAGACTGGTGCCATTATAGAAGAGACCCCAGATAGCTTCTCCCCTTTTTACCAGCATATGAGCATATGAGGACACAGCTGTTTCTGGGCTCTCACCAGAAACCTGATAAATATTTTGGCACCATAGTCTGAAACTTCCTGCTTCTAAAACTGTGAGGAATAAATTTATATTTTCTATAACCTATCCAGTCTATGATATGTTGTTATGGTAGCCTGAGCTGACTAAAACAGGATCTTTGACCTAAAGTGTAAGAAGAGCCTGAAGTTTGCATCAACAATAAAATACAAGGTTGAATACAATCTTGGGCTGGAAGGAAAACTAGGACTTAGTTATTTTGTCTTGCACCATTTTTTTCCTGAGAAAAATCAAGAGATCCATGACTCTTAAAGAGACTGAATGAGACATTCAGTTAAAAGGAAGAGTAGGGACAAGCATTGTTCTGTCTCAATTCCCAGGGTAATGTTCTTTCTACTTTATTAAAGTAAATAAAAATCATCAGAGAGTCATAGAAATTTTATTTTTCAATTCAATGGTATGAGCCCTATACTATTTTAAATATTTGAGAGAGAAAGAGAGAGAGAAAAAAATACTGAGATTTATACTTTTTAAAAATTTTATCCTAAAAGCAAAATTTTCTAGGAAAGTTTAAAATTGGCTTTTTTGATTCATGTTTATATGAAATGCTTTTCAATCCAAACTTATAAAATTGAGTATAAAATATAAAATAATATTATTTATATATTATTTAGCATTATTAAACTAGTCATTATTTTGATTAAACATGTGAAGACTATTTCACTAAAGAAATAATTGTTTTGCTTTGATTTCAGAAATGTATAATATTTGTGTGCAATTTCAAGAGATTCTCCTTGGAAAAAAGTTGATCAAAGATATGGTATAAATTTAAAGATTTTATTCATAATATTGAGAAACCTTATATATTGGGCATAAACCTGGTGCGCCTTCTCAGATATGTTGCATTGCCTCCTGCCTTCTCCATAAAGGTCAGCACCCACCATGAGATGCCCTTCCACTTTGGGATTCAGATGCAACACTAATGGTGAGCATAGTAGAGTAAGTCAGCTGCCAGTGGGGTTCACTTTAAGCAACAAAAATAGAAGGTGGGAAAAAGCTGGTCAATTAGGTTATCTTTCATTTCTCTCTTTGGTAGACTCCTCCAAGAGAGAGTTCCTTCTTTCAACCTTAGCAGAGATGTTACATAATGTCAAACTAACAGACTCTTGAAAGCACTACTGGTCTCTGCAGGCCTCTTTAAAGCAATAGCCAACACAATAACACATCTAACCACATTGGCTCACATCATTCTGTAACTCAAGTACTTTTTTCCCATAGCCTTACCACTGGGGATATGTACCTCCCAAATAAAGTCTCAAAATCTATAATTGTTTTTCTATTATTTAAGATAGAAGTAGTTTAGGAAACTACTGAGGATAATTTTTATATATATCCATATATAGGTATATATATTCATGTATGTGTGTGTGTTTGTATACATGCAAATATGTTTGTATTTTATATATATTTGCATTTGAAAGAAATAATAAAAGTTAATATACCACCAAAAGAGAAGTCTAATGCAAACTGTTTACTTAACATTATGGAAATTTGCATATGCAGTAGGAATTGTTAAAAATATTGTAGGTTCATTTTTCCAAACCTGACAATTTTTTTCCCAAAATATATTTCTGCTGAGTTTTCAAATGTAAATTCTTGTCCAAGTTGTGATATCATCATAAATGATGAATGGTTCACATCAAAACATGCTCAGAAAGTATATAAGTTATAATTCTAAGATTTTTCTGATAAACAGTAAAGGAGAACTTCAAGGGTCTTTTAAAAACATACATTTCATTTGCAATTGACAATCACTAAAGACAAAGCAGTTTATTTCTACTGCATATCAGAATGTTGAAAAAAGTGAATACTTTATCATCATTCTTCGTGCAATTTGAATTAATGTCTGTACTTTTTGCTTGAGTGATTTTTATTTGGGGTAGCTTTCCAGTTTGTTACACTTCTGTGGCAACATGAACATGTTCTGTTTTTACTATGTACAAGATTTATTTTGTATTCTACAAAAAGACTTGCTTTTATTTCTTTAAGTCCCATGTATCTGTAGTTATACATTATTTTTAGGGATTTTATTTTACTATTGTAGTTGGAAGGACTATTTATTCATATTTTCTTACTTATATTTCTGCTGTATGTCTTTTTGTTTTCTTGGAGAGGGATGCCTACTGAGTAGGTATTCAGCTACTTCAATGGACTGCTTTATTAATTTTTTTTCTCAGATTCACAGTGTGGTGTAGAAGTGATTAAACATAATAATTTAATAAATAACAAAATCAAAGCATCTTTAAGTATTTATTCTTTTATTCACTCAAATTATTCAAAATTAAGTTGAAATTTTACTTTGTGAATATTAGCAACATTAGTATTAATACTTCAGAAACCCTAGAAGAATGTTAAGACTCATTTAGGTAATATATTTTTTATTTTACTTTTATGTCTATTTTCATTTCGACCACCATATTAACACAAAATCATTTAATCTCTATGATAACTGAAACCTATGTTTCTAAAATTAAAGCACTATTCAATGTTTATAAATTTGATGAACAATTATACAAGGTTTCACACTAAGTTTTCTGAGACATTATAAAGGAAGCTAATATATTAGTCTTTATTACTGAAAAGTTTGTAAAGTAAAATAAATATAAAATAACACAAAATAAATGTTTGAAACCTAGTGTATTGATTTTCTTCGTCTGATGTAGTGAATTGCCATAATCTTGATACCTTTAAACAACACAGATTAATTCTCTTACAGTTCTGTAAGCCAGAAATCTAAAATCAGTTTCACTAGTCCGAATCAAGGTGTCTTCATAGCTGGATACATCAGGAAGGTCTAGGGTAGACTCTATTACCTTGCCTTTTCCATCTTCTAGAAGCCACGTGTATTCCTCATCTTGTGGCCTCATTCTCCGTTTTCAAATTTCGTCATTCCAAACTCCGCTTCCATTTTTTCGTGGCTTTCTCTCTGACTCCAACCCCTTCTGTATCCCTATTCTAAGTACCCTTGTGATTACATGAGGCCCATTCAGATAATCTATCCACATATATTAAAATGTACAGGAAGGGGTTGACATTGGTTAATATTACATACACACATTGCATATAAATTAAAAGCAATGAACAAAACATGAAACGCTACTACAGTTCTCATTTCTTTTTATAAGACCATAGTCTTCATACATTCAAAGAATCTTTCGTGCTCAGAGAGCATGGCTTTTTACCTAACCTTTCATTTCTGAAAGGCATAAAGTATTTAGATGAAATAATTTTGTTTTTTAAAAATTCTTCTATTAATACTAGATGTAAAAAATGGAAGAGGCATGTCAGAGAATTCTCTCAATTGTAGATACATTACTACTAGTCCTTATTGTGTGAGAGCAACCACACTTCCCCTTAATAATCAGGTTCAGTCACCTTAGCCACAAGAATAACTTCAACTTTTCCCAACTGACCCAGGGTTTTGAGACATGGCAGTGGTCAGATTGCAACTGCAGTTTACAGTTCAGTGAGACAACCATTGTCTCTTTGTTTAAAAATTTTTTTAAAAAAAAATACCAGCATATTACTGTGGTGCAAATGTTTAGGTTACATATATTGTCTTTGCCCCAACTGAGTCAGAGCTTCAAGTGTGTCTGTCCATCCCCCAGATGGTGTGCACTGCACCCATCCCCAATCCCCCCTCCCATCTGCCCAACACCCGATGAATGTTACTACTATATGTGTACATAAGGGTTGATCAGTTAAAACCAATTTGATGGTGAGTACATGTGGTGCTTGTTTTTCCATTCTTGTGATACTTCACTTAGTAGAATGGGTTCCAGCTCTATCCAGGATAATACAAGCGATGCTAGATCACCATTGTTTTTTGTGGCTGAGTAGAACTCCATGGTATACCTATATCACATTTTACTAATCCACTCATATATTGATGGGCACTTGGGTTGTTTCCACATCTTTGCAGTTGTGAATTGTGCTGCTATATACATTCTAGTGGAGATGTCTTTTCTATAGAATATCTTCTGTTCTTTTGGGTAGATGTGCAGTAAATGGGATTGCCAGATCAAATGGTAGTTCTATTTGAAGCTCTTTGAGGTGTCTCCATATAACTTTCCACAGAAGTTGTACTAGTTTGCAGTCCCACCAGCAGTGTATGAGTGTTCCTCTCTCTCCACATCCACACCAACATGTACTGTCCCTTGTTTAAAGCCTTCTCCCCTCAGAAACTAATTTCCCTAAACTAGAAAAGCCCCAACTATGGGAATAGGAGGAAAATGTTTCACAACTGGGTCATCATAGGTAATACAAAGATGAACTTTTCCAACACTGCTTCTTTATGCCTAGACTCATTTATCTTGCTTATGAGAGTAACAATACAATATGGCATAGGAATCATTGTTTCAAAAACTATAATGCATTTAATAGAAAAGCACTCCAAAGACGTAACATGTTGTTGCAGCAGAAAAACCTCAATTGGGTTTTTGATGGGTCATTTTATTATTTTCTCAGACTACATGCTTCTGGGTGATGGGAGATATGACAGGAAAAATAAATTTTATTAGCTTCAAATCCATTTTCTTTTTGGTCAAAATCAATGTTATCTGGGAAATTGTGATGCAAATATGGCTTTCAGGAGGGTCATGGATAGTGTTGCAGGTTGAAACATTGAAATCAGGGAAGGCAAGTCCATACTCAAAAACATGGATTTTTCTAATGAAGACAAATTGATTCAACCTCTGTGATTAAATGCAATCAACAGGCTAACAGATGGTTTGATTAGTACTCTACAGCTCAGCTTTCCTCAGTCTGTAGGACACTTAATGTTGTGTTTAGTCAGATGAGGCTGGCTGGGGCAAAGCCAATGTGGTTGATGCCAACATATTTGTCATCCTTACTAAAGGAGAATATTGGCTTCTTTCCCTCTTACCTTCCTTCTATCATGTGAGTGCCATTTATTCATGGAATCTAAAATGGAACATGAAAGCAAGGAAATTTGATATTGGTGGTTTCAAATCTTTAAATATCTTTAATACAGGGAAGAGGTTAAAAGGGAAGAATTTTATTTAGTAACAAGAGACAAAGTTCAGCACAATACAGAGGTCCCTCTTATATAATAAGTGTCAGATAAGTTTTTGTTAAAAGAATAAGTAGTCCAATGTTCTAGAATTATTGTGTCCATTTTTTCCTAGTATAATAATAATGCACATTTTCTACTTGTTAGGCATATGTACATCATTCAGACACTATTCATCTAATTTAAGTATTCACAAAAGTTCTAGATTTTTGGTATGCTATTATTTAGTTGTACTATTTAAATGTAACTTAAGGAAGGGGGCAAGATGCCTGACTAGAGACATGCTCTTCAGACAGTCCCAGAGAGAAAGAAGGGTTTCAGATAAAGGAGAGGGGAGAAAGGACACAGCTCAGATGTAGTTCAGAGAGAAGTACCAGAGCCTACTGGGGACTTCACTGAGAAAAATTGCAGAGCAGAAAAGGAAGAAGAAAAAGGAAAAAATATATCAGTGAGGATCAAACCCAGAGAGGCTCAGAGCCCAGTGAAGAGGTAAGGAGGGGATACCTTTCCTTTTCCCACACATCTTTGGTGATCAGTGGGCTATCAAGTTACTTGGAAGTTTTTCTACCCCTATGATCCCAAGCACTGCAGCAACTGTGGAATTATGGGGAGAAGTTGCATAATCCTAGAGCTTGGGCATTCCTTGTGGGGTTCCCCTCCAAGGAGAGTGATTCCAGAAGCCAGAGAGCCGGCTTTCTTCCATTCAGACTCTTACCCTTCCCTGCCCCTCCACTGCCCACTGCTTCAGTTTTAGTTAACAATTTAACAAGTGGCCTCCTCTCCCAGGGCTTTACAAAGCCTTCCAGCTTTGCTGAAACTAACCACGTCTAGCCTTACTCCTCCTCCCACCTCTGCTATGGTGGAGAACAAGCAATCCCCTGGGAGCTACAGCACCCCACTCAAAGCCTGGAACATTCAAGTGCTCCTCCTGAGGGACTAGAGCTTACCACAGGCACAAAAGAACATCTCTGGAGTTGTTTTTTTTCCTGCAAGCATCAACCACCCACAGGGAAAAAAACTATATAGCTCATTACAGCATCTACCAACTCAATGAGACAGAATGTGGCAGAATCTTGCAAGCATCACCCACCATTTCAGAGATTAAACTGGGGGTCCCAATACAATTCACACTGCTGGAAAGTGGTGAAGAGAGCATGATAGAAGCAATCCCAGGGACATGGCTTTTTAGGAAAGAAACAAAATTTACAGGCAGCTTGATGTGTGAGGGATATTTCCCTCTTACACTGAAGACCTCTGGGCTGATTGGGGAGCTGCTCTGAGTCTGTGCAGAGACATTCTACCAGAGAGCAGGTACAGCAGAGATATGTTGACTGCCAATCCCAGCTTTCTGCAACAGATGGCATCCTGATCACTCTGGCACATGGAGCCAGGTCTTCTCAGGACCCAGCCTTCCAACATAGCCTTCAAAATGACCCCCACTGAGCTGGGGAGAGAAAAGACTCTTCCCTTTGTCATGCCCTGTGACTGGGTGCCAAGCACACCTCCTTCCTGGCATGGGAACTGAGCAGAGAAAGAGCCCCAGATGACACCGGAGAGTTCCCAGCAAAGAAGAACAGGTATACTGCAATCATATTAACCCAGATCCAAGAGAAGAAGTGCCAGAAGAGAAGAAACCAGCAAAAGAATCCTGGCAACATGAGAAAACAAAATAGCTTGAACCTCTAAAGGAACACAATGGAGGTACAGTACTGGACTCCACCTGGAAGAAAATTGCCAAAAAGACAGAAATGGAGTTCAGAATATAGTTGACAAATAAGATCAATGGAATTAAAGAGAAAGTTGAAAACCAACAACAACAACAACAAAACACTCCAAAATTTCAGGAAATCGATGAAAAAAATGAAAAAGTCACTAGAGAGCTAGACAATATAAGACATAATAGAACTTAAAGAAATGAAAGAGTCATTTAGGGAATTTCAAAACACAACAGAGAGCTTCAACAATAGACTAAACTAAGGAGAAGAAGGAATCTCTGAGTTTGAAGACAAGACTTTTGAGAAAACCCACTCATTCAAACAGGCAGAAAAGGCTATTAAAAAATCTGAGCAATCACGGAGAGAAACATGGAACTATATAAAATGAACTAACATTCAAATAATAGTGTAACAGAGGGAATGGCCTGAAAAAAAATGGCAAAAATATTTTCTGTCTCTTTAAAACATCCTCCACTCCTTTTTGAGAATTAAAGCCTGCATCCCTGCCTCTGCGGGGAGGGGCAGGATAAATCCTTTGTTTATTTGTGCAACAGGAGATGGTTCAGCCCAAATCTGGTAAAGGGAGGTCCTGGGCAGAGGTCACAAGATTGTCTTCATCAGAGTTGGGATGATCAGAATCATCAACTGTAGTTGAACAATAATTGTCTGAAGCTGAAAACCCATCCTTTAAAAGCTCTATATTTCTGCTAATGTTCAGGAAATTTGGATTTTGAGAAGAGAAGGTCTAACATTTTTCCTCGTTTGCAAAGTAATAAAATGTCTCTTTTCTTCCTCTTCAAACCATTTGTCCTTGTTCTTCTGACTCAGCCTCATGGACAAGTGCCAAGTTTTTGGTAACAGTAGGTATCTCTGAAGGAGAAGAAGAACAATCTAAAAGCACTAAAAACCAATTTGAGGGAATTACTGAGGAAAACTTCCCTGACATTACCAGAAATTCGGACATACAGATACAAGACAGACATCAAACTCTGGGAAAATTAATAGCAAATAGGTTATCTCCAAAACACGTAGGAATCAATCTGACCAAAGTCAAAATGAAGGAGAAAATCCTGCAAGCAGCAAAGTGAAAGCATCAAATAACCTACGAAGAAAACACATCAGGCTAACTGCAGATTTCTTAGTGGAAACCTTACAAGCCAGAAAGAATAGGGGTCCAATTCAATCAAATTAAACAGAACAACTACCAGCCTAGAATTTTTTATCCTGTAAAACTAAGTTTCACAACTGATGGAGAAATTAAATTTTTTCCAGAGAAGCAAAGACTGAGGGAATTTGCTATGGCAAGATCTGCCCTGCATGAAATACTCAGAAATGCATTATATACAAACCAGCACAACAGATACCACCAGTGTAAAAATTACCTAAAAAAATCCCCTAAATGACAGATCTTATAAAACAATAGAACAAGAGGTAAAATAAATCAATAAAGACTACTCAACAGGATGAACAGATAAACATTCCACATATCTATGCTAACAATTAATGGAAACAGACTGAACACACCTGTCAAAAAACATGATGGCTAAATGGATGAAAAGACACAGCCCAAGTATTACTATCTCCAGGAAACACATTAAACTACAAGGACATACACAAACTCAAGATGAAAGAATGGAGAAAAATATTCCAAAAAAAATGGAAATCAAAAGAGAATAGATGTAGCCATTCTCATACCAGATAAAATTGATTTTAAGCCAACAAAGATAAGTAAAGACAAAGAGGATCATTATATAATGGTAAAAGGAGCAATTCAACAAGAAGACACACAAATCCTAAACATATATGCAGCCAATACAGGAGCTCCAAGATACGCAAAGCAAATTTTACTAGAGGTAAGCAAAGAAATAAACAGCAACATTGAAATTGCTGGGGGCCTAAACACCTCACTGTCAGAGTTCAACAAATCAACAAAACAGAAAATAAATACAAAAACAATGGACTTAAACCAAACTAAATCAAATGGACCTAACAGATATTTACAGAACATTCTTCCTCACAACTACAGAATACACATTTTACTCAGTAGCACATGGGACAATCTCCAAGACTAATCATATCTTAGACCACAAAACACGTCTCAACAAATTAAAAAAAAAATCAAAATTGTACCATGTACCTTCATAGACCACAGGAGAGTAAAACTAGAAATCAATCACAAAAGAAACACTCAAAACTACACAAAGTCATGGAAATTAAACAACCTGCTGCTGAACAATTATAGGGTCAAGAATTAAATTATGATGGATATAAAAAATTCTTTGAACGGAACGTCAAAGGGGGCACAAACTATCACAATATAAGGGACATGGCAAAAACATTCCTTAGTAGAAACTTTATAGCCTTAAACGCGTACATCAAAAGGACAGAAAGACCACAAATTAACAATCTAATGTTACACTGAAAGGAACCAGAAAGAATAAAAAAGAAACTCAAAGCCATCAGAAGAAAAAAAACAAAGGTCAGGGCAGAACTAAATGAATTGGAACACACACACACACACAAATACAAAGGATCAATAAAAAAAAGGTTGGTTCTTTGAAAAGATAAACAAGACTGACAGGCTTCTTGCTATATTAACCAAAATGAGAAGAGAAAGAACCCAAATAAGCACAATCAGAAATGAAAAAAGAGACATTCCAAATGATAACAGAACACAAAGCATCATCCATGAATACTACCTAAATTGCTACACACAAAAACTAGAGAACATAGAGAAAATAACAAATTCCTGAAAATACACCACCAGAAAGAAATAGAACTCCTGAACAGACCACTAATGAACAGTGAGATCAAAACAGTAATAAAAACATCCCAACAAAAATGAAGCCCTGGACCACATGGATTCACAACCAAATTCTATCAACCCTACAAAGAAGACCTGGTACCCCTACTACAGAAATTATTTCAACATATTGACAAAGAGGGAATCCTCCCCAATTCACTCTACAAAGCCAGTATCATCTTGATACCAAAGCCAGAAAGAGACACAACAACAACAAAAAAGAAAACTACAGACCAATATTGCTTATGAATATATATGTGAAAATCCTCAACAAAATATTAGCAAACCGAATTCAAAAGCACACCAAAAAAATATTCAAGTAGGACCAACTGGGCTTTACCTTAGGGATACAAGGATGGTTCATCAAATATAAATCAATAATTGTGATTCACCACAATTGGCAAATAGAAGCAAAAACAAATACCATGTGATTATCTCTATAGATACAGAAAAAAACATTTGACAACATCTAGCACAGTTTCATGATAAAAACCCTCAACAAACTAGGCACACAAGGAACATATCTCACAATTATAAAAGCCATATGTGACAAACCCTTATCCAATGACATATTGAATGGAGAAAAGTTGAAAGCATTCCCCCTTATAATTGGAAAAATACAAGGATGCCCACTGTCAGAACCTCTGTTCAACATATTGCTGGATGCCCTAGCCAGACCAATCAGGCAAGTGAGAGAAATAAATGGTATCTAAATCAGGAAAGAGAAGGTCAAACTATTGCTCTTTGCTGATGATATGATCTTGTATCTAGAAAATCCCAAAGATTCCACCAAGAGACTCCTGGAATTGATAAATTCAGCAAAGTCTTAGGTTATAAAATAAATGTACATCAATCGGTAGCATTTCTATATACCAATAAAAGTCAAGCTGAGACTCAAATCAAAGACTCACTATTTACAATAGCTACAAATAAAATAAAGTACCTAGAAATATACTTAACCAAGGAGATGAAAAATCTCCATAGGGAGAACAATGAAACTCTGAGGCAAGAAATCACAGAGGATTCAAACAAATGGAAAAATATATCATGCTCATGGATTGGCAGAATCAACATTGTTAAAATGTCCATACTACCCAAATGATTTACAAATTCAATGCAATCCCCATCAAATTACTAATGTCATACTTTACAGGTCTAGGAAAAAGTAAGTCTATGATTTGTTTGGAACTAGAAAAGCCAAAGCCATCTTACACAATAAAGAAAAAATCTGGAGGCATCACATTACTAGACTTCAGACTATTTTACAATGTTATAGTAACCAAAACATCATTGTATTGGCACAAAAATAGAAACGTAGACCAATGGAACAGAATAGAGAATGAAGATAGAAAACCATTGACCTACAGCTAACTGATCTTTAGTAAAGCAGACAAAAATGTATGCTGGAGAAAAGAAGCCCTATTTGATAAATTGTACTGGAAAATTGGATAGCCACATGCCGAAGAATGAAACAGGACCCCTACCTCTCATTACTCACAAAAATTAATTCAATATGGATAAAAATCTTAAATCTAAAGCATGAAACTATAAAATTCTAGAAAAAAATGTAGAAAAATTTTTCTATATATTGGCCTAGGCAAAGAATTTATGACTAAGACCCCAACAGCAAACATTAGAACAACAAAAATAAATAAATGGGGATTTGATTAAACTAAAAAGCTCCTGCACAGCTAAGGAAGCAATCAACAGAGTAAATAGTCTACATAATGGGAGAAAATATTTGCAAGCTATATGTCCAATAAAGGGCTAATATCTAGAAGTTATGCAGAATTCAAGCAAATTCACAAGAAGAAAACAAACAACTCCATTAAAAAGTGGGCAAAAGATATGAATGGAAGCTTCTCAAAAAAAAAAAAGACAAATAGCCAATAAACATAAGAAAAAATGTTCAACGTCACTAATCTTCAGGCTAATGTAAATTAAAACCACAATGAGATATCACACTACCCCAGTTAGAGGAGCTTTTATTAAAAAGTCCAAAAACAATACATGCTGGCATGGATGCAGAGAGAGAGGAGCACTTATACACTGTTGATAGGACTGCAAATTAGTATATTCTCTTGTGGAAAACAGTGTGGAGATTCCTCAAAGGACTAAAAGTAGACCTAGGATTCAATCCAGCAATCCCACTATTGGGTGTCCAGCCAAAGAAAAAGAAGAGTTTTCATCAAAAAGACACCTATACTTAAATGTTTATTGCATCACAATTCACAATTGCGAAGTTATGGAATCAACCCAAGTGCCCATCAATTCATGAGTGGATTAATAAAGTGTGGTATATGTATATCATGGAGTACTATTCATTCATGAAAAAGATAAATTAATACCTTTTGTAACAATCTGGATGGAACTGGAGAGCACTCTCCTAAGTGAAGTATCTCAAGAGTGGAAAAACAAACACTGCATGTACTCACTATTAAATTGCAACTGATAAGCATACGTGTACATAGAGTGAAGTAAAACTCAGTGGAAATCAAGCAGGGAGGAGAGGTGAGGGTGGGAGGGACAACAACATACCTAACAGGCACAATGAACACTATTTGTGTGATAGGCACATATAACTGGACTCAAGCATTACAAAAGCAATCTATGTAACGTAAGATATTTATACCCCCTTAATATTTTGAAAAATAAAAAGAATAGAAATAACATACTTTTGCTTCTTTCTTATTTTGCTGCTTTTCTGAAAAATATGATATTTACTATTCCTTATGGAATTCTGAAGTTCTTTGTGGTGCAGGATATAATGGCAATGCATCCCTCTGGCCATTCAGTTATAATAATCTGGAGTGATTGTAAGTTCGAACAACCATTCTAGAGAATTCTCTGCTGCAAAAAGAAATGCTGAAGAGGAGGGACAGTGCAAAATAATTTTTTCTTGATATGAATTCAGTGAACTTACTTGTATTTTGTGGGCAGACTCTCCCTCTTTCTCTGGTAATTTCCTGTGCATGTCTCACCCACATGACATGAAGGCAATAATTTTGATGTTGGATGGAGAGGAAATCTCTTTTTCTAGAACTTAAAATATAGTCATGGTAATACATTTAAGTATCTATTACTGTAGCACCAGTTGCATTTTAGAAATAAAAAAAAATACTAAGACTTCAAAAATGTAATTTAAAATGAGTCATTTTCAGTGGAAAATGTCAAATAGTATTTTTCTAAATATTAAAAATATCAATATTTATTTTAAAATAAGATATACTTATTATACATTTTGATAAAATTTCTGTCCATATTTTTCTAAAATCTGCCAGTTCAGTTTATGGCTATTTATATCAGTTTCTTGATTTTACTTAGAACCGTTCTGAAAGATCATTGTATAGCAATGTATTTCACAGATTGTGGACATTTTCAAATATTTTATAAGGATTATATTTAGGTAAAATTAAAAAATATTTTATTTACAACTCATATACACATGATTTATTATTTATACTATACCAATCCTTCTATGTTCTATACTATATATTCAATAGTATCTTTTTAATAAATTAGTCTTAATTTTTATAAATATGAATTTTTCATTAATGAAGCAGAAATTTCTATTATATATTATTTATGTATTAGAGCAGTTATAAATGATACTGTCTTAAAACAGAGTGGAATCCAAGTAGATAGATGACATGTAAAATAGTTTTTCTTCTCTTCATCCTCAGATAGCCTTAAATACTTGCCATATCTCTGAGGGTCCATTATTATTTTCTGCTGTTAATTTGAAGCCAGGGATAAGATTAAACTTAGACTCTCTAGATCTCTAGGTAACATGGATATAGGCATGATCAAACTAGGGCCTGATTGGCATTGGCGCAATTTTAAGCCCAGCATCACAGAATTATTTGTGATAATTAATGTGATATTCTATGTGGCACTCAGTACATGGTTTTCAGATTACCAAGAACTGTTCTATAAACTTGAATGGCTTTGAAAACTTATTTCTAAAAGCTGTGCATTAATGTATTTTTATCTGTCTCATTTCAAAAAAAGTTACAGAATAAGATGAGAGTACAAATTATTTTTTGAAATCAGGGCAGAAAGAAAAGAGATGTAAAATTGTATCAGGTAAAGTAGCAGTTGCTAGAAAGAACTATAAATTGTCAAGTAGGAAATGCTTACAGGAATCTAAAGCTGGATGGCTAGATGATCAGTTACAAAATTCATGTTAGTAAATTAAACCAATGGACTCCAGCCTTTTTGGCACCAGGGACCAATTTCATTGAAGACAAATTTTCCACGGACTGGGGGTGGGGGTTGGGGGGATGGTTTCAGGATGATTCAAGTGTATTGTATTCATTGTGCACTTTACTTCTATTATTATTACATTGTAACATACAATGAAATAATTATACAACTTTCCATAATGCAGAATCAGTTGGAGCCCTGAGCTTGTTTTCCTGCATCTAGAAGGTCTAGGGGGAAGCAATGGCACCCAAAGTGTGTGCTATTTGTCCAGTCTATTCCCTAATCTTGTTTTGGTTGCTGTCATTTTTAGAAAACCCTGCTTCACAATGATAGGATGTTGGAAATGGAAGCAGGCTTTTCAGCACTTTTGTGGAAATCTCAGGATATTCCACCTTGACTTTAATGGAGATTTGAAGTTGTCTCAAACATACTTTTAAAGTCACCATCATTGCCAATCTTAAGCAGTTGATCCTCTGCTAGCAACTGGCTTATTCACAAATGGGTCATAGATCCATTCCTTCCCAGTTCAGATGTCTTTTGTGGTTGGGAAGTAATGCTCAAAGTCTTTTGAAAGGTGAGATAGGTGACCATGCACCAGCTAGGAGAAAGATGGGCCTAACTCAGTCTCTTTCAAAATCATCCTCTCTCCCTTCTTTTTCCTTCCCCACCCACAATAGTTAGGTGGTTGTTTTTGAAGTGTAATACATAACATTCTACTAACCATTGTTTCTTTGTAATTCTTAATCATTATTGCTATATTTTTAAATATTTCCCATTACATTAGGTTCTTTTATTAATTTATAATGACTATTTTCTTATAATGTATAATAATTACATGCATTGCTCTTCCATTCTTTATTTCAGGAATATTTTGATAAAGAAAAGAGAGAGCATTTATTAAATAATTGACTAGGTTTCCAAAAGAGAAAAGACAGGGTAGGACATTCGTTGGGCAGGTACTTTGAAGGCAGGGCAGACCCAAGCTTGCAATTTGCCCCAACAGGCAAATCATTTATCCCTTTAAGATTCATTTTGCAATTGTGAGATGAAAGAAATATATTTATATCATACAACACTTCACTATTGTAAAAAAGGAAAACAAATATGCTGCCTAATAAGCTATCAATTTAACTACTTTTATTTCTTTGAAAACAGCCATTCAGTTTTAGATTTTTTTATTTCAGTAAATTATGGGGGTACAAACATTTTGGTCACATGTTCTGACTTTGCCACATCACAACCATGATTTCAGATGTGCCCTTTCCCTGCTACAATGCTCATTGTGTCCATTAGCTGTGAGCTTACTCACCCCAACCCCTTACTCCCAAAGAATATTACTACTGTGCTAGCACCTTAGTGTTGATCAGTCAGTTCCAGTTTGATGTAGAGTCCATTTGGTGCCTTTTCTTCCATTCTTGTGATACCTCACTTCAGAGGATAGGCTCAAGCTCAATCCAGGAAAATATAAGAGGTGCTAAGTCACCATAGTTTTTTATAATTGAGTAGTATTCCATTGTATACATATACCATATTTTATTAATCCACTCATGGATTGACAAGCACTTGGGTTGTTTCCACATCCTTGCTATAGTGAATTGTGCTGCCATAAACATTCGGGTGCAGATGTCTTTATTATAGAATGACTTTTGTATTTTGGGTAGAAGCCTAATAGTGCTATTGCTGGATCAAATGGTAGTTCTACTTGTAGCTCTTTGAAGTATCTCCAAATTCTTTTCCACAGAGGTTGCACTAATTTGCAGTCCCACCAGCAGTGTAAGAGTGTTCCTATCTCTCCACATCCTCGCCAACATTTGTTTCTTTGGGATTTTTTGATAAAGGCCATTATAAATTTTAAAAAGTTATAATGTGTTTTACAAGTGTGTGAGAAATGTCTTCTAAAACTCAATTTATAAAGAAAATACCTTTATATTATTAGCACTTATTCCTTCTAATTTCATTACTGCCATAAAGTAAAAATTGTTTTTACCGTTGCCCATATAACTACAGTATATGTGATAATAATTTTGAATTTGAGACTGCAAACAGAAAAAAAGTCTATAAAATAAAGATTCTAACAGTAGATTATTTTGAATGGCACAAAACACTGTCCTACGCCCTCTTTAACAACTTAAAAAATATTTTTGGTTTTTTAAAATCAGCTTGCTTGGAAATATCTGAGTCACTTTAAATAACATGAATGCAATCCAGCACACAATTTTGCTGTTGTCCCTGGAAACTGCAGAGCTAATTCCCTATGCATTTCACATAAAATGTAACTCCTAGTGTCCAGTTTGGTTTTATCTGATGAAGTGAAGCAGAGAAAATTGAGTATATAAGTATTAGTATTGCTTGTTTGCTAGCAAACACAAAATTTTTAGCCACCTGAATTATTTAGAAGAATTTTGTGTGTGTTTGTGTGTATATATTTTCTTCTCTTCCCACCCTTCTTTCATGAATACAAGAGAATAAAAGCTAGAAAAAAATATTCACAATGCAGTCTGATGCTGGCATGAGAATACAGTTATTTCATTTGAATTTCTAGTGACATAATACCAAATCAACTGTGTTAAATGGTTTTGTATGACAAGACTAATAGTGACTATTTTTGTAAAGTGAAAAATCATTGTGCTCTTTTGCAGCAGAGATGAAAATTGCAGAGTGCCACCAGCATTATTTCTTCTCTAACTAACAAGCCTCACATAACAGGTAATAGCACAGATGATGGTGATTTAGTTTGCCTTGTCTTACCTAGGAAAAAATAACAAAGGCTTTACTTCTAGTTTCACTGGTACATGAAAATTATCATGAAACAATACTAAGCAGTTAGATATCATTGTTTCTCCTATTGGGATCAATAGAGCCTAGGACCTATATGCCACTATAATGAATGCAATTAATGTTTAGTATGTAATTTGTGAGCAAGTGTGGTCTCCGTTTTTTCCTGGAAGATTGTGAGAGTTACAAATTATTTCTTAATACTACTAGAACATCTTGTTTCAATTATTTTTTATGCTACATGATCCATTCATTTGCTCCACAGATAACTAAGTTAAACCAGCTAAAATAGAAAAAAATCAACCAAATAGTGACATCAATGTGAATCATATCTTATACTCACCATTGCCACAGAGTAAGCTTGTTTGTTCCATAATCTAGAAGGAGTGAATGATCTTAACAGCCAAAGATAATGTATATTTTGCTACATTTTATACATGTGGGTATAACTTTTCCTCTTTCCCTGTCCAAAATTTACCACCCTCTACATCTCAAATTTGTGGCAAACGTCAGTACATTTCAGAGTCTCTTATTTTAATCTATTGAACATGTAAACAGACTGAAGTGGAAATAAAAATAAAGAAGTATTTCTTCTAGCCAGTTATAAGAATAGTTGGAAACTGTAATATTTTTATGATAAATATGTAATTTAAGAGAAGAGACTGAAAAAAGAGATTGAATCAACTCAAAGAGGAAATTGGAGGGAGTAAGAGTTTCTTAGTCAGCTCAGAGACTACTAAAACAAACTGTCATAGACCGAGTGGCTTGAAAAACAGATATTTATTTCTCACAGTTCTGGAGGTTGGGAAGTCCAATCAAGATGCCCACAAATTTGGTTCTTTGCTTCTGAGTTTGATGATTTTAGAAACCTCATATAAAGGGGATTATGAAGCATTTTTTTTCTTATGTGACTGGCTTATTTGCCTTAATGTCCTCAATGTTCATCTATGTTGTCATATATTACAAGATTCCCTTCTTTTCTAAGCTTGAATAATATTCTATTGTATGTATGCAATATAGAACATTTGAATTCACTCATATGTCTATAGATATGTAGATTATTTCCACATTGTGGCTATTGTGAACAGTGTTACAATTAGCATGAGAGTACAAATATCTCTTCAAGATTTTGATTTCAGTAATTTGGATAAATAAACAGAAGTAGAATTGCTAGATCATATGGTGGTTCTATTTTTACTTTTTTGAGGAATCTCCATAGTGTTTCATGGGTGCACCATTTTGCATACCCACCAACAGTGTACAAGGGTTTCAATTTCAATTTCTCCACATTCTCACCAATACTCTTTTTTTTTTTTTAATAGTAGCCATCCTAACATGTGAGAGGTGGTATCTCACTATAGATTTAATTTGCATTTTCCTGATGTTTAATGAAGCTGAGCTTCTTTTCATATACCTATTGTCATTTGCATATCTTCTTTGGAATTAAATATTCTAGTGAGACCAGATTTTCTCCATAATGGTACAAAAATTGCAACAGATTGAGTGTGGAAGAAGATATGAGAATTCATTTGTCTTCGATTAAGCCAAACATTAAAGAGACTTGCAAACATGTAAAATAATGTCATTCTTCTATTCAGTATATTATTTTGGAAAATATGGTTATTTTTATAAATATATGCTATTTATGTAATAAGTTTTTGAATGCTATTTTAAATGTATTAATAGATATTTTAATAAGCAAAAGCTTTTTGGAGCTGTCAATAATATTGGAGTGTATAGGAGTCTCGAGAAAACAACGATTAGGGCCTACTGCTTTAGAATGCTTTTGGTCACAAAATTCCAAATACCAACATAACCAGTTTAAACAAGGAAGAAATTTATTGGCCCCTATAAGCTGGATGTCAGAGGTAGTGCATACATTAAGCGTTGTTTGTTCAGAATTCTACTCCCTGTTGTCTGCAATTCCTTCAGCTCTTTGCCTTCACGTGTTGAATGTGCCCTCAGACTCTTAACATTTCTCCTGGCCTCAAAATAGTTGAAACAGTTCAAGCTTTCATGTCTGTAGGAAAGTTTAGGCTTCACAATTCCTAGTAATTCCCTGAATTCACTTTGATTGGATAGGTGTAAGTCACGTGCCTTCCATTCACCAATCGTGTGGTCATAGATGTAACATGTGCTGACAGAATTTTCTGTTTCTTTAATTGTTAGTTCCATACTACTCCCCCTGGAGCCAAAAGTAAAGTCACTTTACCCAGAACTATAGGAATCCTCCATGGAAAAGACAGAAGATGATGCTCAAAAGGCAGCCGAGGCATCTATTGTGCTGTATTCATGAGTTTGTACTAAATGGAGTAATTGAGTTATAGGTTTTTAAGCAGAAATTTCCCAAAATAACTCATAGTTTTCCCAATTTATTTAGACTTCTATACAGAGAATGGAGAGTTGAGAACACGTTTGAAATCTGGGAGAGCAGTTAAGAGGCTGGTGATGTAGTACACAGTGCAGGCAGTGATAACTTGATTTAGAGATTAGTAACAGTGATGGAGACAGGGGCACTGATTACTTCTATATTTGAAGATTTTTCCAACCAATATATGGATACTTTAGATTTCAATATGAGGAAACGATCAAAATAACTTCTAGGTTTTGAGCTTAAGTATAAGTGAGCACTAGATGATGTCATGTCCCAAAATAGGTGAGAATCAAGAAAGAATATGTTGGGGGAAAACAAAAGTTCATTGTTAGGCATGTTAAGATTTATATGGTTATTAAATATTTCAGTGGTAATATCAAATAGATATGTATCTGTTTAAATGAGTTAATTTTTAACCTTGCTATCAATATGTCTTCCCAAAATTCTTATTATATAAAGTTGACAATTTGGTGTCAAAGCAACAAAACCAGGATAAGCTTATCTAATGGTTGAGAATATATAAATAATTAAAATATACTCCTGAGAACATATTCATATTCCTTGGAAGTGAATTTAAAAAGAAATATAATATTATGCATAATAAAAAGTATTTATTCTTTTCTTCATTATTCCAAAACTACTTTCTTTTTGTCTAACACTAGTAAGACACCATGCCAAGTAGTGAATGAATGAATCTTATAGTATGGCGTGTCATGAATAGTGATTTACAACTTTAAAACTAAGATCAAGTAGATAATGAGAAAATATGTAATGCAAAAAAGAGTATGAGGTTGATTTTAAAAATATTGCTGTTTCAACTAAAATTGTTGTGGTCTGTTCACTTACAATGTCGATGCGTCTATTAATAACTCCAGTATAATGTCACCTAAATTGTGTTTTTCACCCTAAACACCATAGACATTTTGGACCAGATATACGTTTATTATGGGGGTCTTCATGTGTTTTGTAGGATGTTTATCAGCATCCCTGGCTTCTACCCACTAGATGCCCAACTGTTGCAACCAAAAATGTCCCCTCCCGCTACAAAATATCCTGTAGAGAACTCCTGCCCTAATCCAACCTTCCTCTCAGGATCACTTCCACATTTCTAGTAACTATCTTATAGGTAGTTACTATCCCTTAAAATGTAGTTACACACCCTAAAATTCTCTCTAAAAAAATAATAAATTAAAATTATTAATATTTTCCCTGATACCATAATAATCAGAAGATAATTTGACAGCTAGTATGGTCACAAGAATTATCTGAGGATGAAATTTTAAAACCCAGAAAAGTTTATTATTTATATAAGATTATAGAAAGGGTTTGGGAGCAGAGTTGGCAGTAAAATACATGATTCCTGAATTCTAGAATGGTGTTCTTTCAAACAGAACTCTAATTTAATGCATGCCTATTTTTGATGTTGCTGTTAGTAATTGCTTAATTTCTAAACATCAAAGTGTCTCCTTGGATTCATTTTTACCCTCCTTCTACTTTTTATAACCTGTTCACATCTTGGCTATCTCCCAACAAATTAGTCTCAGAACCTTATAAGTGAATCTAAATAATTCTATAGGGCATTGGTCATTCTAACTATCTTAATTTCCATTCATATTAACAACTCTCTCCCAAGCCCTGCCCAAATTCTAGGTTTAGAACCACTATTTACTTAATGTTTATACATGAGTACTAGGCTAAAAATTGTTCTGTCTTATCTCCCAGTCCTTCAATTTATATAATACACCACAACTAGATAAATCTGAAAACACTGCTGTAATCATATCAGTTCTCTATTCCTAAATGTCAAATGATTCCTCCAGTTCTAGAGAATACATACTAGGTTATTTTTCTGTTTTAAGAATCTTTATAATCTATTTCCAGGCAAGTCACTCCTTATCTTCAATACTTTTATTTCTAAGCAAATCACAACTTAACATCAAGCATTCTATTCTAGCAGAATTGTTTTACTCATTCTAAAAAAAACTTGAGAACTTTTTCATGAAGACTTTCTTACATTGTTCCCTGGGACAGAATAGCTCATTTCCTCCATTTGATCAAACTTTATTGTTTTTTTTTAAGCACCAAAATGTCTCTTAGCTATGAAAACTAGTCTATTCTAGACCACATTAATGTCTCTATCTTCTGAGGCATCACATATATTTTTACTTGTTATTTTCAAATAATAATTTACCATCATACAGTATCTTCTGCAATGATTTTCTTAGGTCAGATTCTCTGGCAGTGAACTGTGTGCAAATGGAAGAAATCAAATGCAGGTGTTATTTGAGGTGAAAACCCAGCTTCACTTGGATGTCCTCCAGAGGTATGGCATGTGAAATACACAGCAGAGTTTATCCCATCTCAAGGCAAGTGGTATGGATTTCCCTACTACTATACCAGTTATTTATTGTTTATTAACACCTGGCCACTCTGGGGTGTGGAGTGGGGTGAGAGTGGAGATATCTCCCTGACATTTCTAGGTCTAGGCTACTCTGGGTGATGTAGTTTTCATAGAACAATGGTAACCTTCCACAGATGGTAGAGGCCAGGTGGTAGAAACAAGCTCACAAAAGCAGGACGACAAGCTCACATACAATAAACTATATCAGAGGGGATCTGGACAACGTGATAACAGTGTTTATTATAAATATGTCACTTTAATAGTTGCAATGCTGTTAAGCATTTTTTTTTCACTTATTCCTTTTCTTTTTCAATAAATTGAAAGTTTTTGGCCTCCAGGGTTAGTTCACATTCCATGCCTTTTGGTATCTTCTCAGTAGTAAGCATTGGACATAGTTATTGCTTAGCAAACATTTCTTAACTCATATTTCAAAATAATTAGCACATATCTTCTACATGATCCTATGCTTAGGTTATACATTAGGTTATGTGATGTTTGAATTATTACAGAGCTGCACAAAAGGGGGAAAATTGTTATTTGCCCATTTGGGTTTCATTTTCTCACTTTTATAGCAGAAGCCTAGGGCTTCTGTAGGAAAATAATTACCAAGATTTTCAACTAACCATACCATATGATTTCTCCTTTATGTGAGTTCCTTAATACTGATATTGTGTCTCTGCCAGGCAGTGTGTCTGCCACAAGCCACTGGCAAATGAAAATGTCAGTTCTTTTTCAGGATATTTCAATTATAGCTCCTTCTAGTTCTTTACATGGTGAAGACTAAACTCATCATACATATTGGTTTAATTTTTCTATATGTGTTATATTATACATTTTTATTGAATATGTTTTTATTTGTTACTTCTGGCCTTTACCACAATGACTAGTGAATGTGATATTTAGCCAAACAAACAAACATACACACAAGCAACATTTGTGAGTCAAAATTCTATTTTTAATTGCAAGTTTATCTTTACCAAAACATGATTAATTTATGTCCAACTTGCCTTCTTGAATAGAGAATATTCTGATAAACACACATAAATTATCCAGAAGATTAAGTTTCCAAAAGGTGATTCTTTTTTATTTAATGACACTGCCCAGCCTTGAATATTATTAATCAAATTTGTTTCCTTAAGGCGCAATCATGTAAATGATGAGATGTTCTCAGCATCAGCTTGAATAATTTATTTTACAACTCACTTAAAACCATCTCATTATTAGATAAAAGCTTAATAATTCTTAAAAAAAAGACAAAGGATTCATTTTCGATAAAATCCACAATTTTTTTTATATATCAGTAATCTTGTATTTATGTTTATCTCTCTTTATTAGGGATTATTTTGAACCATTAGAACTGTGTGATAATCAGTCAACTGCAGGCCCATCAGAGAAGTTTGCATTATTTCTGAGTATAATCATTACGGGTGTGTGTGTGTATTTATAAATAGGTGCATATATATACTCAATTTCTTTTAAAATTACTTTTATATTAAAGTAGTTATTAATTACAACTTAAATTAATGAGATACTGAAAGAGAAATACAGAAGACCAACTGGGGTGAAAATCGAGGCTTGCAGAGAGAAAATAATTTGGGACTATATTTGAGAGAAAATACAGACATTGTATAAGTGTTGCCAGAAATCTCCAGACATTCCACTGTATGAGGGTAAATTCTGATATCCGTGTAAGGCCATAATCACTGGTGTTCCCATCTACTCTCCCCAATTTTTTCATTATGTTTCTTCCCAAACCCTAGGCTCAATGGTATATATGTCTTTTATTTGTTTTATTTCTTTATTCTCTTTTTCCTCTTTTTTAACTTTCCTTTCTGTCCAGAGTAAAAGCTACGTTTTTCGTCACACTCTCTAACCTCCACTGCCCTTAAAATATAATACAGGAAAGGAAGAAAAAATCGCTATACGGGCAGTCAATCTAACTGGAGCCTGGAGGATTAATCCTATCATTCAGTAGCCATATTTTTCCAACTGCAAAATGAGCACAGTAATACCTGCCATGATTAAGTCATGATGTTTTGTGATTTTCCAGTGAGATTACATATGTGAAAGCAATTTGAAAAGAGCAAAATTTTATTAAATTGAACCAACTCAAATATACCTCCTTCAGGAATTAATCTGTGTCCTACATCTAAAAAGAGTATACTTTTCCCCTCTGGGCTACAACAGCTTTTAGTTTATATTTAAGTAACAGAATTTATTATATAGGCTTCAAATAACCTCTCACATTAGATGGGAAAGCCCTTTGAAGTGATGGGCCTTGTCCATTTCACTCTTGGACTTTCAGTGTTACTCAGTACATAACCTTCACCAGGTAAAAGTTAATTGAGCAGGAAATTTTTCATTATGTCTTACTTGCATTGTTCATTCTGCCCTCAAGCATAAACTATTGTATATTTTCCCATTTCCCATTTTTTTCATATTGTTTTAAAGTTGACAATGTTGAACTTTGTTGGAGACTGTGTTCCTTGGACAAGTGTGATGATTAAAGAAGTGCCTCTACTCCATATGTTCCCCATGTGATCTAGATAAGATCCAAAGATACTCTCCTTATTTACCAATGGCAGTCAGACACATATCCTCCAAAATTCCCATTCTTTGCATCATAAATGATTATCTGACTTTTTGAACCCACTGTAGGATTTTAATAAAATATATAACTTGTCCAAATTTTAGGCAAACTTTTCTCCTTCTTCAAGGTCTCTGAATTTTGAACCACCCTCAGCCTGACACTGTAAACAACCTCTCTCCAATACCCACTTTTGAGAATCTGCTTAAGGTAAGACTTTCCCTGATTGTCTGAGGAAACCACCCACTCCCTCACACCTGCTTTTTCCAGTCTTGCTTACTCCTCCCTATAAAAGAAATGCTCTTTCTGCCTGACCTTTGAGACACTTGCAGAACTTACTGCCTGAGCATTCTCCCTATTGCAATGTACCTTTATCCCATTGCAATAATCCTGATTGAAGTCTTTCCTTACTCGACTCCAAATTTGTTTTATTTGACAGCTATACATCTATTTCTAGTTTAACTTGTTTAACTCCCTCTTCTCCCAATTTGTCTAATCTCTTGCACTACTTTTTCCTTTCTTTTAAACTCTTTTGTATTTTAATTTCATTTATTTAATATATGCTCACTAAGAGTAATGCCTTTGATCCATTTTCTAGTTGCCTTCTAGGTGTAAAATATGTTTTCTAATAAGTCCTTTGTCTTTTTATTTTAAATGACTCTGTTTTTCATTTTGTGTAGTTCTTTTCATATCTACCTGCATTTTATGTAGTAAATAATAATAATATAAAAAGTTTTGCTGATCTTCTCCATTCTTTAATTCTTTAGTTACTTTAAACATATTTCTTTACTATAAGAGGTTCTTGGGGTTTATTAATATTCCTCTTTGGTTGTATTTTTTTTATTCCATTCAGTTATTGACTGTTGTGTTTTTTGGATTTTTGTTTGTTTGTTTTCCTGTGGGAATACTCACTGGCATGGTTTTGGAAGGGTGGTTTCCCTGGCTTCTTCCAGGAAATCCAGAGATTTCACTAGACTAGTACTAACTGTATGTTGCTTTTGAAACTTGGGATATTTCTGCACTATGCATATTATGTTAAGCAAACCCAAAACCTGTAGCAAACATGAGCATGAATTTTTAAAAAATCAATAATTTTTATAGGAATATTTAGTTACCCACAGACCATCACAGTCATAATTGATTAAATCAAAAAGTCGTCAGTGGATGAATGTTAAAGATAGTTGGCAAAAATTTAATGAGGAGCAGGTATTATAGTCTCATAGAATCTCCCCACAAATTATTAATTTCAAGGAGAACATAATAACTTTACATGGAGAAACACAGCTTTCACTAACTTAAGTGAAAAAACTGAATATCACCTATAATTAGGCAAATTGACATCTTATTGGTACACTGAGCTTACATCATGCCATTGATAATTTTATCAAAATTTACAACAAAAAGCATAAGCAAATGTAGTAGGAAAATGTCAGACAAACTTAATTGGACAAACAGACTACAAAATGACTTAAGAGTACTCTTGAAAATGTAAAGATCATGAAAAGAGCAAAAATGGTTAAAGAACCATTCCAGATTAAAGAAGTACAGAAAGATATGACAGTTAAACACAAGGCATAATCTTGGCTGTGTTCCTGCTCCAGGGGGTAAAGATCTATAAAGGATGTCATTGGGACAATTGGCAAAGTTTGAATTTGGACTGTGAATTATTATAATTAATATCATCAATATTAAATTTCCTGGTTTTGATAATTTATACTGTGAAAGAGAATATCTTGTTATTAAAAAATACACACTAAAATTACATACTCTAGATTTTTATAGGAAGAGGTGGTCCTCACTGTTACATAAATAGAAGCATCCACTATGTTTATCTCGTGTTCTTTGTGGGCATATGTTTCCTGATTCTCTGCCTAGAGGGAGAGCCCTGCAAAAGTAAATTTGTCTCTTATTCACATATAGTTTTAATACTTTTCTTATTGGGAGGTTGTATGCTTGGCTCACCTGGACTCAAAGGCTGGTTTTTACCATGCGCTAGCCCTGTGACAAGGATTGAGATTCTCTAATCTCCTGTCTTTTTATAAGTAAAATGAGGATAAAAATGATTATCTCATAAAACCAGTAGAATGGAGAATCATTCAGGTGACAGAGAAGGATGAGATTAGAATTGGCGAATTGCAAGTTCTTGCACAGAAATGTGATCTGTTAGAACTAAAGAACGGCTGTAACATTAAGAACATTATTTGAAATCTATTGTATGGTTGTTAAAAATAAAACAGGATGATAAGAACTACTGAAGGCAGTAGGAAGGTATTTGCATTTATCCTTTAACATTAGTCCTGATAACAAATTATTATAGATCCATGTTTTCTTGTCAGGTAATTGTGCAGAAAATAAGTGAATGAAGCTGTAAATAGGATAAGGGAGATGGAAATTAAAGACAAAAACATTAGACGCTTTCTGGAAAACAATGACAGGACTGCTTACATTGGAGATGAATAATTAGAGAAAGACGGAGTGAAAGATTGTGGTGAGGGTTTAAATCTACGAGAATAGATTTGTGGTGTCAGCAATAGTAAAGTGAAGTTGAAAAAGAGCCATGAGCCATAAGATGAAAATGTGGAAGGTGGTAACTTAAAAAAAATATATTGGCATTATAGAAATTTTAAAATACAGGCTTCAATTATACATGGTATAAATTCAATCCCAATGCTCATAATTTTAAAATAAATATCAACTTTATTTCATTTTGTACACTCACATCTTCATTTTTACTACTTATATTGTTCATATTTTGCACATTTCCAATGTGTTTAGCAACTATCATTCTCCCTAGTTATTTAGATTTCTATATTAATATATATTGAAAATTTTAATTTCATAATTTAATGAGGTTGTATATTACGTATAAATACACACACATACCCATACATATATATTGAATTACTTGAGTTCTTTTTTTGATTTAGCTCATGATTGTCTAGATTTAACCTTCAGGCAGATTTATTTTCCTCTCAAAAAGAACGTATTATTACTATAAATGAGGTTTATTTTGTGAATGTCTATCTGTTGCCTAAAATTAAAATCATCTTCCCTGGACATCTAAATCAGGAGAGGTTATATTGTAATAAAACCCAAAATAATCTCAGTTACTTAAAGAAACACACCTGTGTTATTTCTCATGCTAAATGTTCATCACGGGCCAGCAGTGGGTTCTGATCATTTTACTCAATTCCAAGCCCAACCCTGAACAACTGAGGTGGTTCAGCACAGCATAACGAAAAGAATGTTCTGAGGTGCACTGTCCAAAAGGCCAGCCATTAGCCACACGTGACTATTTAGTTTAAATTAGTTAAAACTGGATAAAATTTAGAATTCAGTTTCTGAGTCACAATAGCACACTTCCTGTTCAATAGCCACATGGTATTTCTGCCCTCAATCAATCACATGGCTCCACTCAAACCCAAGGGAGTCAGCAAATGCATGTCTACTATTTGAACTGAAGTGGGAAAAATTATTTGTAGAGTATTTGTAGAAATCTTTAGAAAATACAACTATTGATTGCCCCAATGCCTATAGTTTTGGGGGCTCAAAATTTCCTCAAAGCATTCTACAAAATCATACCAATTTTTTTTTTTTAGCACAGACTTTGTGAAGAACTTTGTAATGGGCCTTTCTACACATCCATTTCCCATACGTGCTGTTATTTTTTTCTGCCAGAGTGGCTGATGGCTTCTTTATTTTTGAAATTCTATAATTTAATGAGAATACGTACTGAATTTATCATTCAGAAACACTTTTAATCCAATATGCTACAACTTTAAAGCCAGTAGATTCAATTCACATCAATACAAATTTCTCTACTTATATCTCTGAATAGTTGATATCTTGTTTGTTTGTTTATTTACATCATGGCCACCAACTGTTAATATATTGACTTTTTAAAGATCTGTATCCAATGCCTTTCTAATTTATAAAACCTTGCCACGTATTTTTCTCTTTATTCACTATGATTATTACAAGTCAGTCCTTTATGCCCAAAATGTGATTTTCAGCTGACTCAGTTTTGTTTCTCTGTACGTATTAAATTAATAATTTATAGCTTTAATTTGGTCCTGTTACTTTACTCTTGAAATTTTCAATGTAGTTAAGTAATTTTATCATTTCATGTTTGGGAACTTCTTCTAATACATGTATGTGTTATTTAGTTCCATAGAGATGGAAGTGCTTAAAAAGGGCTCTTTGCTTTATGGTTTATATATTATTCTTTATTGTTTTATCCCTCTTTCACATAACTATATTATCTCCTGATTTTCATCAGATTTTCTTTCTTTGGCTCTCTGTTTGTCTTCTCTCTCTCTCTCTCTCTCTCTCTCCTCTTCCTTTCGTTGCTTTCATTTTATTCTCCTTTTCTTTCATTTATTTTTACTCTAGTTGTTAAACCATTTTAAAAAATGTTCTCATGTTTATGCTAAAGGCTCCTCCACATTATGTATGACCAGTATTTCTTCCCTTCATAGCCGAATTTGAGGTCTAGATCCTGCTCTCAATCAACATTTTTATAATCTGAATTTTAAGGAAAAGGAAAACAAAGCTAAAGCTTCATCCTGTTTAAGGTAGAGAACCTGAGTTCCCCTCTTTCCTCTAAAATCATCTTAGATATTACACACGAAAACTTTTTCCCCTTAACCGGGAGTATATGAGCTTCGTAATGGCTTTAGCCTCTTTCCTTATCTCACAGCAACTGGCCTAGTAAATGGCATGTTCTGCTTGCTCAGCTTTCTTTTGCTGAGTTTCAATTTTGGTATACACAGAACTTCACTATTATAGGGACTGCCCTTGCCTTTTCCTCGATCTTATGCCCATCAGAGCACTTGTTTCCAGATTCCTGGGAGTGGAGGTTAGAGAGAGGATTAGAAATCATGCTAAAGCGTGCTAAAATTTTTCTGTTGCTTGATGTAAATTTGTGAAATATGTGGTGTTCAATATTATCTTTTTTCTTTATTAATTACATCTGCCTTTCAAATAAATTGTCATCTTTTATTTATTTGGTATCAGATAAAAAAAGATGATGAAGAAAGGCATCTCTATCTTTACCCATAACCAAGCAATTTACTAAGAGCAAAATTCATAATATCTCAATGGAAGGGATACGTTTAAGTAACACAAAGAGGAAATATCCTATATATTACTGTTATTCAAAATATGCTCTACAGATCAGTGTTGAGTCTTGATGTGATTGTTATCATGCCACAATGTGGTAAGTACAGAAATTGAGACTAAGCCTTTAAGAATCATTTTCTCAATTTAGCAGAGTGATTTGGTTATGTTGAATCTAATAATACAAATAATTGTCTTTGTATTTTGTACATCTGTAAAATACATCTACATTCATTTCAATTTTTAGTAATTAATTTACATATTTACATAAATTTTGTTTAAGATGGATTAGAAATTTATATGAAACCAAAAATAAGCATAAAACAAGACAAAACAGAAAATATTCATTTAGCACAAATTGAGAATCACATACAACATGAATATCAATTTTTACTTCACCCATAAACAAAAATTAACTTGCAATTGATTATAAATCTAACTATACGAGCTAAAACTGTAAATTTCTTAGAAAAAAGTTTAGGAGACCAGACAAGGTGGAAGTGGGTGGATCCCTTGAGCTCAGGAGTTCAAGACCAGCCTGAGCAAGAACGAGAACCCATCTCTACTAAAAAAATAGAAATAAATTAGCTGGACAACTAAAACAAAACAAAACAAAACAAAACAAAACAACAACAACAACAAATATATATATGTGTATATATATATATATATATATATAAATTAGCCGCACATGGTGGTACATGCCTGTAGTCCCAGCTACTCAGGAGGCTGAAGCAGGAGGATCGCTTGAGCCCAGGAGTTTGAGGTTGCTGTGAACTAGGCTGAGGCCACAGCACTCTAGCCCAGTCAACAGAGTGAAACTCTGTCTCAGAAAAGAAAAATATATATATTAGGAGAATATCTTAGTGATTTGAGTCTGGCAAATCTTCTTAAATAGAATAAAAAAGGAAAACTATAAAAGAAAATATGGATAAATTCAACATGATCAAAATTTAAAATTTTTCATTCTTGAAAAGAGAGTTTTAAGAAAATGAAAAAGAAAATCATAGTTTGAGAATAAATATTTGTTGAAGGTAGATGACAAAGAACTTGTATCCAGACTATAAAAACAATACTTATAACTCAATAAGAAGATAAAAATACCAGAAGATAGGGCTAGAATTATAGATATGACCAGAATTTTAATGGAATTAAAAGGGCTAAACTTCAGAACTAATTTATGCCGTGCATGACTAGAAAGTATAGGGATAAACTTTTTACTCTGGGCTTTTTAAGAAAATAATTTAGATAGAGTATGTGAGCTATGAAAGGCACTGATTTCAAAAAAATCCTCTAGTTTGCCATAGATTCAGTCATAGCCATCATGGTCTCTCCACACTATCAAAATTGCCCATCTTTCATAATTTTAATAGACAATAAGCTAAGACATTAAAAGAGAAAATAGCACAACCCTGCCCTGATTCAAACAAATCTTAGACTCATGATTATAGATGGAGTTATCAGCCTATATTTAGATACATTAATTACAAATTCACTGTTCTGAGACTGTTTAAGTTTGGAACAATATCTTAAAAATGAAACAAGAAGCTTAAAATAGTACTCTCTAATGGGAATTTTTTATTAGCATCCATAGAAAAGAGGGCTCAGAATATCAACTACTAATTGCGGGAAAAGAGTTGTGGAAAAAGCCTTGAGTATTAATTTTAAATTTTATCTCAATATTAGGGCTGATATTAATAGAATTCCTTTTATGGAACTAGGGCACAGGTGGGTTGAAAAAACTGTGGGATGGATGATAAGACTAAAAACACCAAATCTTTTACTGGCACATACTAGTTAAGGCTTTTCAATATTTTTCTGACATTCAGGAAGCTATCTGTTCTATGAAGTAATTCTAAAATTTATATATCAATAGGTTTATATATCAATAGGTTAATTCCCAAATTTTTCCTTCTCCCTCAGATTTCAACATTTTAGGTAATGAATTATAGTTCAAATTTGGCTGTAAGTGAAACTTTTCTAACGACCCAGGACAGAATTATACCATTTGGTAGAAAGTTCCTTGTCAATGCCCAAGAAATAGACATTCACAGGTAAACATACTGTCCCCTCCATGTACCCAAGTAATATGACAGAACTTGTGAAGTTAAACTTATGAAGACATACTGATATATAAGCCCCCAAGAGTGTATTTACTGGTGATTGAAAAGAATATCATCTTGATATTTGTAAAATTTATCTTATCCAAACCTATACCTCCCTATCTCTCTTTTCAATAGGGAATCTATATATGTTCAAAGTCTCACCATCATAAAAAGTCCTCCTTGGAGGCTAAGACATGAGGGAGATGCCTCTTTGCTATGCATATATTCATCACAGGAGAGATGTGTCTCTTTGAGCATGAAGTAGTATGTCAGACCAATAATGTAAAACTTTTGCTTTTATGCTTGAATTAAAATATTGCTCTGGGCTCTTACCCCATTCAACAAAGCACAGACTTTTATTTGGTATCATTTTTATTGCTTCTCTGCAAGTTCTATTTTATTCTTGAATAAGGAAGTCATGCTGTGAAGTAAAGACTCTGTTCACTTTAAAGTACCTAAAGCCTTTGGAAAATGGCTTTAAACCTTGTTCTGCATCAGCTGAGCATGTTGAAATTTATATAATTGTCAAAGTCATGGATTTCACCTTAAACTCTAAGCAACAAAAGGGAGTTTCAGAAATAACTCAACAAAATTTTCTCCAAGTATATTATGCTTTCCTATACATAATTTAGTGTTTATAAGACCTTTCATGATAAGAAAATGGTCATTTAATTTATGTTGTGGTAGAAGGACCAGGAAAACCTTAGTGGATGAGCTTGTTTCCTAAAGTTCTTGCTGTAGTAAGAATCAAGTATCTATGGCTTAGGGAGACGGAGAAGGTTTTAGAACCTTCAAGAAAACTCTTAAGAGTCCCTCACTTGTGCTAATGACTTTTAGAGCTCATTCTGTGCTGAGGGATTTGAAAAGAGAATTCAGTATCTTTGACCTACCAGTCTTAACAGTCAGTGCATAAGACTGCTGCCTATTTTTTTTTCCTTCCATCTTTCTATTTATCTTCTCTGTTGACCCTACAATGAAACTCAAAAATGCTTAAAGGATGAGCAGGGTGGCTCATGCCTGTAACCCTAACACTTTGGGAGGCTGAGGAGTTCGAGACCAGCCTGGACAACGTAGTGAGACACCCAACCCCCTTGTCTTTGCAAAAAATAGAAAAATTAGCTGGGTGTGGTGGTGTGCTTGTAGTCTTAGCTGCTTGAGAGGCTGAACCAGGAGATTATCTTGAGCCCAGGTGTTTGAGACTGTGGTGAGCTATGATCACGCCACTGAACTACAAGCAAGGCAGCAGGGGTCCTCAAACTTTTTAAACAGGGGACCAGTTCACTGTCTCTCAGACCACTGGAGGGCCAGACTATAGTTTAAAAAAAAAAACTATGAACAAATTCCTATGCACACTGCACATATCTTATTTTGAAGTAAAAAACAAAACGGGCAAAAACACCCGGTGGGCCGGATAAATGTCCTCGGCGGGCCGTAGTTTGAGGACGCCTGATAGGGGATGGAATAAGAGCTATATCAAGGAAACAACAACAACAAAAAGAGTGCTTTCAACTGCCAAAAAACAAAAAAAAACCCATTTTCTTCTATTTTGCAAATACCAGCAAGGGTGTTCTTCAGTTTTAGTGGATTTTTAGTTCTCACAATGTGTTTGATTGATAAGCTAATATCATATTTAATAACATTTCTCAATATTTGGATTAATATATCTTCCCAAATATAATTGATTCAGAAATATTAAATATCAATTTTGATTGTCTTTGCTGTGTATATTAAACAAATGGAAGTTTTATTTTTCTTGAGTAACTTACAGTTTGGGGTTGAACAGCTATTGCTGCTAATACTACTCACATATCAGCTCCCATTTTATTCTTAGTTTGTATCTGGCTCCCTGATCATTATAGGGCATTACTTTATCTCCGAGCATCAAGTGTGTTCCAGGCAGAAAGAAGAAAAAATACAAAGAGGCAAAGTGCATACCAGCTGAAACATGAAAGAGCTACAACTTTGAGATATATATATATAGAGAGAGAGAGAGCACGAGAGAGATATAATTATACATATTTATATACATACTTATTACAGTGGAGTGTTTTTTTCTATTTAAAAATTATTTTGTAATTGACAAATAAAATTGTATATATTTGTCATGCACAATGTGTTGTTTTGAGAAAGGTATGCATTGCAGAATGGATAAATTGAGTTAATTAACATGTGTATTACTTCACTTATTCATTTATTTATTTTGATGAAAACGCTTGACATCTACTCTGTTAGCAATTTTTGAGAAGACTATGCATTGTTATTAATTGTGGTCACTATTTTGTACATAGATCACTTCTTAACTAATATTTTGTATTCTTTGATCAACATCTCCCTGACGACGTGTGACCCATCAAAGGTTCTGGTAACCACCATTCTACTCTCTATAAATTCAATCTTTTAAGGCTCCATATTTAGGTGAGACTATGTGGTATTTGTCTTTCTATGCTGGGCTCATTTCACTTAACAAAATATCGTCCAGGTTTATTCCTGTTGTGACAAATGACAGGATTTACTTTTTAGTTTAAGACCCAATAATAGTATTTCATGATGTATATCCACATTTTCTTTATTCATTCATCCGTTAATGGATACTTACGTTGATTCCATATCTTGGTTATTATGAACAGTACCACAATAAACATCAGGGTGCAGAACTCTTCAATATAATGATTTTATTTCCTTTAGATATATACCGAGAACTGGGATTGCTGGATTATATAATAGCTCTATTTTCAATTTTTGAGGAACTTCGATACTGTTTACTTTGTGAAAATTTTTATAGTTTTTGAGTTGAGAATATAACTAATATTTTCCAACTAGAAAAAATATGTATAGGTGCTGTAATGAGAATAGTTATTGAATAAGCATGGATGTAGTTGTATTTTCATGCAATGTTTACATTTGTGTACAGATATATGTGCTAAATAGATGCCATGGTCAGTGAGGTAAAATTTTGTATATTTAATAGTATTTGTGATCCAGACTTCCAAGTGAAGCAAATTATCACTGGAAAAAATCCTTATAGATATTGAACAAACAGAAGAACACATACTGTAAACTGTTGGTAATATTGGATGATGATGCTAGAGAACATCCTCTTCATTTACATTTCTATGTTAATGCCTGCAGAGGCATAGTAACAAAATTTTTATACATCCTTGCTAGAGCATATATGTTTATGTATGCTTTAATTTTTGCTTCCTTTTTTCCGTTTCCACACCCTGCATGCATTATTGCTGTGGAACTTTTTTTCTTTTCCCCTGGATCATTTCCCAAATATGATTTTTCTTCATGGCCTGAAGATTTCTATATGGTTTCTGTTATAAACTCCATTTTCTTCTAATTCTCCATTCTAACAATTCTTCCTTTCCCACTGCCATTGTATCCATGAAATTCTTATTCCTGGCAATCCTCCCACCCAGGGTCTATTTTCGCTTTGATGCCTCTTAGTTGACTTCTGCCTCTGTCATCACATGAACCTCTATTCTATATGAATTCAACATTTAAGTCATGCTATTTCTCTATCTCTCTACTATCTATCTATCTATCTATCTATCTCTGTGTGTGTGTGTGTATATATATATATATATATGCCAATTATGTTTTTCTTATATTGGAAAATGCTAAGGAGGAGTAGGAAGAGGGTACCTTCACTTCATCATCAAAATATTGCCTTATTTCTCTTATCATTTATTTCTAACCTTCTTAAGTGAGTTTTCTTTACTGTCAGCTCCAATTTTCATTGCATATTCTCGACATAGTTCTCTAGCATTTGATTTCTGTTCTAATAAACACATTTAAATTATTCTATAACTTTGCTTGCAATTTTCTCCCATAAGACTCTGCTTTATTTTCTTTCATCTTTGAAATTTTCCATTTCTGACTATCCATCCATCTCAAGTCATCTTTCTTGACGACTATAAGACCGTTTGCATTTTTCTCCATCCATCTTACTTTCTTCCTTTTATCAGAGTCTGGCATTTCTCTATTTCACTGTTTTAGGAAACTCTACCGATATCAGTTAGTGAATAACTACAAAATTTGTATCTTCAGCACAGAATATCTATTTATTATTATTAACGAAAAATGTCTCTACTTAGAAATGCATTTCTTATCCCAGTAATGATATTTCTGAATTTCTCCATGCCCAGGAGCGCTCTTATACTCACCACTTAGTAGGTGCTTTAGATTGTGCTGTTTTTATCCAGCTACCCTTTCAGCATACTCTCCCTGCTATAGCCAGCTACTGGATCATGTTTGCATTTATCCACAAATCCTTAAAATTTACTCATTACTTGTATTTCCATAGCTACCACCTTATTGCAAGCACCAGTTTTATCATGAATGTGTTACTCTATTAGCTTTCTCCATTTTCTTAATTGATTCTGTATGAAGATGCCAGAATAACCCATATTGAGTAGCAATATCATGCTATCACAGTATCATGCTATATTGTGATATAATTAATAACCATCTCATTATCAATGATATCAAAACTTATCTTCTTGAGAAGTCAAGACTCCATTAAATATTTATTTACAATTTAAACTTTACAGGTCAAGTGTTACCAATGTGGTCAAGAGAATACCTGTCATGCTATTCAATCATCTTAATTGCTCTTATCCACTAACCAGTAATATGTTATTTTTACTCTCTTGATAATCAAAAATGATACAAAATTTATTTATCCCAAGCCTAAAATCATGTCACTTTCATGATTTCTATGTTTTTTAGTTTCTATGTACATTGATGTATAAATTATTTCACCTCCTTATATTTTTATAACTTTAGTACATATTGTTCCTACCTAAATCCCCATAATTGTTTAAAATATTGATATATTTGGAAATTAACAGCTTTATAGGTTTATAGAAATCTTTTCTATATCATATTTAGAATTATATATGTGTAATTATCATTAGATAAGTAATAATGCTGACATTTTTTCCTGTTTATCAACTTTCAGGATTCTTGCTATTTAAGAATGGGGGTTATATTTTGAATGTAGTTCTATCTTGTTGTTTAACCTCAACACACATGAAGAAATATGTTCCATGATGGAAATATTGGCAAGTGGGAGTTCACGTGACTGAAATTTTGCCCTTTACAAATTTGTAACTTTCTAGAGAGTAGGTTATATAAAGAAACTGAGATTATTCTGTTTATGAAATATATTTTCCTAGGGGAAAAATCTTGAATTTTGATTTAAAAAAAATATCTTGGGAAGGAAGAAACTAACCAAGGTTATAGAAGCAATGTAAAAGTATATCAGCTTTCAAAATTAACTTCAAATATGTAATAATATTTTGTGTTTAAAAGATAGAGTTAGGCAATTGAAAGTATCTCACCTGCTTGCTAAAAGGTAATGTTTAATATCGTTATATTTTGAACATATTTTAAGTATAATTTGTGATTTATGCTAATAGATTAAAAACTCTCTCATACTTTCTGGTACATTAACAAATCTAATTTAATCATTTTGTAAGAAAGTTATCCTTATTCTCTATTAAAAAGTGTGGAAAGACTAATTTTTTTAAATTAGTTTCCAACTGATCCCATCCTTTCCATGTGTAACCAATGTATATAAACTCAAATTCTAGTTTACCATATTACAGAACTTAATATTGCAGGTTTTAGTCCTTTTAAGTTGTTTAATTGGGCTTCTAATAAAATAAGTATCAGTTGTTTTATAATGTAAACTTTCTTTTCCCATGCTGAAGAAAAAATAAAGCACATACTAAGAAAATATGAAAAAAAAGTCATATTTTCAGTTTCCTAAGGTTATATGATCTGCAAAGATTCATTATTCTGTTTACTTAGGAATACCACTAACAACTTTTTCTATTTTAGCTGCTACTCCTTCTGCTTAGAGTACTGTTTGACAAGTAGTTGAAAAACCTCCCACGACAGGGGGATGAATGAAAGGGAAACTTCCTATGGTATGAATGACTTTAAGGGAATATTTTGAGTATAAGTATTTGTAAAATTTTAGCCCATTGTAAAACTTTATTTCCTAGTGTGTATAAGGTAGCAGAGAAGTATTTCTATCAATTCTGCTGTACATAATTTATCAAATAATAAGGCTTTAGTTTAATACAAGTCATGTAACTCTTCAAATGAGAATTATTACTTAGAAAGTATCATTATGTTGCATTCAATTACCACATAGTCTGTGTTTAACATTCAAAGAAATATTTAAAAATCACATACCCTTTGGTACAACACTTACCAATCCAGAGATATTTTAGCACAAGGAATAAGAAATAATAACTCCACAATTTTCATGAAAATTGCCAATGGTAGGCCTCTGACTAACCGCCTCTTTCTAACTTTTACTTCTCTGCTTATGCACCTAGGCATATATCTATTTTACGGGCCAATTAGTATAAGCACCAGGCAGTAGTCCCATAATTGAAGAAAGAAGAGAAAAATGCATTTTGGAGGACTTCTACAGGTACTTGTGCTGTCTCACACACACTTATATTATAATATGGATACAGGCACATAATAAAATGCTTAGCACTGAGCACTCAATTTTAGTATGTATGTGTGTGTTTGTGTGTGTATATGTTTTGATTCCTTCCTTTCTGAAGACTATTTCTCTGTCTATGATTCCTATAAAAATGAATGTTATTAACTTGAAAATGTAGTAATATAAGTCACAAGCTTTAAGATCAATAGTGATTAAACAGTAACCTATGCAGCTAGTTTAACCAGGAAAATACTTGCATCATTTAGCTTTTACTGTCCAATGAAACATCAACACTGAATGGCTTAAGACATCATTTATTTAATTAAAAATCTTATGGACAGTCAGTGGACTTGGCTTGGAAGAGCAGAGCTTCTGTTGGTCTCTCATGGACACACTTACGTACCTGCCCTCAGCAGGCAACCAACTGGCCAGCTCCACTTCCCTAGATTGACTGACTTTTGTCTGGGACACATGAGAACTCGGTCCACATGCCATCCACAGCCTAGCCTGGGCTTGCTCATATGACAACTGAAAGTTATAAGAACAACGAGTTAAATTCTAACCCACAAGCATTTTTCAAGTCTCTGTTTTTGTCACATTTGCTGATTTCTTCAATTTGCAAAGAAATGTTCATGGCCAAGACTAGAATGAGTGAGTAAAGATCTATCCAAGGAAAAATACAGAAAGAGACAAAAATATTGGAGACTCTTTCTGCAATAATCTACCACATGAATAATGATAAATGACATGATATAAATAGTGGAATTTATTTTAATTTTAAGTATAAACATGAAGATTTTTTTCCACTGGAGGGTATTAAACACCCCCATTTTCTCAGAGGAACCCTGAATATAGAGAGTTCTGAGTTTAGAGAGATATACATTAATAATTATATGGAATGAATAATACAGACGAATAAACAAAACAACAACAATCAAATGATGTTTGAGTAGACAGAATAGATTGCTGTGAGTCAATGGCAAAGGAACTGCCGGAGCTTTTAATGAGAGGACCCTGAATATTAATATCATAAACAACTATATAAACTTCAGAATGTTCTCCTACAATATATTTGTATCACTTTCAAAATTGAGAATAGGTTAATTGAATTTAAGTAAGTCTTATAGTCATTTTTGTAAAATTCCATGTAAAAAAAACCCATTTTCTAAATATTTTTAACTTTAGATTTCTGGGGTTTGCACTTCTTCTGAATTTTATAATTGAGATTAGGCTAAATAATGGAGAAAGCCTGGAATGATTTACCTTTTACAGAATATCTAGATTACATCATTTGGGTATGCTTTATAGTAAAACTAAATGCCGTATAACATTGTTTAGGAATAAGAGACTTGCTGTCACACAGTTTAGTCTCATAATCTGGTCCAATTTATTATCTGTGTGACTTTAAGCAATGGAGAGATTTTATTAACCATCAGTTTCTTCATTAGATGGTAATAAAAGTTACCTATCCTTAAGGTCTTTTTAAGTTCAAATTAAGTCACATGTGAAAAGGACTAAGCAATAAATAAATTATGTCTGCTATTGATGGTAAAACATACTTAAGAGGGTTTCAAAGTAAGGTAAAGGAATAGCTGCCATCGTGTAATTTGTATCAAATGCTACTGAACTCTCCACTGCTCTCTCAAGAGAAGTACTTTCAGATGAGAAAATCAGACTAGTAAATGTAGTGTTATTTCATCTACTCCAAACCTCATCTCACAATAACTATCTTGAGAAAAAAGTAAATCAAATTTTATTAAATTATTTTAGTTTAATGTGTTATCATGCTAATGCATTTCCAATACCAATGAAATCTTCCAATTAATATTTGATAAAGACTACTTTTATCTTTAATGTGAATTAGTGAGAAAAATAGAATGGCACTGAGCAGAAGAACTGAGAAAGGAGAACCAACTGAGAAATGAGGATACAAATAGACATTTTTAGTATTTTTAATTTTACTGTTCAAGGATATTTCCTCTCAACAGGGACACAATAGCATAAGCTCATGCCAGATGGCTGCACCTATAAGCAGCTCTGAATCACATAAGTTTTTTTAAATCATGACTAAATGGAAGAATAGGATGCTGATTTTGAGAAGATTTTTTAATCAATTAATCAAATAGAAAGTAATATGTGCCAAACTTTCCCTTTGAAAAGTGAGAATTGACCTAAGAACAAAAAACTAGGAGCAATTGTTTAGATAAGAGTTGGAATAGGTGGAGCTAAACATTCAGGCAGAGGGAGCAAAATGCCCCGCAATTCCTGAGTCTTAAAGGAGTTGGACATGTTTGAATCACTGAATAAGGACAATTTTGGCTGAAGCAATGAAGTGGGATGGGATCAAGGCCCAACATCAATTGTAAGAAGGAGATAGAGCCAGACAGGAAAAGACCCGGCAGATCAAATGAATAGGTGAGCTCCTCAATCTAAAGGTAAAATATTTTAAGCAGGAGAGGGACAAGATGGGATTAGCTACTTAAGGAAACCATTCTGAATGCTGGGTGGAGAGGAAAAAAACTGATAGCTATAAACAATAGATTTAAGGAAATTAGAAGTATTTTGTACTTTCAAATGTTGTTGAGAAAATATTGGCAGTTTCTGATCAAATTAAAAGCTTCTGCACAGCCAAGGAAATTATCAGTAGAGCAAACAGACATCCCACAGAGTGGGAGAAAATATTT
>VBSM01000605.1:26496442-26523923 GCA_008086735.1 Cheirogaleus medius | reverse complement strand
GGCAGTGTACACCAGGGTTTCGGGAGGGGGGGCAAGACCCACATCATAGGGATGGGGAGAGCATTGTGAGGGGGAAGGGCATACCTCTAACCCTTCTTAGGATGAGGCAAAGTTATACAATGTATCCAAAGTGTAAAAAAAAAAATCTTTTGTTGGATGGAGGGCAGGTGGGAGGGGGGAGGAAGTGTAGAGTTACATAATGTGTGCCGTGCGTGCCACCTGGGGACTGGACTCGCTTGAAGCTCTGGCACGTAGGGGGGGAGGAGTGGTAGGGGCAATGTATGTAATCCTAACAATATTCGTACCCCCATTATATGATGAAATAAAAAAAATATTGGCAGTTTCTATTCGGATGAAAAAAATCAAAAGACCAATTTCAAATTCGCAAATTTGGTGGCTTACAGAGAGAGAGGTGTCCTCATGATCCCCAGATTTGTGATTTGAGCCTGAATGAATTCCTGAGACAAGAGGATATGAAGGAAGAACAGATTTAGAGGAAAAAGAAGAAATTGTGAATTTTCTTTTGGATATATTAATTTGACTTTTCTTTCGGGGAAACGTTGAGCAGGAAATAGAGGTGAATCTCAAGTGCTGCAATAGCTAAGAAAGATGACCTGAGAATGGGACTGAAAGTTAAGAGGAAAATAAGGAGGTAATGTGAGAAGAGTCAAGCAAAGATAGTGTTTAAAATAGGATTGCATTTTCAAGAGCATTGAAAGTTGATAAAGTATAAAATAACAAATGAAAATGAAAAGTTGTTATTGGATTTAATGACAGAAATCAACGGAAGCTTGGAAGGAGCAAATTCCATAGAGTGTTGTGGGCAGAAGCCAGAGTGAAGTGGGTTGAAGAGCACCTGAGATATGAAGAAGTGGAGGAAACCACACAGCTGACCCTTTCAAAATGCATTATCACCGTATGGAGCAGAGATGGGAAATGAGAGGATAACTGGAAAGAGATGTACAGTCAGTGCAAAGATGAGGGTGTCGCTGGCATGATTGAATGTAACGGGAAATGTCTCTTTGCCCAGGGGAATAATGATGTGAGATGTTGTACACTGGAATAATTGTTCCTGAAATGGAAGACGGGCAATCACTGCAATGCAACTGAACCGGAAGTGAGAAAGACAGATTCAAACACAGGAATGTTTTCACATATAGCGGAAGAAGGTAGAGAAAATTTCTACTTAGATATTTCTTTTTTTTTTCTCCTTCTCTCTCTCTCTGTGATAATTCAGGCGAGAGAAGAAGAAAGAAGGAGGTCAGAGATTTGAAGACAGTGGAGAATATATGAAAGATAAATAGCAGAAAAAGCAACCATAAATGAACTTGAGAAATGTGGCAAAGTGTCTGAGCAGGATAGAGGATTTATAGGAATATACGCATTCCAGAGTTTGTTAACTGCTGTTGTTTTGACTTTTTCTTTTTCATTAATAGTACTCAGCTTCTTGGATGGAGGCATTACTAGTGTGGGTTTTTCTGTCATTGCTGAGCAAACTTTTTTTCTATTTATGGACACACAGATAAACTACACCTTTTAGACTCTTCCATCAAGTTGAGACCATGCAGCTAGTTCTCACAAATTAAATGTTAAAAGATTTGATATGTTTTTAATATTTTGGGATTAAAGCAGAAAATAAAATATATGCCTTCTCCATATATGCTCATAGCAACCTGAACTGAAGGAGACTGATGAGTCCCCAAATGACTGCATAAAGCACAGTCACCATTCCTCTTCCTCCAACTGACTGCATGGGTCAGAGAAGAGGCAGTAATCAATTTTACTTGTCATAACCCATTGAGATCTGTTTTTTTTTTTTTTAAGGAATGTTTTACCTGAGTATGACCATTAGAGCAGCAATAGCCTATCCTAACTTATTCTAATGTTAATGTTTATGCATATGGGTTCTATGGGAAAATAGAGAGAAAGACAGGAAAACCTTGGCCATATTATAAGTTCAGTTCCTGAACATTGCAATAAAGTAAATATTGCAATAAAGTATGTCACTTACATTTTTTGATTTCACAGTGAATATAAAAGTTATTTTTATACTACACTATAGTCTATGAAGTACACACTAGCATTATGTCTAAAACATGTACATACCTTAATTTAAAAAAATACTTTATTGCTAAAAATGCTAATGTTCATTTGAGACCTTAGCAAATTGTAATCTTGCCTTGATGTTGATGGCTGCTGACTGATCAGGGTGGTGGTTGCTGAAGACTGAAGTTGTTGTGGCAATTACTCAAAATAAGACAATAATGAAGTTTGCTACAATTATTGACTCTTCATTTCAGGAAAGATTCCTCTGTAGCATGCAAGGCTGTTTTTTGCATTTTACCCACAGGAGAACTATTTTTTCAAAATTGCAGCCGATCTTCTCAAGTCCTGCTGCTGCTTTATCAACTAAGTTTATGTAACATTCTAAATCCTTTGTGTCATTCCAACAATGTTCAGAGCATCTCCACCAGAAGTCTATTCCATCTCAAAAGAAAAAAACAATTTCCTTGATCACCCATAAGAAGTAACACCTCATCTGTTCAAGTTTAATCATGAGATGGCAGAAATTCAGTCATATTTCAGGCTTCACTTCTAATTCTAGTTCTCTTGCTATTTCTACCACATCAGCAGTCACTTCCTTCACTGAAGTCTTGAACTTTCAAAGTCATCTATGAAGGTTGAAACCAACTTTTCCAAACTCCTGTGAATATTTTGATCTGTTCCCATGAATCACAAATGATTATAATGGAATCTAGAATGGTAACTGCTTTCCAGAAGGTATTCAATTTATTTTGCATAAATGCATCAGAGAAATCACTATCTAGGGTAACTATAGACTTGCAAACTGTATTTCTTTTCTTTTTCTTGAAGCTTTAAAACACATAAAGAGAATTTATTATTTTTTCCTTCCTCCCATCAATCATAAATTTATGGGCTCCAAGGAAGAAAATATAACTGGTTTCTTTTCTTTTCCAAATGTAACTTATTCTTTTTTCTCTGCAGAGATGGCTTTTATTTATTTATTATCATCTTCTATATATTTTTTATTTCATAATATTACAGGGGTACAAATGTTTTGGTTACATGGATTGCTTTTATACTGCATGAGTCCAAGTTATAACTGCGCCCATCACCCAGATAGTATACATTGTACCTGTTAGGTGTGATTTCAGCCATCCCCTCCTCATCCTTCCCACCTGCATGACTTCTGTCGAGTTTTACTTCCATCTGTTCATATGAGTGATGATTGGTTAGTTCCGATTTAATAGAGAGTACAGAATCTACAAAGAACTCAAGGAAATCAGCAAGAAAAAAAAAAATCAAACAGCCCCATTAAAAAGTAGGCAAAAGGCATGAACGGAAGCTCTTCAAAAGATGATAGACTAATGACCAATAAACATATGAAAAAATGCTCAACATCACTAATCGTCAGTGAAATGCAAATTAAAACCACAATGAGATATCACCTAGCTCCCTAACCCTAGTGAGAATGGCTTTTATCAAAAATTCCCAAAACAATAGATGCTGGCATCGATGTGGAGAAAAAGGAACACTTATACACTGTTGGTGGGACTGCAAACTAGTGCAACCTCTTTGGAACATAGTATGTAGATTCTCCAAAGAACTAAAACTAGACTAGACCTTTTGATCCAGCCATCCCACTACTGAGTATTTTCCCCAAGGATAAAAAGCCCTTTTATCAGAAAGACACTTGTACTAGAATGTTTATTGCAGCACAATTCACAATTGCAAAGATGTGGAATCAACCCAATTTACTATCAGTTTGTGAGTGGATTATTAAAGTGAGGTATATGTACACCATGAAGTACTACTCAGCCATAAAAAATGAATTAATACTTTTTGTAACTATCTGTATGGAACTGGAGATTGTCCTCCTAAGTGAAGGATTACAAGAATGGAAAAGTAAGCTATATTTCTTAAATAATAAGACTTGTTAGTCAAAAGTACTCCTTGATCCATGGGCTACACAATGGATGTCGTATAAAAGGCATGAGTACACCATTAATCTCCTTGTGCATCTCCATCAGAGCTCTCAGGTAACCAGGTGCATTGTCAATGAGCATTATTATTTTGAAAGAAATCTTTTCTTCTGAGCAGATCTCAACAGTGGGCTTAAAATATTCAATAAACCACACGTGTCCTGGCTTTGTTGTTCAATTAATTGAACACAACTAGAGTATACTAAAATAATTATTAAGAGCCTTAGGATTTTCAGAATTGTAAATGAGCACGGGCTTCAACTTAAAGTCACCAGCTAGCTGCATTAGACCCTAACAAGACAGTCAGCCTGTTCTTTGAAGCTTTGAAACCAGGAATTGTCTTCTCCTATCTACCTATGAGAGTCCTAGATGGCATGTTTTTCCAATAAAAGGTTGTTTCAAGAAAATTGAAAGTCTACTATTTAGTGTAACCCCCTTCATCAACAATCTTAGCTAGATCTGGGCAACTTGCTGCAGCTTCTACATCAGCACTTGCTGCTTTGTCTTGTATTTTTATGCTATGGAGATGGCTTCTTTACTTAAAACTTATGAACCCACCTCTACTATCTTCAAACTTTTCTTTTGCAGATTCTGCACCTCTCTCAACTTACATAGAACTGAAGAGAGTTAGACATTTGCTCTGCTTTAGGCTTTGGCTCAAAGGAATGTTATGGCTGGTTTGATATTCTATCTTGACCACTAAAACTTTCTCCATATCAACATTAATTCCGTTTTGCTTTCTTATCATTTGTGTATTCACTGGACTAGAATTTCTAATTTCCTTTAAGAATTTTTCCTTTGCATTCACAATTTGCTACCTGTTTGATTCAAAAGGCCTAGCTTTTAACCTATTTAAGCTTTCTACATGCCTTCCTCACTAAGCTTATTTCTAGCTTTTGACTTAAAGTGAGAGACATGCAATTCTTTCTTTTACTTGAACACTTGGAAGCCATTGTGTGCATATTAATTGGCCTCATTTCAATATTATTATGTCTTATTGAATAGGAAGGCCTGAGCAGAGGAAAATAAAGGGGAAAAGGCTGGTTGGTGAAATACTGAGAATGCAAACATTTATCAATTAAGTTTGCAGTCTTAGATGTAGGTGGTTTGTGGTGCTCCCAAATAATCACACTAGCAACTTTAGAGATTGCTTATAACAGAAAACTGCAACAGATATAATAATGATGAAAATGTTTGAAATACTGTGAGAATTACAAAATGTGAGAAATACAAAGTGAGCACATGTTGGAAAAATGTAGCCAATAGACTTGCTCAATGTCAGGTTGCTACAAAACTTGTTTGCAAAAAATGCAATATCTTTAAAATGCAATAAAATGAAGCACAATTAAACAAGATATCACTTATTTACAAGATAGTAGTTATAAGCAAAATCATAAAAACTAAACTGGGAGAAAAAAACTGAAGCTAGAGCCTTGGTAATGGATAATTAGAAGATTGAGGGTTAATTGACTGACAATCCCATTGAGTTCATAAACAATTAGATAAGAGGAATTGGATTACTTATTAGATAGAATAGTAGAACATGATCAAAATAAGGGATGTTTTCAGTAGTTATTTCACACAAAGTTATGTTTAGTTGATGAAATTATCCTTTGACCAATCAAAGAAATGTGTTAGATTGCTAAATGTGAGATTCACATGGAAGCTGCTCCTAGGAAATAGGCAATTTTTAGGTAAAGAATAACAGTAGGAAAATGTTAAAGTCTTCAAAGCCTAAAAGTATTTACCAGAAGTTAGAATATAATACCTAAAAAGAAGAATGTGGCAGTTGGTGGTGAGGCCAGGCTTCCTTAACAGGGAATGGAAATTTATTGGAGGCAGAGAGCATGTTTAGAAGGTTTGGATCAGTGGAAATATGCACAGTATTATGGGATAGTTGAGGAGCACACAACACACATGCGTGCACACACACATATATTTTGAGGTTAATCCTGATTGTCATTTGGGGAGAGGAAATAATCATGACTGGTAAAAATAAAGTTTGGTCTGGATAGGTGTTCTAATATAAAATGTAGAGTTAGTAATTCATATGGCCAATTATTAATGATAGCTGGACTAAATATAGTTCAGAAGTAGCAATAAGCAAACACATGAGAAACATACGATCCTTCTCCTGAGAGTGGCATTGGCAGTTAGTCATAAGCGTAATGAGTGAGATAGACACTGTTGTAACATTTGCAGACTATTCTTCTTTGGAAAATAACTGCCTTTAATTAGGGGGAGCCTCCTTAAGTTCTGTGAGATAAAATTCAAGACCCTGAAATCATCTGTACAACATAAACCTTCGCTAAAATAAATAAACAAAATGATAAATCTGTGTTGCCTGGAGGTGGATGGTGTAGAGGAGATGATAGAAGGGAAAGGAAGTTGAATGAATGAGATTTGGAATACCTGATAACTATTTGGGACAAAAAGGAGAACACGCAAATGTTTTGGTAGCCAAAAAATAAAAATAAATGAAAACTAGATTTAGATAAAACTTTCATTTTTTAAGTTTTTTAAGGTGATCCTTTTCCTTTGACTCCAAGATTTTCAGTAAAGTCTTATTAATACCTTGTGTGAGTGTGTATTTTGGGGAGTGGGTAGAATTATAGGATGTTACTCATTTTCTCATCTCAGTCAATAAAAACATTTGTTCTAAGAAAAAGGCATGGAAGCAGCACTCTAGATGCAGAAATCACTGTAAAAATGTAGTCCTTCAGAATCCTCAATAACCTTGAAGAGATATTTGGACTTCTATGGCTGTGGAACATGGGTGCCAGCCAATGTCATATGTAGATACAAAGGAGCAAAGAGGCCCTTGCTGGTCTCTGACTTCTAGCAATAGAATCACCTGAGCCATCATCGCAGGTTTGGACCTGCACCCTTTTCGTTGACCCAACACTACCTGTGGCCTTCAAGTGTGGCTCTCTCAATTACTACTCACTACCACCTTGTAATGTTGTTACTGTTACTATCCTCACTTTGGAAAAAAAATGAAGTTACTTAGAAAGATTGAGTAATTTGCCAAAATTTAGAACGTCAGTAATTAACAAAGTCACAATTTGAACCAAGGTTGCTCTGAGTCCAAATTCTACTAGCTTAACCACTACATTTAGGAGTCCCCTTAAATATTATTAAATACACATGTGAAGTCAAAAAGAGATTTAATCTTACTTTCATAAGAATTATTTGACTACATTATACAAATGTTTCTATTTATTGATATACAAACACAAATGTAAATTCAGTGAATGTTTACTGAGCGTTCTCTATGTCCAGCACTATGCTAGAAACTGTTATATATGCTTTTATTCTGCATATCTGCAAAGTTCTGACCCATGGTCAATGGAAAGTATAGATATTCATTGCTCCATTCAGAGACAACTGTATGCTTTTGCATCACTTAGCCACATAGTAAATTTTAAAAAATTACCCTTCTGAGATAACTGTTTCTGTTATCACAGACTATACACAATTAGGTAAGCATCAAGATGAAAATAGATTTTGAGGCATTTCATTTACTCAACAAATATGTATGAAGTGCATACTGGGTGCCAGTTACTAATTAAGCGTTAAAGACACAGCAATGAACAAAACACAAAAATTCTGCCCTTTTGTAGCTTACATTTAAGTGGAATTTATCTGTCTTCAGTACATTCGTTAAAGAACAGTAACGTGGTAAACATATGGGCTTTGCAGCAGATCACTTTGCAGCAGATCACTAATCTTTCCTTAGACTTGCCATAAGACAAGAAAACTTACATGAGGAACATTTAAAGGGTTAATAATTACAAAGTAATGTGTGTACATTTAGCATATATGCAAGTATTTACTTATCTTGCTAGACATCATTTTTTGAGCTAATACTGAAGAACATTACTAATACAGTGAAAATATAACTGCTGGTATCATTAAACATCCTTTTGTCGCAGATCAAGTGGGCTATTCTCTGCAGAAATGTTTGCAGCTTCTATTTATTTCATTTTAAAGGTCTGCGATACATAGCTCTCACTGAGCTCCCACAGGGCTAATACTCTAGGAGTGGAAAAATAGATTTTCCATAATTATAAGGAGTTTGATCATAAAGAAATTCACACAAAGGATATCAGACCTCTATTATCATTCACAGAACATCTTATTCTTGGAGAAAAATAATGCTGTAGTGAAAGGACTAAATGGTGATGATTCAGAAGTTTTTAGTTTTATTCATAACTACATAAATTCAAACCATGTGATCCCCATTAAAGCACTTTCCCCCACAAACTGTTTCCTCATCTGTAAATTGAGACTAACATTTCTGCTTCCATAGATTAGAGAGCTGTTCTGAGGATCAGTTGAAAAAATTATGTAAAACTTATCTGAAAACTGCTCTTCAAATATTAGATTGCTTGGCACACAGCAGGCTTTCAATAAATATGTGCTGACTGAATGGAGATTTTATTATCACTTGTGCATCCAGGACTGAAGTGTTTTAATTCATTGTAGACACAATGAACTAGTATGCAAAGGTAGTGGGGTGACTCATTTGTATTTGACAGATAATCAGATTGCACTACCCAGTTTAATTATGTATCTTCATGGGGAGCTAAAGTCATGATAGAAAATGAAGAGCGACTTGCACAGCTGTTAGTCTACCAGTGTACACTAACCACAAAAATGGAAATCTGAACTCAGTTAAATGTGATATAGAAAATGGAGCCAAGCTGGGATATATTCTCACCACTGAAGTTCTAACCTTTCATTTTACTACTCTTAATAAATATTTTTTAAGTATCTAATAAATATAAATAGATTTTATGGAAATAGAAACACTTTTGGATCGCATGAGACTAAACACTAAAATCAATACAAAGAACATTTGTTAAAATAATGATTGTGATCCAATTTTCAGTCATTATCCTTTACAGTTATAATATTGATCGTAGACGTGAAATGAAAATAATGAAAATAAAAAATCAAGTTGCCTAATCAGCAGCTGGGTTTTTATTGTAATTACTTTCCTCGTGATCTTGCTATTTTCTATATCTCCCCTAGATTAATGAGACACTTTTTTCCCTGAGTTGATATTCTCAACTAGAATACCTGATAGGTAAAGTATTCAATTATTATCAAACACAAAAATCACTGTTTCCAGATTAACCCCAGCATTATCCCTAATGGGAATCTACTATTCTCTCTTTAGATAGTACTGATTTAAACTATCAAGAATCAACTTGAAATATGACACATGCAAAACATCCTTCAAGCTTAAGTCACCAGACACTGCTTCCCATGCTGACTTTGGGCCTTTGTTTGATCGGCAGTGCCTCCTCAGGCACCACTAGATTTTGACAATTTTTCCTACTTGGTTTAATCTAGTTCAACAGACAATTGCCCTATGGCTCTTGGGTGTAATCTCTTCCACAACTTTTCATTAAAGTGAGAAGATAGGAAAATTTATGAATGATGATTTTAGAGTAAATTGTTTTAAGTGATAAAAAACATACATAAACTGCAGTAGGAGATAGTAATTCTGAGTAGTATAATACAGAGAAACTTCATGAATGTAGAAAATCATCCTAGCATGTAAAAGATATGTGGGTTTGAGTATACCTGTGTGATTTAGGGGAGAAGTGTCTATGTAGGATGAACAGTTTTGAGGTGAGAAGTGCAGAGGCCATTCTATAGTGAGAATAATTTGGGATAAAGAAGTAGATAATAAGGTTGAAAAATTAAAACAGGGCAAAATAATTTCCAGAAGAGTTAGACAAAAGCTGTGCAGAAGGTACTTGAACTGAAACATTAAAAAGAAAAAGAATTATTTTTTCTAGATCTACCAAAAATGATGTTGGTGTTTTAATAGGGATTGCATTGAATCTGTAGATCACTTTAGGTAGTTGAGACATTTTAACAATATTGATTCTGCCGACCCATGAGCATTGTGTGATTTTTCTACCTATTTACATCCTTTGCTATTTCCTTCCTGAGTGTTTCATAGTTTTCCCTGTAGAGGTCACAGACCAATGGAGCAGAATTGAGAACCCAGATATAAAACCATCTTCATATAGCCATCTAATCTTTGGCCAAGTAGACAAAAACATACACTAGTGATAATAATCTTTATTCAATAAATGATGCTGGGAAAACTGGATAGCCACATGTAGAAGACTGAAACAGGATTTGCACCTTTCACCTCTAAAAAAATCAACTCATGGTGGATAAGAGATTTAAACCTAAGGCATGAAACTATAAGACTTCTAGAAGAAAATGTTGGAAAAACTCTTATAGACATTGGCCTAGGCAAAGAATTTATGAAGAAGACCCCAAAGGCAATCACAGCAACAGCAAAAAATAAATAAATGGAACCTAATCAAATTAAAAACCTTCTGTATGGTCAAGGAAACTATCATGAGAGCAAACAGGCAACCTACAGAATGGGAGAAAATATTTGCTTTCTATACATCCTATAAAGGGATGATAATTAGAATCTACATAGAACTCAGGAAAATCAGCAAGAAAAAATCAAACAATCTCATTAAAAATTGGGCAAAGGACATGAACAGAAACTCTTCAAAAGAAGGTAGACAAATGGCAAATGAACATATAAAAAAAGCTTAACATCTCTAATCATCAGGGAAATGCAAATCAAAACCTCAATGAGATATCACTTAACTCCAGTGAGAATGGACTTTATCAAAAAGTCCCAAAACAATAAATGTTGGCGTGGATGTGGAGAGATAGAAACACTCATACACTGCTGGAGGGACTGCAAACTAGTACAACCTCTGGGGAAAGTAATATGGAGATATCTCAAAAAGCTAAAAGTAGAAGTATCATTTGATCCAGCAAACCTATTACTGGGCATTTACCCAAAGAAAAAAAGGCATTCTGTAAAGAAGACATTTGCACTCGAATGTTTATAGCAGCACAATTCACAATTCCAAAGATGTTCAAACAATCCAAGTGCCCATCAATACATGAGTGGATTAGCAAAATGTGATATATATACCATGGACTTCTACTCAGCCACAAAAAACAATGGTGATATACCACCTCTTGTATCATTGTCAATAGAGCTGGAGCCCATTCTACTAAGCAAAGTATCCCAAGAATGGAAAAACAAGCACCACATGTACTCACTGTCAAATTGGTATTAACTGATCAACACTTATGTGCACATATAGTAGTAACATTAATTGAGGGCAGGTGGGAGGGAGGGAGAAGGGGATGCATAGTATATTCACACCTAATGGGTGGGGTGCCCATCATCCGGGGGATGAACACGCTTGTAGCTCTGAATCAGGTCGGGCAAGGGCAATATATGTAACCTAAATATTTGTACCCCCATAAGATGCAGAAATAAAAAAAAATGAAAAGAAAACAAAAAAGAAATGCTGGTAGTATTATCTCAAGAGCAATATGTGGACCAGTGCCTATTTTGTGTCTACTAGGTCAAATAATAAAACACGATGTTTGCATTTTAATTTTAATATTTTAATTTGATTTTTTGCTCATTTATTACAATGGAATTTTAGGAAGTATTGGCTGCCCCATGATGAATTTGGGGAGAATAGGCCCCCCAATTATTTATTTACCATGGGGCAGCTGTATAAGTTTTTGCACATTCCGCTGCTTCCTTTAAGTTGTCATCTTCCTTTACTGCTGAGGCTGGAGGTTCTCCCTGGGGGCTGTTTTCATTGACAACAGTGCCTGAAGTAACTCACACTGAAAGTGACAACCATAGTAGCAACGCTCTGAAAATGCTCTCCACAGCAGCTATTGCAGTGTTCTTCATCGAACTGAATTCCTCAGCCTTAAACCTTCTTCTTCCCTCCTTTCCATGATGCCTGTTTATTGTCCCTTACTTGCATCTTTCACACATCCTTGCTATCCTCTGTGCTTTCTCCTCTTTCTAAAAATTACTATTACATGTTCTATCCCCAAAAGTTTCATTCATTCCAGTAACTGGTTATAAATTTGTTTTTGTTCATGGGTCTCATTAGAAATCTGAGAAAAATAGTATATGAGCATCCTTCCCTTTTAAAATGCAGCTGAACACATGCACTTACACATTGATTTTAAATTTATTTTATTGCATTTGTCTACTAGATACATAATTTGCTTTCTCTTTATTTGTTCTTAAGTACCAAATAATGATAAGCCAGGATAAAAAATCACCTTTGGATTACCAGAGGTAGCTAACTCCCTTCTATTAATATAAAAAGGAGGATGTTATATGGAAATCTCTGAGGATAGTCATTCTGCCTATATGAGATAAGAAGATATCGATTGTTGATTTTCCAAGGAAAAAATTAATGTTTTTAGTTACTAATAGAGAAGCTACTACATCTCTTGGAATGTCAGAAAGTGATTGTGCAACCTGAGATGAAAATTGCTAGAATTAGTCATATCCAGAATTTTTGTAGCCATCTTTTACCTTGAGAAAAACGTATGAGCTAAGATCATTGAGGGTCAAAAGCAACAACCTTACAATGACAGGCATGGGCCAACCTTAACATTGAGGAGAAGAAAAACTTCCATTGTATTGAAGAAGCACACATCCCCTGCTGAGATATAGACAACAATGAGTCAGTGGTAAACCTCTGGCTATGCATGTATAGTCTTTAGTAGTGACTTCATGCTTATGAGGAACATTGTCGGAAAGGGAATGACCAGTAATTCTGTACCTAACACTTAAGAGATTGGCACCATAAACACCTCTGAACTTTTTGAAAAATTTTTGAAGTAAAAGGAAAAAGGTGACATTCAAAGGTAGAATTAACACTGACTGCCAATCAGGGAATTGAAGGGATTGAAATTAGTACTGGAAAAATGAAATAACTGTGACTTTATATTTCAAGGTTTTATGTCTATATTAGCTACAGATACATTATTAAATACATATATGAAGAGTTAACTGAACAAATACTTATTCTTCTCCTGATCTTAGGTTTAATGGAAAATTGATAAACAGTTGATAAAAGAAAAATCCCTGAAATTCAAATTTGAGAAATAAAAATTATAATTTAATTTTGCTCAAAATTATGTTATAAGATTGTATTTATATGAGCTGAATAAAGAGTTGAATGGCAGTATGTATATAAAATTTTTATCGTAATCAATAAAACTTTCTCATTTTTATCAATGCCTCTGTGTATTCTACCTCTTTTCTATGATAATTCCACATTTTGACTGCAATGTGGTCTTTAAAAAAGTAGACAGTATTTTCAGGTATCTGCAATTCTCTGTGAATGCTTTGAGAAATTAATAAGACTATCTCACCTTCAAATCTGGTACACCAGAAGTATTTCTATCACATTAGAAAGTTCATATACTTTATTCAATATCCTCTTCCAGAGTAGCATTTTGGTCAAACGAGCTTATAGTCTATCAGCACCATCTACAATCCCGAATGCAGAGTCTTCAATAAAGAATAAATTGTTCTTATAATCAAAATATTGCCTAAGTCAGTGGGTATTGAAGTGCAAAGTTTTGGGTCTCACAATAAATCTACTGAAGCAAGAATTCTGGGGGTGGAACTCAACAGTCTGTGTTTTAACAAGCCCTCCAGGAAATTCTGCTGCATGCTACAGTTTGAAATCCATTGTTCCACATAAACAATCTTCTAATTGAATCCTGGTCAAATTGTTCTAGGAAGGAGATTTTTCTATTCTTCTCAACATAAAAGATAAAACTCCTACTTGAAGTTCTTGAAGTTCAATCAAATACTTTAAAAATTTTCCTCTAGAAATCTAGGAAATATCAACAGAGAAAAAAAGGACATATTTTGCTTCCATTTTGTAAAAAGCACCATTTCTGATGCTGCAAATAATTAAAAGTCTTGGCTCTAATGAAGCTGATGACATTCACAGTAGTAAGCAAGACATATTCCAGCAGTGTTAACTGTGATTTTATGACAATATACACAAATGTTGCAAGCTATAATTCTTAATGATGTGTGGTGTTACATTGTTCCCCAAAGACACAGAAGCAGATATGTTAACAAATACTACTGATGCCCACCTAGGCAAAAATTAACCTGATTTTATTTCATCTGAAGATGCGCTTCCAAAGAAAATTTTAATTCATTCAAAGCTATGAAACCTTTCAATTAATAAAGTGCTATGAGAAAGTTCAACAGATCTCTTATACAATATGCTGACTATAGTTAATAACAAAATATTGTATACTTAAGTAGATTTTTTTTACCTTTTGTCTTTTTTATTTTTTTTATTTCAGCATATTATGGGGGTACAAATATTACAGTTACGTATATTGCCCATGCCCCTACTCCCCCCTCGAGGCAGAGCCTCAAGCGTGACCATCCCCAACACGTTGCACATCTCACTTATTATGTTTGTATATACCCATCCCCTCCTCCCCGCTCCCACCCGCCCGACACCCAACAAATGTTATTCCTATATGTCCACTTAGTTGCTGATCCGTTAATACCAATTTGCTGGTGAGTACATGTGGTGCCTGTTTTTCCATTCTTGAGATACTTCACTTAGTAGAATGGGTTCCCGCTGTATCCAGAAATATACAAGAGGTGCTATAGCACCATTATTTCTTAAAGCTGAATAGTACTCCATGGTATACATATACCATATTTTGTTAATTCACTCATGTATTGATGGGCACTTGGGTTGTTTCCAAAACTTTGCAATAGTGAACTGTGCTGCTATAAACATTCGAGTGCAGGTGTCTTTTTTGTAGATTGTCCTTTGTTCTTTTGGGTATATGCCCAGTAATAGGATTGCTGGATCAAATGGTAGATCTACTTGTATCGCTTTAAGATATCTCCATATTGCTTTCCACAGAGGCTGAACTAGTTTGCAGTCCCACCAGCAGTGTAGGAGTGTTCCTATCTCTCTGCATCCATGCCAACATTTATTGTTTGGGGACTTTTTGATGAAGGCCATTATTACTGGAGATAAGTTATATCTCATTGCAATTTTGATTTGCATTTCCCTGATGATTAGAGATGTCGAGCATTTTTTCATGTTTGTTGGCCATTATTCTGTCTTCTTTTGAAAAATTTCTGTTCCTGTCTTTTGCTTACTTTTTGATAGGGTTGTTTGATTTTTCCTTGCTGATTTTCCTGAGTTCTAAATAGATTCTAGTTATCGGCCCTTTGTCGAATGTGTAGTTTTGCGAAAATTTTCTCCCATTCTGTAGGTTGTCTGGTTGCTATCTTGACAGTTTCTTTGGCTGTGCAGAAGCTTTTTAATTTGATCAGGTCCCATTTGTTTAGTTTTGTTGCTGCTGTGATTGTATTTGGGGTCTTCTTCATAAATTCTTTGCCTAGGCCAATGTCTAGAAGAATATTTCCAATGTTTTCCCCTAGAATTCTAATAGTTTCACACCTAAGGTTCAAGTCTGTTACCCAGCATGAGTTGATTTTTGTGAGAGGTGAAAGGTATGGGTCCTGTTTCAGTCTTCTACATGTGGTTATCCAGTTTTCCCAGCACCATTTATTGAATAAGGATTCTTTTCCTTAGTGTATATTTTTATATTTTATTTATTTATTTTATATTTTATTCATATTTTAAGTGTTTTCAGTCCAAAAATAAGTATATGAGGTTATGGATATGCTAATTAGGTTGATTTAGCTAATTCACAATGTACACATATATCAGAACATCATGTTGTACACTATAAACATGTACAATTTTTATTTGTCAATAAGTAATTTTCAAAGTGGCATGAAAACACATGCTGTTGTGTCAGCCTACAGACCGGTCATGCAGAGAGATATGAGCATACTTATCCAGTTGCATGTTGGAGGGAAATAAATTTATAGTCTATTTCTCCATGACTAGTTTCAATGCCAGAATAAACAACATTTTGAGAGTGTTGGGTTGTACGATATTATGTGTCAAATGACATCATATCTATTGTATTTCTTTCCACGAAGCCACAGTTTGACTTAGCCACTTGCAGAACAAATAGCTTCACCAAAATATGTAAAATCATGTGTAGATGCCTTAGTTTGACTATATGATGAATAAATTATGAGCTGCTTTAAGGCAAAGATTGGAGAAAATTCAAGATTTAACTAGTATCTAGCCTTACACAAATTGAGATTATTTTCTACATGTGTTTTTAGGATGGGCAGTAATGAAGTGTTCCTTTAGTTCTGCTGGCTTCATGTTTACATTACATTGCTAAACCCTGACCAAAAGGAATTACTGCAGCTTTTTTACAGCATTATATTTTGCATAGTGAGCAAACCCAAAACATGAACAATTTCTGACTCCCTCCATCCCTCCCTCCCTCCCTTCCTTCCTCTCTTTTAACTAAGTCCAATGTAGAAATAAAGAGAAATCCCTAATCAAAATAATAGCCTATATTTTTATTTAATCCAGTGAGAAAGTATCCTGGGCATCATTACATGATGATAGCAATGTTGTTCTTAATCTTGTACCATAGAATCTCATTAAATTTTAATTTGTTTGGAGAGGAACAATGTTTTAAAACTAGAGTATAGGAATTTTCAAATAACTGGAAAAAGTTCATTACGGGAAATAATCCTGGTAGATCTTATGCATGGACTCCCGCAACCACCCCTATAGATTTCAGATCACTGATTTAAATCTGATATCTTACATATTCTCTTGGAGTGGTCTTAATCACTTCTATATTTTCCTCAGCCTATTAAGTACCAAAATTAAATGTCTGTTCAGAACTTTGAGACAACTATGGGGAGTTATAGCCAATTCCCCAAATGATAACTTTGTTCTCAATGGACATCACGTAATAGTATTTAATTCAATTTTCCTCCAAGTTTCTTTTGTCTTTATGGACCATTTCATTGGCTGGTACCACTATTTACCTCGTTTCCCATGTGGGAAGTTATATTTAACATCCTCACATGATAAAATGCCAATTTTTAATAAAATATATTTCTATATTTTTTCTTGTCACCAGTGACTTACTGCTTGCTGTCTGAATTTCTGAAATCATTTTCTAACTATCTTCAGTCCATGATTCTTACAATCCATACTATATACAAATCTCAGAATTATTTTTATAACTGGCCAAATTTTATCATCACACTCTTTTTTTGAGACCTTTAATGACTTCCTTCTAACATGATGCAATGCAAACATCTTAACTTTGACATCCAAGTGTTCTTTCACCAACCAACTGCTCCTCTCTTTCCCCTTTTCCTCTTGTACATGTACAGGAGTTGCTTCAGTGCTAAATGCAGTTTTGGGATTTAAATATAGAGCCCCAAAGAAAATTAAATATCTAGCAATATATTTAATGAAAGATACGAAAGACTTATACAAGGAGAACTATGAAACACTAAAAAAAGAAATTGTAGAAGATGTAAACAGATTGAAAAATCTACCTTGTTCATGGATTGGTAGAATCAATATTGTTAAAATGTCAATATTACTTAAAGTCATCTACAGAATTAATGCAATCCCCATCAAAGTACCACCATCATTCTTTACAGATCTAGAAAAAATAATTCTTCACTTTGTATGTAACCAGAAAAAACCTTGTATAGCCAAAGCAATCTTAAGTAAAAAGAACAAACTGGGAGACACTAGTCTTCCTGACTTCAAGCTGTACTATAAGGCAATAATAATTAAATCAGCCTGGCATTGGCACAAGAAAAGAAGCATTGAGTGCATATTTTGAGCAGTCATGACAAAACCAATCTGTTAAAACTTTCATTTATTTTTCCCTCCCTATTTCCCTCATTTTTCACCAAATGGCTATTAATACACTAGATGGTCAAGAATAGGGTAGATAAAATTTCAGATTAAAAAAATAGAAAACTCGCTCCACATATACTCACCAGCAAACTGGCATTAACGGAGCAGCACCTAAGTGAACACATAGGAACTACATTTATGGGGTATTGGGCAGGTGGGAGGGGGGAAGGGGGGCAGGTATATTCATACATAATGAGTGAGACGTACACTGTCTGAGGGATGGTCACGCTTGAAGCTCAGAATTGTGGGGGGAGGGGGGGCAAGGGCATTATTTGAAATACAAAATTTGTACCCCCATAATTTGCTGAAATAAAAAAAAATAGAAAACTCAATCAGGCAAGAGAGGGGTATTAAGGGCATCAAAGTGGGTGCAGATGAGATCAAACACTACCTCTTCGCCAATGATATGATATTATACCTAGAAAACCCCATGGATTTGTCCAACAGACTCCTAGATTTGATAAATGAATTTGGGAAAGGCTCAGGTTACAAAATCAATATACACAAATCAGAGGCATTCATATATGCCAAGAACCGTCAAACCAAAATTCAAATCAAAAACACAATACGCTTTACTATAGCCCCAAAGAAAATTAAATATCTAGGAATCTATTTAATGAAAGATACAAAAGACTTATACAGGAGAACTACAAAACACTAAAAAATGGAATTGTAGAAGATGTAAACGGATGGAAAAATCTACCTTGTTCATGGATTGGTAGAATTAATATTGTTAAAATGTCAATATTACCTAAAGTCATGTACAGAATTAATGCAATCCCCATCAAAACCACCATCATTCTTTACAGATCTAGAAAAAATAATTCTTCACTTTCTATGGAACCAGAAAAAATATCATATAGCCAAAGCAATTTTAAGTAAAAAGAACAAACTGGAAGGCATCAGTCTTCCTGACTTCAAGCTTTACTATAAAGCAATAGTAATTAAATCTGCCTATAACTGGCACAAAAACAGAAGCATTGGTATTTGGAATAGGACTGAGATTCCAGAGATGAAACCATCTGCATGAGGTAACCTAATCTTTGATAAAGCAGACAAAAATATACAATGGGGGAAAATAATCTCTCTTCAATAAATGGTGCTCTGAAAACTGGATAACTACATGCAGAAGAATGAATATGGATCCCTACCTCTCAACTCTCACAAAAATCCACTCAAGTTGGATAACAGACTTAAACCTAAGGCATGAAATCTTAAGAATTCTAGAAGAAGATGTTGGGAAAACCCCTTCAGACATAGGTCTAGGCAAAGAATTTTCGAATAAGACCCCCAAAGCAATCATCACAGCAACAAAAATAAACAAATGGGATCTGATCAAATTAAAAAGCTTCTGCATAGCCAAGGAAACTATCATTAGAGCAAATAGACAACCTACAGAATGAGAGAAAATATTTGCTCTCTACACTTGTGATAAAGGTCTGATAACAAGAATCTATCTAGAGCTCGAAAGAATTAACAAGAAAAAATCAAACAACCCCATCAAGAAAGGGGCAATGGAAATGAACAGAAACTTTTCTAAAGAAGACAGAATAATGTCCAGCAAACATATTAAAACATGCTCAGCATTGCTAATCATTAGAGAAATGCAAATCAAAACCACAATGAGATATCATCTAACCCCAGTGAGATTGGCCTGTATCAAAAAATCCCCAAACAACAAACGCTGGTGAGGATGTGGAGAGACAGGAATACTCTTACACTGCTGGTGGGACTGCAAATTAGTGCAACTTTTGTGGAAAAGAATTTGGAGATACCTCAAACAGCAAAAAATAGAAATACCATTCGACCCAGCAATAGCATTATTAGGCATCTACCCAAAAGAGCATAAGACATTCTATTATAAAGACATCTGCACCTGAATGTTTATGGCTGCACAATTCACTACTGCAAGGACGTGGAAACAACCCAAGTGCTCGTCAATTTATCACTGGATTATTAAAATGTGGTATATGTTCACAATGGAATATTACTCAATTCTAGGAAATGACAGCGAACTCGCACCACTTATATTATCCTGGATTGAGCTTACGCCTGTTATCCAAAGTGAGGTGACACAAGATCAGAATAATCGGCTCCACATATACTCGCCATCAAATTGGTACTGACTGATTAACACTATGGTGCTCAAAGGGTGGTGGTGTTCACCAGGGATTCAGGGGTGGGAGGGGTAGTCCCACATCTGAGGGATGTGGTGAACATTGTGGAGGGGAAGGGCATACCTCTAACCCTTGCTAGGGAGAGGCAAAGATATAAAATGTAACCAAAATGTTAAGAAAAAAAGAAAAACAAACATTTGTCGAGTGTGGGGCAGGTGGGAGTGAGGAGGAGGGGATGGGTATATACATACATAGTGAGTGTGATGCACACTGTCTGGAGGATGGACAGGCTTGAAGCTCTGACTCAAGGGGGGAGGGGAGACAAAGGTAATGTATGTAACCTTTGCGTTTGTACCCTCATAATATGCTGAAAAAAAAGAAAAGAAAACAAATAAATATTTGACCCATTTTGTTTTAAGTTTATATAATCATATAATAAAAAGAAGTCCATTTCCCTTCAGCTAGACTATATCATTCACATCAGATTAATTTTTCTAAAGATAAGCTGCAGGTCATATGGAATAGAGTGTGGGTTCTCCATTCCAACTACCTGACTTTGGATTTTCACTGGACTATTGCTTGAGGGAAATCATTTAGCCTTCTAGGTTTTAGTTTTCTCAATTGTAATAGCAAGGTAATAATAGCATGTGCCACATGGGATTTAGGTGGCAAGGGATTGAGATATTGCATGTAAAGTGGTTGACAATGTCGCTGACACATATTTTGAAAAAATAAATGTAATCTGTTATGCAAATTGACTTTTTATACTGTGTATTATCTTTCCAACTCAATACTTCCAAAAGTATTTTGTATTTCCATTAATCAATTCACCAAGTGTGTTCATTTCATACTCTGCTCTATGTATCATGCTAGCCACTGGCATGGCAAAGTAACATATAACTATTAATAATACTCAAGACTCTCTTAAACTTAACATCAAGCATATGTAATGTATCATGTATAGTCATGAACAATTATAGAATTCATCTCTAGTAATCCAATAACACTAAAAAGTAGATTTTATATATTTCAATGCAAGGGGATATTGAAGTTCTAATAATATAAATTATTTTAAGGTTATACAAGTATTAATACTAGTGGCAGAGCTGAAATTTGATTATATTCATTGTTTATCTACTACACAGCCTTGAGCTTATGTTAGCTACCATTTACTGATTATCTCTAGCAGATTATGAAGTATTATAAAGGTTTATAAATATTATTTTAAAACATTACAGTTGTAAGATTAACATTTTTTTAAATTTTATATAGGGAGATTTAAATTAAAATTGTGGTAGATGCATACCATAGAGAAATATGCATGAGTTAGAAGCACGTATGCGTACCAAAAGTGATAGCTCTTTAAAGAATTGTTCTAAGTTAAAAGGAAAACAAAACAAACAAAAAACCAAAATAAATTTATGTACACATTTACACAAGTAAAAAATTAAACATACAGAAAATAGTATGAGCATGGTATGGATTTCCATCTGTTTATATCCTCTGCTATTTCCTTCCTCAGTGTTTCATAGTTCTCCCTGTAGAGGTCTTTTACCTCCTTGGTTAAGTATATTCCTAGGTACTTTATTTTCTTTTTTGCTATTGTTAAGGGTATTGAGTCTTTGATTTGGTTTTCAATTTGATTGTTGTTGGTGTATATGAATGCCTCTGATTTCTGTGTTAATTTTGTATCCTGAGACTTTACTAAATTCATTTATCAATTCCAGGAGTTTCTTGGTTGACTCCTTGGGGTTTTCTAAATATAATATCATATCGTCCGCAAACAGTGAAAGTTTGATCTCTTCTGCCCCAATTCGGATACCTTTAATTCCTCTTTCATGTCTGATTGCTATAGCCAGGACTTCCAGCACTATGTTGAATAGAAGTGGAGATAGTGGGCAGCCTTGCGTGGTTCCAGTTCTAAGCGGGAATGCTTTCAATTTTTCCCCTTTGAGTATGATGCTGGCTATGGGTCTGTCATATATGGCTTGTATCATTTTTAGGTATGTCCCCTCTATGCCTATTTTATTAAGTGTTCTTATCATGAAAGGGTGTTGAATTTTGTCAAAAACTTTTTCAGCATCTATTGAAAGAATCATGTGGTCTTTGTTTTTGCTTCTGTTTATGTGGTGAATTACATTTATAGATTTATGTAAGTTGAACCATCCCTGCATCCCTGGGATGAAGCCCACTTGGTCGTGATGGATTATTTTTTCTATAAGCAGATCTGAGAACCCTGATATAAAACCATCCTCATATAGCCATCTAATCTTTGACAAAGCAGACAAAAACATACACTGGGGAAAAGAATCCCTTTTCAATAAATCGTGCTGGGAAAACTGGATAGCCACTTGTAGAAGGCTGAAGCAAGATCCACATCTTTCACCTTTCACAAAAATCAACTCACACTGGATAACAGACTTAAACCTAAGGTATGAAACTATTAGAATTCTAGTGGAAAATGTTGGAAACACTCTCCTAGACATCGGCCTAGGCAAAGAATTTATGAAGAAGACCCTAAAGCAATCACAGCAGCAGCAGCAAGAATAAATAAATGGGACATGATCAGACTAAAAAGCTTTTGCACAGCAAAAAAAATAGTCATGAAAGTAAACAGACAACCTATAGAATGGGAGAAAATCTTCACATCCTACACATCTGATAAGGGGCTGATAACTAGAATCTACTTAGAACTCAGGAAAATTAGCAAGAAAAAATCAAACAACCCTATCAAAAAGTGAGCAAAGGACATGAACAGAAACTTTTCTAAAGAAGACAGAATAATGGCTAACAAACATGAAAAAATGCTCAACATCTCTAATCATCAGGGAAATGCAAATCAAAACTACAATGAGATATCACTTATCTCCAGTAAGAATGGCCTTCATCAAAATGTCCCAAAACAATAGATGTTGGCATGGATATGGAGAGATAGGAACACTCCTACACAGCTGGTGGGACTGCAAACTAGTTCAACCTCTATGGAAAGCAATATGGAGATACCTTAAAGCGATACAAGTGGATCTTCCATTTGATCCAGCAATCCAATCACTGGGCATCTACCCAAAAGATCCAATGGCACTCTACTAAAAAGACACCTGCACTCGAATGTTTATAGCAGCACAGTTCACTATTGCAAAGTTGTGGAAACAACCCAAGTGCCCATCAATTCATGAGTGGATTAATAAAATTTGGTATATGTATACCATGGAGTACTATTAAGCTCTAAGAAATAACGGTGATATAGTACATCTTGTATTTTCCTGGATAGAGCTGGAACCCATACTACTAAGTAAAGTATCCCAAGAATGGAAAAACAAGCACCACATATACTCACCAGCAAACTGGTATTAACTGAGAAGCACCTAAGTGGACACATAGGAACTACATTAATGGGGTATTGGGCGGGGGGGCGGGTATATACATACATAATGAGTGAGACATGTAAGTTCACGCTTGAAGCTCAGACTTGTGGTGGGAGGGGGGCAAGGGCATTATTTGAAACCCTAAAATTTGTACCCCCATAATTTGCTGATATAAAAAAAAAGAAACAAAACAAAGCCAGGATTAAACTTTCATTCAATCTGCACCATGCTCTCCCTAAAATACAATTTTTCTTTCATGATGGTTTTATTCTCTGTGAAATTTAAATGCCAGAAATAGTGGAGTATTGGCCTTGATGATGAGACAAATAGGAGTGTATTAAGTAATTCTGGAAAATACAGGTGTTTTTATGTTTATTCCTCAGTATGTATGTATATATATTTCTAGATAATTATAAACTTGGAGGCAGTTGTTGAAAATACCATTCTAAAACAGATTTTTAATTTAATTGTTATTAATGGGACTCTGATATATATTATAAAATTTTATAAAACTTATATTGTTGTTTCTAAATATTACGGATATTTTAGTATTTTATATCTTAATTTAATGTTTAATTTTTTTTATGTAATGGAACCATTTTTCTTGAATTAGGTTTGACCCTCCATGAGTGATATAAATAAAAATGTAGATGCTCCAGTTGAGATGTTGGGGGAACAAATGTCCCAACTGCACAGCCAGTTTCCCTCTAGCCCATAACAACACAATAATATTTAGTTCATAGGAATAAAAATATAGAATTATCAAAAAATGTAGTTGGAAAACAACTTTTCTAAACAAAAATGTAATATTTGTCATTGTAGAAAAAAATCCATAGGATACTTCTATATAGTCTATCCTTAGCTTACATTTAGAGCCAATAAAGATTTGATGATCGGGAAAGTGAATGACTGAATGCATACAGTAAAATGTATCAAAGTATTTATCATTTATTCCTAAATGTTGGAATTTGGAATTACTCTAACTGAACAAATTGCATAAAACACAAGAAGTGCAAACAAAGCTGAAATATCAATTGTGTTTATAACCCTTTTATATCAAGTGAACATAGTCTTACAATGTGCATTTTTGTTTGAATTTTTTATGAATTAATCTTACTACCCTAAAAATTGCCCTAATTTTCTTTCCTCTTTATATTATCTATGTATCTCTCTATCATCCAGCTTTCTACTAAAATATATCAATCTGTATCTGCCTCTATCTAACTTCTCTATTTCAAATCAGTTTTGAAATAATGTAAATAAAAAGTAAATAATTTTACATGTAAATAATAATAATGATTAACATTTACTGAATGATTATCATAATTTAGGCTCTGACAGTCAAATAAGTTATAAAATTTCACTTGATACTCAAAAAATCTTATGAGAAATAGACTATTATTATCCTTTTGTTAAGCACCTGTACCTTAAAGAGATTAAGTAACTTGCTTCTATATGTCAGGAGAGGAACACTGTCTATCACCATATCACCCTCAATGTGCTCGATCTCATCTGATCTCGGAGGCTAAGCAGAGTTGGGCCTTGTTAGTACTTGGATGGGAGGAACATAGATGCTGGAAGTATATTTATGCAACACCTGTACATTAGTTTTCATTTCTATAACTCTGGACTCTTAAAGCCCATATGATCAAAACCATCAGGGACAAACCTATACTCTAGCAAAATAGGTTTATTGACTTGCTATGTCAAGGCAGACTGATAACATAGGCCCATGAGATTTCATTGTGAAGGGTGAGAGGGGAGGAAGTTTTAGGTCCACCATGAATGATCTTAAGAAATGAGAATAATAAGTGTCAGATTTGTTACATACTAACAATGTGAATGGAAAATCTAACTAAAATAGTGTGTACATTGGCCTAATTCAAAGGCTAAAGCTTTTTACATAGTTAGAAAAATATGATTAAATCATAATGTCTGTGGCTACTTATACAAGTGTCACTGCATTCAGGTGAGAAAAATGAGGCTCTAAAATATTATGTAAATTTTACTTTCAAGATCACACAGCTAACATTGATTTTTAAGATAGAAAAACAGCAATGAGGCTCAGTATGAGTCAAAAATTCCTCATTGAAAGAGTAAAGGCCATAATATTAGCCTTGCAATAATTATGTCAAATTTCTTTGTTATTTAGAGAATTTCTATTATACTCTATAGTCATTATTTTATTCAGTGAAACTCCCATTTATCCTCTTTCTTAATTATCTTTGCTCCTTAAGGTGTAGGTGCATATTTTGCTTAATCATCCAGTTTTTTCCCACTTTTCTTATCTAGAAGGTCATGCACAAATTAAATAGTACAAGTAATTATTAATAATATACACTTATAAGTAGCCTTTTTTATACTTTTAAATTCATATGAACTTCTGACCTATATACAACTGGTATTTCAATCTTGATCTCTTACTGCATTAACTTTAGGCAAAAGTAATTCTATTCTTTAACTCCATATTATTTATTTTTCTACTATCAAATTAAAATCTCAGTCTATTATGTACCAAAGACATCCAGCTTAATATAATTTTACCTTATGCAACTATTTTTCCTATAATTTTCTTAATATTTCAACATGCAACTCTATTACAAGAATTTTGACATAAACTATTGCAAGGCTCTTGAAGAGGAGCATGTAATGATGACTATATATAGTACATTATGACTGAATCTGTAGAATGTAAAATGAAATAAAAGGCATACACTTGTCAGTGCATTATTGTTTATTTCTTATCTTATCCCTAATGACTTTTTCATATAAGTCAGATATTTCTCATAGAAAGGATAAGGGCCATAATATTAACCTAATAATATTAACACTTTGTTTATCCTTTGATTGTATTTGCATATTTTTAGCTCAGCTCACTTTTCATCTTTTCAAGAAAATACTGAGATTGACTCATCAGATGAAAAAATAGTTACTGCTCTGATAAAAAATCATGACATACTTGAATTTTCCCCTGTCATTTCAAGCAGCTTAGAGTAAGAACATGAAAACTATCTGTGGTTGTGGCAATATACAGTATATTTAATGAAGCACAAAAGGAATTATTCTCATCACACTTGATATTTCTTTTCAGAAATCCTTCTTTAAGTCATTTTCAACATTCCTGAAGATAATTTTCCACTATTTTTTTCTCTTTCTCTATAAGTTTTTAACCATTAAATGACAGATTTCTAGATTGTTCTATTTCTGAAAATAAAGCCCCAAAATAAGTAAATAAATATTAATGAGGAAAGGGGAGGCAACTTTCTGATCTTCTTGCTTGAAAAACAGATGACTTATCTTTCAAATGACTCCTGTGATTAGGGAAAATAAATGAGTATTATACACCAGGCTTTCAAATACTTCATTTTCCTGTCATCATAGCACGCTAAGCTTAACATTTCTAATTATATACATCTATAACTTTTATTCAAGACTCTTGTCCTTTAATGAAAGAATGTAACTTTCCCAATCTTACTCAATGACAAAAAAGTAAGTTTTCCCAATTTAATTCTAAATTAGATTAATTAAAAACCCATTGAATTGTACTGAATAAAAGATTCCATTCATCTAGCCTACCACTGGATGAAATAATTTTTTATATGAACTCTCATTAGTTCTCTTATTACACATTTCCTTTATGTACATGCTCCTCCTCAGTTCTGGAATGCTTACCTCTTTGTTTTAAATCATTTTTACTCAGCTTCATCTTCTTTGATTATATATTGTAAAACATTCTAAATCAATTTTGACATGAACAATTCTGAGTATCTTTTATTGATAGATAAACAAAATTGAAGTTTAATACAACTCTACAAACTTACTATCAGGTTATAATAAAAACAGTTCTCAGACCAAATTCCATCATAAATGCAGACATTTATTAATGCAGACATTTATTAATTATATATAAATATGTAATAAAAAACAGAATATTTCATAAAACCTATGCTCTAAATAGCAGACATCTTATATTTTTGGCGTTTTGGATATCTGAACACATTTTTCATGAAATTGTTGATAGAGACATGACAAAACATTACAGAATCAGGATTCTGTGATCTTAATTATTGGCATTTGGCAAGTTGAAATTCTCCAATTTGATGGCTAACAGTAGGATGAAAAGGGGATGAAATTTTATCTTTTTTCCTACTGGCTTTCCTAAATTTTTATGCCTATTTATGCAAAATAGGGCTTTGCCTATAAAACATTTTAACAATTGTCCCGCCTGCGGGACAAGTTATTGGTGGGGTCTGCAAATGGGGGAGTGGGACCTGGGGAAGGAA
>VBSM01000605.1:26455203-26487372 GCA_008086735.1 Cheirogaleus medius | reverse complement strand
TATCGAAATGTAGTCTGTTCTTGTCTCATTCTCAACTGCAGCCTGCAGAAAGTCAGTGAGGGCCTTCCCAGGGGTATGTGAGAGTGTCTGGTCTCACCCTTCTCTCCTAGGAGCAGCTCAGTGGCAGCAGCTGTGTCTGAATCTAGGCTTTCAGAATGATGCCCAGCTGAATTCCTCTAGGCTCAGACTCCTGTGGGATTCCATGTGGATTCTCTTTATGAAGCAACATCTCTGTGCAGTCTCTAGTTATCTCCCCATGTTAAGCCTGAAGCCTGGGTGGATTGAGGGGTTCTCCCATAGCCAAGATCATAAACCCATTTCACAGTGTGGAGCCCTGGGGGTTTCTCTCTTCTCTTTCCGTACCTCCGGGAGCTTCTCCCAGCTCTTAGCCAGTCCCTGACGACAGGAGCTGCTTCGAACCCTCTCCTTTCTTACTTTTATTACTTCCCATCACTTCTCTGGTGAAGCTTAGTGTTCTCTCTTAGATCCATTTGTTCAAAATGTTCTGGTTTATTCATTTTCAATGAAAGTACAGATTCCATAACAATTGATATATTGTCTTCTCTTAGAAGGAACAATCCTCTGTGATAAAACAATGAAGAAAAGCAGTTGTTTATTATTCTACATAAACCTTTCTCCACATTACGGGTTAATATGTGATTATATAGCTCTAATTCTTCTTCCAAAGCTATTAGAAATCCCTACAGTAGCTTTTCCAGAGGGCTTATCCTTGAATGTTGGATGGCAAAAATGCAGCTGTCTGAAGAAGAGAAACAAGTCAATCAACTAATAACTGTAAAAAATAAATAAATAAAGTCTCATTGGTTTTACCAGCTAGGGATTGGGACTAATAAAAAGGAAAACAAGAGACAAGCTAGGTCTCTTAGAAGTCCCAAGCAGAGGAACCTACATATGTAGCTGAACTTAAATCTAAAAGCACAGCCAGAGACAGGGAACAAATAACTCAAGTCCACAGGAACAGGCACTGTCAAAGAGAGAACAAATCACATAAACATGAGGATGTCAAGTCAGAATGCCCATGCCAACCTCAGGCAAAATAACAATGTCTGGGTGCTTAGGAACATATCAAATTTGAAGACTGTGTAGAGACAACAGGAAAGCAAGGATCTCCATGCATGAAAAATGGTCTAAATTCATTCAGACAAGCAGGTAGCTATTCAGCTGTATTGATCCATATTACTGTCAACACAGTGTTTTTGCTCTCTGATCTTAAAGTTTCCTCAAATGGTATCTAAGAGGTAGCAAAATAGAATTAACAGTAACGTGTAAATCCTGTTTCCTCCTCCTGTGATTCTACCATGCAGTATTCTTAATCTTTCAATCTATCTTTACTGAATAAATAGCTGCTTTTTTGTATTTAGACTCCAGTTCAGTTGAGCTTGAGATCACCTTTATTATTTGCATCAATCAAGAATTTCAGCAATAATCTAGGAATAGCCCTACTTAATGATTATTCTTTTGAGCCTTGACTGGAAATTAGACAGAGATGATGAGTTCTTTGATATCTATTGTAGCACCCAAAGAATGTAGAGGTGAGAGATATGTTTTCTTGTTTATATTGGAGAAGTGGCATCATAAAATGATTTAATTTCTATATAAGACTATTAAAGTGAGAAAGCGATTTATTTATTGACTTCATTTTGTAGTGAATTCAATTCAATTCATTTCTAACGGACAATTTGAGAACTTATTACATGCTCATTTTATCAATCCCCAAAGTATGAAAATAAATAATACCTAATCTTAGATTTTGAAAGTTTTAATGTAGCTGCTAATATATAATATATGGTCCATATTTTTGGTAATAAAATATATTCATACAAATTTGGAGAAATTACTTTTCAAACAATTATTTAATGAATTTTAGGTAGTTTGATTTTTATTTGAATAATTATAATGACAAAATGTGTTAATGAATTAACATGCTATTATTACTGTGTGTTTATACAGTGCTTAAAAAAATTCATTCAATCTGTACAACTATCTTATATGAAAGATATTATTATTATCCCGTTTTATAAATGTAGAGAGATTAAAGTCACTTTCCTTTGGTCACACAGACAGTAATGGGTAAGAAATCTCAAGGCCTGATTTTGAATCATGTTATCTGATTCTAAATTAATCCTGTTGACATTGATTGAATCACTCTTTTTCCAAAATACTATGTATTAAAAGCCTATCATATGCAGACACAGTTCAAGGAACTTGAGTACATCTGTGAACAAAGACAAAAATTGCTGCCTTCCTAGAACTTACCTTCTATGGGGTAATGATATCAAGCAAGAACCAAAAATAGAAATAAATAAATAAATGGTATATTAGATGGTGACAAGTGAAATGAAAATAGGACAGCAGAATGCTGTGGAATTTAGAGAAGGGATTTCCGTGTTAAAAATAATAACCATATCAGACTTCATTGAAAGGACTTAGAAGCACAGAGTTGAAGGATGTGAGGAATAAAGTCATTTAGATATCAAGGGAGGAAAAGCCCAGGGAAAAGAAGAGTCAGCACAAAGGGTACAAGTGGGGAGTTTATCTGAAATATTTAAACACTTACAAAAAGTCAATGCATACCACTGTTGTGAAAGAGAGAAACAGTAGTGGGAGCAGCAAGACAGACAACTAAAAGGAGACAAAAAATGTAGGGATTTGCAGGCCAGAGGATGGTCTTAATATTTTACTCAAAAGAGCAACATTGAGCCATTGAAGCGTTTTGACAAGTAGAACAACATGATTTACCTGAATAATCTGACTAATATGTCAAGAATATACTAAGGAAGTGCATGGCATGCCCAGAATCACAGAGACAAATTAGGAGGCTAATGCAGAATGCAGGCAATAGGCTGCAGTGGTTTGGGTCAGGGTAGTAATAAGGTAGGTGAGGAGAAGTTTTCAGATTCAAAATTTATTTGAAAGTGGAGCCAACAGGAAAATTTGACAGTTTGGTATTGAGAGGAAGAAGGAAGAACAAAGGTCTACTTCAAGTTTTTGTCCCCAGCAACTAGAAAGAATGAGTTACTATCAACTGAGATGGGAAATACATGGTTATAACAGTTTTCTCTGTCTGTCTCCTCCTCTCTCTCTCTCTTTCTTTCTCTCCTTCTTTTTCTTTCTTTGTTTTTCAATGAGGAGTAATTATTAAGAGTTGTATTTTAAATATATTTAAGTCCTGGAAGTAGAAATATCAAGTAGGCTACTGTATATATGAGTTTGAAAAGAGAGGTCCGGGATGAAGATACATATTCAGGAATTACCACATAGATTTATTCATATTATTTATAGTAGTAGATAAAGCTATAACATTAGATGAAATTACCAAGGGAAGGAATATAGATAGATAAGGAATGGAGTTCCTGAAATGACGGTAGTTCATTACGAGGTTGGGCGAAATAGGAACCAATATTAAGACTGAGCAATAGCAAAAGGTAAATAAGATGAAAACCAAATGACAGCAACAATGACAACAACAACGATTGCCCTGCAGGACTAAAGAAGATAGTTTGTCAGGGGGCAAAGAGCTATCAACAATGTTGACTATGACAATTGAGCACTGAATATTGAATTTAGTAACATAGAGTTCATTGTGACAGTGAAAAAGCAATTTCAGTCAAGCAATGATAGAGGAAGACTGAATGGCTTAGAATCAAGAGAGAATTGGTGGAAGGAAAATGGAATCTAAAACTATAAACACAACTTTCTAACTGTTTTGCCGCTGTGAGAACCAAAGAAATGAGTGACAGTTGTCTTGGGAGTTGGTGTCAAGATGTTTGTTTATTTTTAATGGAAGAAATATAGCATTTTGTGTGATTAAAAATGGTTTGATAGAGAAGTGAAATTAATGGTATAAAAGAGGGAAAGGAATTGCTGCAGCAATGTCCTTTAATAGGCAAGAGATGCAATCAGCTTTACAAGTATAAGTATTTGCTTTAGGTAGGAATGTGATTAGCTTATCCACTGCAAGAGGCAAACAGGCAAAGCCTGTGGAAAGTTCTCTTTTGTTTACTTAATTTTGTGACGTATTGGAATAAGAGTGAGAATGTGATAGGAGGTATTGTAAAGAGGAGCAAGAGTGGAAAGAGCCATTCTGCAGAGAGGACCAATGAGTAGGACAGGGAACTACAGTAAGACTATAGGACAACACGATGTGATTTTAAACTTCAATATTAAATGCTTCAGGTTTATGATCAGGAATTGAAAACGGAAAGTGTTATCATCGTTGCTTGTTTTTCCACATCCACATTAAGTTGCATGGGTACAAGAATAAAGTAGGCAGAGAGCTGGGTTTAAACAGGGTTGTGGTTGTGTAGAATGAGTGGGATGAAGAATGAGGGAGACAGGGAAGTTGAGTTGTAAGTATAGAGTCATTATAATAATTGATCATAGAATTAAAACTTGCTAAGTACAGAAAAAAAAGGACATAAATGGGTTGAGTGACAGAAAAAAGCTAATAGAAGCATGTAAATGTCATCCTGGAAGAGGAAGCTTACTGAAATCTGAGAAGGTGGTGACTGGAGAGAGGGCTGCACAGAATAAATACAGTGAAATGTTGAATGTTTGAGAGTGACAAGGATATGGCATTGGCCATCAGAGGCAGAGTTGAGGGAAAAGTGAAGATGTAGGAGAGTTTAATAAAATAGAGTTCTAGAAAAATCATCTGGATATAGTGATATCACTAATATTTTTAGGGAGGAATTTATGAGAATGATACAAAAACCAAAATAAGTAATGCCACCTACCACGAATCTAATCATTACGTTTTTAATTACTGAGCATGCTTAAGAGCAAGATATATAGTGTTCCTTTAGGAATATAGAATTGCAGAAGAAAATATCAATAGCAGCTTCATGCACAGAGGCTTATCTTATATTTTAAAAATATGGAATTGCACTCTTGCTATATTTCTTAAAGTGGCTCTGATACTATTTTCAACTATGCTTTCCTGAGCCATCAGCTTTTTTATAGTTCAAATAGTTTCCACATCATTTAATAGCGTGCTATGAATGACTCTGCTGTTCTAACCTGTTTAGTTAAAAACAGATGCTGCTTATTCATTTCATTTCTCAGGTGCTTGGTTTCTTGCTTCCACGGCTGCTTTTTGCTCGCCTCACCTCTCTGATGCTGTCAGCAAGAGAGCAAGGCTAAAACAGAAAACACACAGAGTTCACATTCGCACTCCTTTTCCTTGAATTCTGGCATATTTCCAGACACCTACTCCCTTGTTGCAGTTCACAGTAACTTAATTTTACTCTACAAGAAGAAAGTAAATTTTCCAGTTTAATTTGGAGTATATAAGATTAGAAATAAGAAGCACTATACAATTAAAAAGAAGAAAACCTTAACCAACCCAATAAAAGAGAGTGACACCTCAAAGGGCAAATAAGAAACTCACATCTTGTCCTATCATGTTCTAATTCATTCCAAAAATGAGACCCTGCCATAGATACCACTTCTCCATTGGGAAATAAGTTTTCCTTTCCAGAAGAACAACAAATATATGATATGTGGTTGACAAGCTGCCCAATAACACACAGCTATTTACTGCCAAGAACTTCACACAATGCAGTCTAACACAATCACGGCTCAAGATTCTATGTGCTGTAAGATTGAGGAGCATTTTAGGAGAGCTTCCTAAAAATACAGAGATGTGATATTTAATATATGCAGCCAATTTCTATTCCTGGCAAGTTCCCCAATTACCTGGCTTGATCATTTTGCATTCTAAAATACACAGCAAAACCTCAAGAGTAATTCATAATAAATTCCTTAGCAGAAATCAATAAAACATATTTTAGACTATTCTGCCCTCTCTCATTTCTTAATTTTGCATAGTTTGAGATATGGTTCTATATTTGTCTCTCTACAAAATAATATGATTCTCAATATTTGTCTTTCTGTGCCATTGGATTGTACACTTTAAATGGGTAGATTGTATGATACATGGATTCTATCTTAATAAAGCTGCTTAAGAAAGTAATAAGACTCTCTTCATGAAATTTCTCCCAAATATTTCCTCATGCTTTGTTTTTTTGCACCATTTCTAACAGCACTTTACTCATCTTTCCTCTTTACTTTTATTAACCTGCCAAAATCATAGCCTCCCAAATTACTTCTTGTACCTATGCCCTCAGAAAATTTTGTTGGGACAACATCATGGCTTATTTCATATTTTAGATTTAATTATTTTCCTTTCCTCAGAAAATTACTCAAAGTTACAATATGGACTTCGATTCTGTATATTCAAGTTGAGAAGACTCATGATGCAATAATAGTTTTCCTTACTCCATTGATTCTCTTAGCAACTCCACCTAGAATTTAGATGAAATGCTAAAACTATAGGCTAAAGATCCTCTTCCTGATTTCTTGGTTCTGGTGGACTAGAAGACTCATTTCCATTTTGTATAAAACAGAGACAGTCAATAAAGTTGGAGACTTATTACCGAGGACACAGGTACATCCATGCACTACATGCATGAATTTCTCTTTTTGTGTGGTGAGTAAAAAAATGACACCACTCCAATTGTCTTGATCCATTGTTCCTCCTCCAATAATAATACAAAAAAGAAAGGGATCAGTTCTTAGTTTTTCATGTTGCCTATTTAACTGTAGCTATTTGCAAAACAGAATTTACTCCTCACTTCTCAAGATATCAGTTGATAAAAGGATCATGAGTTACTGGTTGCAAATGCCCAGAAGCTACTATGAGAAGGGAGGATCTTTTCTTTTTTCATGTATTCCTGCTACATCCCCTTGGCTTGATGGGGAAAGAAGTCATTTATTCTCTATTCTAAATTTGACTCTGGCTGAAACTCACCAACATAAGAGCCGGATCCTTCTACCTTCCTTTTTTCTACACAAAATATCAGTAATGTTCCAACTTTACTCTCTTTTCTTTACATTTATATTTTGGGTAAGTGAGGCAAAGGATAATTTTCACTTGTTGGAGAAGGGACTATATGTGGTGTTCTTAAGGTGTAAACTACATTTTGGATGGAAGATGCCTTTGGTTCTATACAACTAAGTTAATTTTAGCTAGCAAACTTTTTTTAATTGAAGTTATGTGTAGTTTTTAAATTTATATGCTTCCTATTATAAATACATCCAACTCTCTTACTGATGATTGGATTCTAGCTGGTTTTCTAATAAATCTGTAAGTATTTTAGAGGTGAAAACAAACTGCTTACCCTCCCATGTATATTTGACAGATAAATAGGTAATGTTTATGGAACACATTCACATTAAAAACACATTACACATGTGTTTTAATGTATACATTAAAAACTTATTTTCTATTGCTTTAATATTTGAGTGAGAAGGTAGTTTAATTTTAAAAGGTAAAAATTTGTATAAATATCCATTAATTAAAATATTTTATGAATATGTTTGTTATCCATCACTGTATAACATATTACCCAATAGTTTAGTAGCTTAAAATCATCTACATTTATTTTCTCTCACATTTTCTAAGGGTCAGAAATGTGGCAGTGGCTGAGATGAAGTCTTCTGACCTAGGTCTCCCATGAGATTTCAGTCAAACTTGGTACTGATACTGCAGTCATCCCAAGGATGGTCAAGGGATAGAGGAAGCTGCTTGTAATGTCATTCACATGGTTTTTGGCATACAGCAGTTCCTACATGGCCATACACCAGACTCTTCAGTTACTCCTCCTGTGAGCCTCTCCATAGGGCTCATTATAACAAAGCAGCTTGCTTCAGAGAAAGAGATGGAAAGGGGGGGGGCGGTAAATGAAAGATCCCAAGATGGAGATGATTGTCATTTGTAACCTAACCTCACAAGTAATATGCTATCATTTCTGCCATATACTATTAACCACAAAGATCAACTGCAGTACAATGTGGGAGGACACTGCAGAAGCATATGAATACCAGGAGGTAAGGGGATTATAGGGCTATCTTGAAAGCTGGCTTCCTTAATCAAGTATATAACTAAGTCAGTTTTATTAACTTTTGAAACTAGAAAATTTGTATTTTTGGCAAAAAGTAACAAAGTAAAACTTTGCGTATGCATGATTAAAGACATATTATAAATGAATTTAGAACCACTTCTAAAGCAAAACAGATTCAAATATAAATTCATTTATTTAGAATGCAATAAATTGTAAAATATTGTTCATCAGATATAAGTATTGATAAATAATTCTCGTTTATAATTTTCAATGTTTTAATAGCAATTAAATTGCTTATTTGAGAAGATTAAAATACAGTTATATTAAGTTTAAATCATATTCATGGATTCTAGATGACTCAAATTCTTTCTATTAAGAGCAAATTATAAATTTCAGATGGCTATGAATTTTAGCATTTATACTACTCCCTGTTACAAAATAAGCAAGTTATAAATGAGATGATAAATACACACAGAGAAATGTTTGAAAAATACCAAAGATGATACAAATAAAATAATAACATTCTTTTATTTCATTCTAAAGATAAAAAAGAAAAATTATGAAAATCTAAAAGAAAATATAAAGCATCAAATTTTGCATAGTAATTGCATGTGATCAACTCATTTTATAAAAATAATTTACTTTAAAAAATACTATAAGAAATTATAAATTGGAATTGGAGAGTGGCCGAGATGGTGAACTAGAAACAGCCTGGATGTGCTGCTCTCATGGAGAGGATTAAAAGTAGTGAGTGGATATCCACCTTCAGATTGATTGTCTAAGAGAGAGCATTGCAAATCAGAAGATAGCTGAGAGGAGGTACCCAAAGTGAAGGAGAGGGAAGAGAAGTGACCTGCTCTGTGGGTTTGGTGGTACACAGGCAACTAACTGCACATAGCGGAATCCCAGGGCTCCACACTGCCCCCATAATCATTACTATCTGAGCTGTGGGAGGGACCCTCCAATGCAGAAGGCTACAACATTGCTCCAGAGAGAAGGCACAGAGGCGAACCACTGGTTTGAGAACTCTGGGCACTGTGGCTGGTGTTATATTAAGATCCAAGAACACTGTCTCTAGCCAGAAGTCAGATTCATCCCTACTGCCTCCCCATCACTCCCACCAGACTGGGGAGGAAGCAGGAAATCTAGGCACTCTTGTGAGTCCTCTGGTCAAGAGCTGAGCACAGCCATTGCCACTGGGGGACAGAGAAATAACAAAGCTCAAAGTAGAACAAAACTAAATGGAAACTAAAACAAACAAACAGGCAAACAAAAACAATACAAAAGATCAGTGAAAGAAAAAGATGTTTCTTTGAAAAGATAAAAAAAATAAAATGACACACTACTATCCAGATTAACCAAAAATAGATGAGAAAGGACTCAAATAACCTTAATCAGAAATGAAAAAGGAGATATTATAACTGATACTAGAGAAATACAAAATATCATTTGGGAATACTGTGAAAACCTCTATGCATACAAACTAGAAAACCTATAGGAAATGGATAAATTCACGGAAACACTAAACCTCCCAATGCTAAATCAGGAAACAATAGAAATTCTGAAAAGATCTATAATGAGCAGTCAGATTGAGGCATTAATTAAAAATCTTCCAATAAAGAAAACCCCAGACCAAATAGATTCATAGCCGAATTCTACTAGACTTACAAAAATGAACTGGCATCTATCCTACTGAAATTATTTCATAACATCCAGAAAGAGAGAATCCTCCCTAACTCATTTTATGAGGCCAGTATCACCTTAATACCAAAGCTTGGAAAGCTAAAGACCAGTATCCCTTATGAAAAATGACACAAAAATCCTCAAAAAGGTACCAGCAAACCAAATTCAACAGCACAACAAAAACAGAATTCATCATGATCAAGTGAGTTTTATCCCAGCGATGCAAACGTTGTTGAACATATGCATATCAATAAATGTGATTCAACACATAAGCAGAAGCAATAACAATGACCAATGACAGTGATCATCTCAATAGATACAGAAAAAGCATTCAATAAAATCCAGCACCCTTTCATGATAAAAACTCTTAAAAAACTAGTCATAGAAGGAACATATTTCAAATTATAAGAGCCATGTATAACAAAGTCACAGCCAGCATCATAATGAATGGGGAAAAGGTGAAACCATTTCTTTTAAGAACTAGAACAAGACAATGGTGCCCATTGTCACCATTTCTATTTAATATATATTGGAAGTCCTAGTCAGAGCAGTCAGGCAAGAGAAATAAAAATAAAGGACATCACAATCAGGAAAGAGGAGGTCAAACTATCCCTTTTTGCTGACAATATGATCCTTTATCTAGAAAACCCTAACAACTCCACCAAAAGACTCCTAGAATTGATAAATAAATTCAGAAAAACCTTAGGTTTAAAAAGCAATGTACATGAATCAGTAGCATTTCTGTATAGTAATACAAGTCATGCTGAGAGTCAAGTCAATTGCTCGAAACCATTTATTAATACAATAGCTACAAAGAAAACAAAATACTTAGTAATATATTTAACCAAGGAGGTAAAAATCTCTACAAGGAGAACTACAAAAGACTGATAAAAGAAATCATACATGATATAAACAAATGGAAAAATATCCCAAGCACAGAGAATGGTATAAACATCACTAATATGTCAATTCTTCCCAAAGTGATTCAAAGATTCAACACAATTCCTATCAAAATACCAACATCTTATTCCACAGATGTAGAAAAATAATCCTAAATTTCATTTGGAACCACGGAAGAGCCTGAATAGCCAAAGAAAACTTAAACAAAAGGAACAAATCTGGAGGCATCACATTACCTGACTTCAAATTATACTGCAAGTCTATAGTAATCAAAAAATAGTACTGGTATAAAAGTAGAGACATAGCCTGATGAAACAGAATAGAGGACCCAGAAATAAAACCATATAACTATGACCAACTGATCCTCGACAGAGCAGACAAAAACATAAGTTGGGATATAAATATAGACTGATCACTTGATCCAGCAATCCCAGTACTGGGTATTTACCCAAAGGAAAAGAAGCCATTTTATCAAAAAGACACCTGCATTTGAAAGTTTATTGCAGCATAATTCACAATTGCAAAGATGTAGAATTAACCCAAGTTCCTATCGATTTCATTAGTGGATTAACATAATGTTGTTTATATTAATATACACCATGGAGTATTACTCAGCCATAAAAAGAAATGAATTAATGTCTTTTGCAACAATTTGGATGGAACTGAAAACCATTATCCTAAGTGCACAGTCCCAAGAATGGAAAAACAAACACCACATTCACTCTTTAATATAATAATTTGTAACTAACTGATGGGAACACAGGAGCACAGAAAGAAGAAAATATCATTAGAAATCAAGAAGTGGGGATAGGAAAGGAGAAGAGGAGTAAAAACCTAACTAACAGGTACAATGAACACTGTTTGGGTGATGGGCAAATTTATAGCCCTGACTAAAGCATTATAAAAGCTATCCATATAGCCAAAACAGATGTACCCCCTTAATATTTTGAAATAAAAAATAATATTTTTTAAAAAAGAATAAGGCAGAGTGTAAAAATCTTAAGCCTTCAGTAACAATATATGAAAAATCTTTCATCTCTGCTGCTCAAATTCAGAAACTAAACAAACTTCATTCAGCTTCTTGGAATGTTAATTTCTAAATTCTTGCATATTTATTTTGGAAATATTAGGGATCTGGTGAGAAGGAGGTGAATTCTGAGACTTAGGCTGGGGGAACATAAGTTAATATGCTCAAGGACTTGAAAACTCATTTTTCCTGAACCTTCTAGGTCAGTAAAAAATAAGCTTTTTCTCCCTACTGAAGGTTAGCACTCACCTCTTGACTAAAGACAATGAAGAGGCTTCTGTCTTGCAAGACAACTGACACTCCATTCTGGACTTACATTCACATCGAACGCTGGCCACCAAACACTAACAAACAAATCACAGTGTAACAAAGGCAAGGAAGTGCTGGGTCTATTAAGTGAGGAAAGGCACTATAAACTGAAGGAATTGTAGGACCTAGTCAACATGTACTGGTAGGAGCTGAAAAAGTATGGATGAGGCAAGATCCTAAGAGCTGGAATATAACTTTAGATGAGAGAGAGCTCAGTGATATAGAGTCTCTCTCTCTCTCTCTCTCTCTCTCTCTCTCTCTGTCTCTCTCTCTCTCCTTCCCTCTTTCTCTCTATACAGAGCTTCTAGGAGATGGTAGTAGCACATGGCTAAATTGACTATTAATATACAGGCTCTAGAAAATAGTGTCAACACACTGCTAAATTGATTCCTAGGGAAAAGCAATGGCCTACCCAAGGTGAAGTAAAAATGTAGTGCAATTGTGAGGGCAGGAATAAAAAGCTAAGAGAAATGAAAATTTAGCATAGATATACCATGAAGGTCAGAAAAGCCACTAACAAACTATTTTGTAGGAGGGTATGGTGGACACTGTTTATAAAAATGATTTAAAAAATCCTGTTGAGAGAGCACTAGAAATTTTGAGAAGATTAATAGTGAGTCTTCTCTGTGGTCCATAGCCTAAAATAGGTGATACTGCTACAGATACTGACTCCCTGATAGTAAGAGAGGAGGATAATGTCCCCAAATATTATAGCCAGTGGTGCTGCATTATTAATAAGAACAAAAAGGTCAAAGTGACAGCCAGTGAACACAGATGTGCAGAGAAATATGGAAATGGTTACTAAAATAAAAATGTCATAGTGATAGCCAAAAAGTTATTGCTCAATTTATATAATCAAAATAATAAATTATGGGCAATCTGGAGGTAGAAGGCATCTGCTACAATAAAAAATAATTATCTGTTCTTCAATTCTGGACTTCAGCCAGTTTTTAGACCTGGAAACCACTGACTGATGGAAAGGCCAAGTTTGTAGGAAGAAGGAAACTGTAATACAATGTATACAGTTATGATTTGTCCAATCTTCCCATCAGCCATCCACTTGGTTAAAAATACAGTAGATAAAGGAGAATACACAGACATTTAAAGAACTGCTGAGAAACATAAACCAAGTTATCATTGTTACCTGTGGAATCAAGGAGTCATCACGGCACCCATCTTAGAAGTCAAAACATATTGGAACACGTAATAAATTAAATCTTAGCTTGGTTCTAAGTATCATTGTTCTATTAGATGCATGGACCCATTTAATATGATCATTTCACTAGTTCACAAATGTATAACCGGAATGTATAAATAGGGTCATTGGCACACCTCCCACATTCATTCCTTGGCCTGTGGGTAATGGCCATCATGCAGGAGAGACAAAATAGAAGCTTCTGAATCTGCCAAACCCTCAGCTTACAATGTAATATTTTTAAAAATCCTATCCTATGGCAGAAATTAATGCCATTAAATACCTAAAAAGCATAGGGTTGATTATCTTCATTACAAGATGAACTAATTCACCATCTATGAAAGGATTTAACTGGAACTCATAAAAATCAGATAGATTCTGGAGGGTTATAGTATATAATTGTAAACTCTGCAAAAGCACATAGTAATCCCAACTGCAGCTATTGTGCCAGTTATGATAACCTTATCAGAGTGATTTACAAGGCCTCAGGAATGTATATATAGATATTAACCTGGTAAAGGTATTCTTTACCATTTGCATCATGTAGGAGAGCCAAGAACAGTTTGTATCCACAAATATTTCCCAGAGCTATGTTACATCTCCTTTAGGCCTGGTTCTCCTGAACATTCTAGGCTGGGTACTGTGGCTCACGCCTATAGTTCTAGCATTTGGGGAGGCTGAGACAGGAGTATTGCTTGAGACCAGGAATTCAAGACCAACCTGAGCAAGATAGTGAGACTCTGTCTCTGAAAAAAATAGAAAAATTAGTTGGGCATAGTGGAACATGTCTGTAATCCCAGCTACCCCAGCAACTGAGGTAGGGGAATCATTTGAGACCAGGAGTTTCAGGATGCAGTGAGCTACGACGACACTGCTGTACTCTAGCTTGGGCAACAGAGTAAGTCCCAGTTATAAAAAAAAAAAAGGAAGGAAGGAAGAAAGAAAGAGAATAAAAGAAAAAAGAAAAATAATATACTTTAAGTTCCTTGTGTTTCCACTATTAAGAATCACAACCACTAGTAGGCACCTAGTTTCTAGAGTCAGGGTACTCCACACTTGAAATACTGTTTTATCAAGTGACATTGTTGTTAATATTTTGGTCTGAACTTAGAGTAGGTCCATTCTCTGGTGTAAGCAGCCCTGCTGCTAATGCCATGTGACCCAGGAAACTCGATGCCTTCAAAGCATATATGGTGACAAAAGGTGTCATCCATTGGTAGAGTTTAGAATAATCTTCAATAATAAAATAACAACATAAATACTTAGAATATTGGAATAATTCCATATCATCTACAACAGAAAATTATACACAATTTGGGAAATATCTACCAGCTTGATACTGGGTTCTTGCAGAGGCAGAGTGGCTGGCCATAGAATACCACTTGACTGTATTGCAAGAATCACCCATTATGAGCTGAGATCTTTCAGTCATTCCAAGTCATTAGATCAGATAGGCCCAGAAATAAAACATCATAAAAATGAAGCAATACATCTAGTTATGAGCATAAGAAGAGTCAAAGGACAAAATTATGCTAGTGGAGCAGGTGTTGTCACCATGGTTGCTCCATTGCCTTCTCCCTTCTCCACTGTTGTAAACTTATGTGAACATGTGAGCACATTACATAGGAAACACCCTAAAATTTACTACATCACTCAGAATGTGATGACTGATAGAGACGTAGAATCATTATGTGAAGACACCACTTAAATGCTTGCTTGGAGATGATATCAGGGAGACTGGAGTGTTATTCTCCAGGATGTATTGTGGACCATTATATACCCGCTATGTGTTATGTGACTGTATATTTTATACACATATGTATATGTATAAATGACCATTATATAGTGCTATGCCCTCAAGAGGTAGGGGTTATAAATCAATACACGTAAGGTTCAATTTGGAGTTGTTTTGCTTGCCATCATTTCTAGAGACCCATTCTGGAATTTGTGCTTCTTTTCCCCAAAATCTAGGATATGCCTATCTAGAGGTCCTGAGTCCAAGAAAGAAAGCTCTTTTACCAGGAAAAACAGCAAGACAACAAGTAAACTTTAAGCTCTAATTTGTGCCTAGTTATTTTTTCTCCTTTTACTATGTGACAATATGAAATGGAAGAAGTCACATTGTGGTCTGAGTACTTGACCAGGATAATCAGAAGGAGAAAAAGCCAGAATAGTCTCAGAGAAGAATGCACTTGACATTTCTTGTTATTACCCTGAACATTTTTTATATTAAATGAACAAGTATTTTTTTAGCCATATGTATTTATTAATAAATAACTAATATATATAAATCACAAAGATATTTAGTTTCATATCTCAATGAAAACTTGAAAAGTAAAACAATATTTAAAAGGAAAAGCTCATGCACACACACAAAAATAAATTCTTATCTTCAACTATGATTCTATAACTAATGCCCATTCTTACATTAGCAGTTGGTATTTAAATGGAATTCAAATGGGGAAACAATGTGTAGAATTATGGAATTCAGAAGTCAGTTTTTGCTTTGGGACATGAAAAATTGCTATAAAACACCGATAATAATATGAACTCAATAGTAAATGTCTTTTTTCACTTTAAATAAATATTGTATTGAAAGGTAGCACATATAGAAAAACTTATATCAACCATACCTATGCAGCACAATGATTTTTCACATAATTGATACATCCATGTCACCAGTGCCTGAATGAAAAACTAGAACTTTATCCACATTCCCTGAAGATTACTCATGGCTGTTTTTCATTCACTATCCCCAGGAGGTAAACACTATCCTGATTTGTAACATGATAGATTTTTTTTTTTACAGTTTTTAATTTATGTAAAGGGAATCACACAATGTCTGGCTTTTGTGCGTGTGTGTGCAAAGTTTATGAAATTCATCAATGCTATTACATGTGAGTGTAGTTTAATTTTTTATCATTGCTGAATAGTATTCCATTTAAGAATATATCACAGTTAATCATTCCATTATTGATGAATATCTGGGTTATTTTCTTTCTCTTTTTTTTCCTGTTAAAATATTCTAAAATTATATTGTGGTAATGGTTGCATACCTCTATGAAAATACTAAAAAACCCCACTAAATTGTACATCATCTTTGTGTAAGCTTAATGGTATTTGAACTCTATTTAAATAAAGCTGAAAAAGTATACTGGACACAAATTGAGAATTGTGTAATATAAACACACTAGGTTTAGGGTCACCCTAACACATTAGACACCAAGATATTGAGAGGGCCTTATTCAGGGTGAGAGAAATCTAGGCTGGTTGTAGAGAAGGGAGATGACAAATATTAATACCAATTGTGGCCCTGTGGCAGCTGCAATGTCACAGACTATAATGTCTTTGACTAATCTTCCCCTTAAAGTTTCTCCAGGAAAAGGACAATCAACATTCAGATGAGAGTAACTTTTTGTCTAAAGCACATACACCGGATCTACAAAGGAATAGACGGTGGTGGATGCTGTGGTGTGCTATACAAATTCCCCAACATACAGGACATTACAGGCTGACAGCTTGCAGCCTAGTTCTTCCCTCTGCTATAAGTGCTGCCGGTGCCAAGGTTATGCCCTTCTCAGGTCACAAGTGTAGACAGAAAGGCTAGCCCATTATTTAGGATAGCTCGGAAGCTCAGGTTTATTGTTACAACATCACAGTTCAAATTTTCTTTCATCACTCCTCTACATGTGCTACTGGGAAACATTCCCCGGTAGACTTTCTCCACACATAACTTAATCTCAGAGTCTGCTTCTTAGGAATCAGATCTAAAGCAATGTGACATTTTTTACTTTAGTTTATTATTGTATGTAAAGTATACAATAAGTCTGCTTATAAAAAAAAAAAGGATGTGTGTGAAGCACATTTTGAGTTTGAATTTATTTATCTCTGAGGCCCTTTTCCCCCACCACCAAGAACTCTAGGATATGACAAACTTCTTTATTGCTTCACCAAGTCATTGGGGAGATGTTATTTTTTAGGCCCCCTATCTCTGGTTTTGAATGGGCAAAATTATAAGTCTTCTGGCTTTCTTCTTCTGAACCTCAGCCAGGTATGAGAGCATATCCTCCATCCCTGAGTGGTCATTGCAAACTCTTTGTCAAATCTCTACACTTAGAACCAGTTCCCAGATCTCTGGATTGCCTGGACAACAACTCAGAGTTATGGCTGTGACTGTGGCTTTTCCTTCCAAGGACATATTGATATCCCTTTCATTTTATGAGCTTGAATATCTATCAAAGAAGTATTTATTTTGTTATATATGACATATTATAATATATTATAATATAGGTGTTATATTATATCTTATGTATTATTTTTTATTTCAAGAAAATATGAGAGTACAAACATTTTTGTTGCATTTTATACCTTTGTCTCTTCCTGGCAAGGGTTAGAGGTATGCCCTTCCCTTCCACAATGCTCACCACATCCCTCAGATATGGGTCTATCCCCCAACCCCGGAATCCCTGGTGAACACCACCATCCTTTGAGCACCATAGTGTTAATCAGTCAGTATCAATTTGATGGCGAGTATATGTAGAGCCCATTATTCTGATCTTGTGTCACCTCACTTTGGATAACAGGCGTAAGCTCAATCCAGGATAATATAAGTTGTGGGAGCTTGCTGTCATTTCCTAGAATTGAGTAATATTCCACTGTGAACATATACCACATTTTAATAATCCAGTCATGAACTGACGGGCACTTGGGTTGTTTCCACGTCCTTGCAGTAGTGAATTGTGCAGCCATAAACATTCGGGTGCAGATGTCTTTATAATAAAATGTCTTATGCTCTTTTGGGTAGATGCTTAATAATGCTATTGCTGGGTCGAATGGTATTTCTATTTATAGCTGCTTAAAGTATCTCTAAATTCTTTTCCACAAAGGTTGCACTAATTTACAGTCCCACCAGCAGTGTAAGAGAGTTCCTGTCTCTCCACATCCTCGCCAGCATGTTTGGGGATTTTTTTATACAGTCCAATCTCACTGGGGTTAGATGATATCTCATTGTGGTTTTGATTTGCATTTCTCTAATGATTAGAGATGTTGAGCATTTTTTATATGTTTGCTGGCCATTATTCTGCCCTCTTTGGAAAAGTTTCTGTTCATTTCCATTGCCCATTTCTTGATGGGATTGTTTGATTTTTTCTTGTTAATTCTTTTAAGTTCTAGATAGATTCTTATTATCAGACCTTTATCACAAGTGTAGAGAGCAAATATTTTCTCTCATTCTGTAGGTTGTCTATTTGCTCTAATGATAGTTTCCTTGGCTGTGTAGAAGCTTTTTAATTTGATCAGATCCCATTTGTTTATTTTTATTGCTGTGGTGATTGCTTTGGGGGTCTTCTTCAATAATTCTTTTCCTAGGCCGATGTCTGAAAGGGTTTTTCCAACATCTTTCTTCTAGGATTCCTAAGGCTTCATGCCTTAGGTTTAAGTCTGTTATACATATTGAGTGGAATTTTGTGAGAGGTGAGAGGTAGGGATCCAGATTCATTCTTCTGCATGTAGCTATTCAGTTTTCCTAGTGCCATTTATTGAAAAGAGATTCTTTTCCCCAATGTATATTTTTGTCTGCTTTATCAAAGATTAGGTTATCATATCAGATTGTTTATTGATGAAAGGAGTCATTTAATATCTGCTCACTTGGCCATGTAGCTGGAATCATAACACTCTCCTACTCAGTATTTGACATAAAACAGGTCATAGATTAATATTTATTGAATATAAAATAATTTGGAAAACATTTTTACACAGGGGAAATGTCACCACCTTTATCCCATACCCCATTAGAAAATTTAGCAAGAAAATATGATATTTAAAATCATGCATTTATATGTGCTGGTAGGTAAGATGTGTGTATACATAAATGGATATTGTATATATTCTTATATAAATAAGGTATCTGGGAACTTTCCTGTGGTCTGTATTATGTTTTCAGTTTCCTGAATATGGTAATACAGATTTCAATATCATTGATGTATTCAATATATTTACTCTTGAAAACCACAAAAAATAGAAGATAGGCTCAGTTCTTGTGGCATAAAACAAATAAAAAAACTGTGGAAAATAGATTTGATAAAGTATTTTAGAGAATGATGTGATATATGTTTATCTATTTAAAACAATGTTTATAAAATGAGTAGAATTTTCAAGATGCTTCAGTGTAGAAATGTAACTTTAATGCACTTATAACAATGTTTATTATGTACTTGTAAGACAGAAAACACAAAATATGGAAAATATATAGGCTTTGGAATCAGAAATCCTAAAATATTTCTCACTCTTCCTCTTTATTTAGTTTGCTGATCTTAAGAAGGACTTCAAACTTACATTAGCACAGATCCTTTATCTGTGAAATAGGGCCAGTGACCTAAGTCATAGAATCATGGTTAAGGAATCAACTAAAATAAAGATTAAAAAATCATTATAATCTTCATCTGAAATAATAATCTATCCTTTGATCAAGTTATTTATACACAAAGTGTGATTTATGATTTAGACAAATGGCAAATGAAACTACTTAAAAATGTGCATAACTATACATTTGAAAATTTAAAAGAGATTGCTGTCTACAAATGGAAAACCATTGTGGAAATTAATTAAAATACCATTTATTTAACATTAATATAGGTCAGTAATTTATTATAAGAAGTATAACTCAGTACTCTTTTTATCCCATTCTATAGAAATGCTGTGGTCTGAACATGAAATCATAGATAATCATAACATTAAGTAAATTATTATTTATGAAAGAAATACAATTATAATTATAAATATCAAACATAAGCATCTATCGCTAACAGCTATAATAAAGCATTGTTCGCTAACCAAACTTTTCCTTAAAATAAGATATGGTAACATCCTGAAAATAACTAGAATTTGAGAGGCTTCAGTGATAAAATTTAGCTTTAATGCACAATGTATCAGAATGGAATTACCTTACAAATTACCTTACACACAGAGTAGATCTCCTGCCATGAAATTTGAGCATAAACTATTGTGATGATCTATCTCAGAGGCTAATTTAATATGACAACATTAAATATTGAATTCCTATTATTCACTCTCCTAATTTAATTTTATGCTCACCAAGAAATCTTCAAAAATGAAATTTGGCATTTTCTATTCAATATCCCCAGAAAGAGATCGTGCATTAGATCCTCTTTGCAATTTTATTTCTCACTGTAAAATAATTGTATTGTTTTCTGGTTTAGTACATAGAGCTTGGTTAATCTGTTACTGTCCCTGATAATGGAGCCATTTGATGTTTACAAATTAGCCTGTTTATCCCGATAAGAACTCTGGACTGAGGTTAAAGGATTAAGTCAAGGCTTAGAAAGGAGACCTTTCTGGGCAGCTGGCCAGTTGTCCCCAGGTCTGTCTGCATCATTGCATGTTCTACACATTTGTTCTTGAAATTTCTCCAAGCAGGAGATTATATGATTCATGTAATCAATATTGATAAACATTTGTAGAACATCTGATCTACTACAGATCAGAAGCTCTGGACTCAGGCTGCTTATAAGCCCCACCAGGTAGAAACTGAGATACTTGGGAAATATTTCTTTACTTTTGTGTGTGTGCGCGCGTGTGTTCGTGTGTGTATGTGTGTGTGTTATTGTTCAAATTTGAAAATATCTCTCCCATAGTGCTGTGAAAAAATTAAATAGAGTTAATATATTTGGGGCACTTGGAATAAGAAATAAATATATGGCAAAGAGAATTCAATGCACTTCAAGCATGGAAAAACACAGAGCGAGTTTAGTTGTTATCATCATCACCATCATTTTACTATTATTATCAGCAAACTACTCAGCAAAGCATATGGATTTAAACATAAAAAATCTTTTCCCCTGAAACAGGTACCTATCAGCTTATGAAGGAACAAAAATAAATGAAAAAAACAAGTATAATATGACAACAAGCAGAATATTGTAACATGCGGATAATGGTGCTCACCCCACAGAGTTCTTGTGGAGATTAAATAGCATATGTAAAATTCCTGACACACAGTAACTACACAGAAGTGGTTATTGTTATAATCAATGTGTTCTGCTTCATTAGTTTATCACCAAAATAAACCACTTTTTTAAAAATTTAAGTTTTAGAATCACAGCCACAAATTGCTCTAGTTGCCAATATCACCTTATCCCCACCTCAGCCAGGGTGACAATCAAAATGTCTTCAGACATTGCCAACTGTCCTCTGGGGAGAAAAATTGTCTCTGCTTGAGAACCATTATTTTGGACACATGTGCCAATTAACTTTTGAATTATTGTTTCTCTCATTACCAAACAAAAACATTTTATTTGTACTTTGTCCGTATCCTAAAATTATAAAATTTTGACTCATTCGAGATGTGTGTACTTCAGACGTGGATACACAAGAAACATTACTGAAGAAAGTAATATTTGTTCTGGGTCTGGAAGGACTTTGTGAGATGGAGAATGGGGTGATAATTGTGGTATTTTAGCCTGAAGGAGCAGAGTAAATAAATACTTGGACCTATGAAAGTTACCACTTTGGTAGATTCCAAGTAAATATTTTTGACCAATGCTTATGAAGTGCAGGGTTTGCAGAGAAAGATACATTTATTATTGGGCTTCAGAGTAAGGCAAACGTTTCTTAATCATCTGGATATGTTCTGTAGGACCAAGAAATGATAGTTAGCAAAAGTAGGTCTGTGAGTTGTACAGGGGATAGGTTGATTCTGGTGTCTGAATGACAATTAATCTACAGTGATGCATAAGGAATGTAAATTCCCTTTATCCCCTGTTGAATAAATTGGTTAAAAATCAAAGCAAAAAAAATTTACTGTAAAGGTTTATACTTTAACAATTGTAACCATTTACGGAGTGCTTATTATGTGGCGGAAAAGTGTCATCAATACTTTATTGTCAGTTGCTGCCATGGGACATGTAATAAACACTTTTACCTCTATTTACAAATAAGAAATGTGAGGCTCAGAGAGATTGAATTTAAGATTTTTCTAAATTGAAAGACTTTTTTTCAGAACTCAATGAAATATAATGAATACATTCAAATGTTGGGAAACAAGCTACCAATAGCATTTGGTAAGGATATTTGTTAAAAAATATATTGATTATCAATAAATTTGTACTCATATTACAACTATAAGGAGACAATATTTGTTATGTAAATTTAAAATTCTGCTACTATGTGTCACCTTTGCTGCTCCTTAACAGTACAGAATGATCAATGTTTCTGATTTGTCTCTTCTTCCTTTTTTATCTCCCGGCGTGTGCTGTTTCTTTCTCAGTGAATGCCTGATGAATTCTGAATTTCACCATTTTGTCATACACTATAAAAGTTAAAATTAAAATTTTACAAGATTACAAATTGATTTGAGACAACTACAATTATACATTAGTACAATTAATATTCAAGTATCATCATGGTATACTCTAAGCTCAGATTTAAAATATTCTGGCTCCAATATTTGTTGAATGTTTGTGAAAAGTATAATTTGCTTTAATGTGCCAAGAGAATCCAACTGCCCGATTTAGAGGAGAGGATATTAGCTCTATGATAGATCTAAACCCTCAAAGTCAAGAATTATAAAACCACAGGAGAAACAATGAGGTTCAATTAGTAAGAATGTCCTTCTTTTCATTGTATAACACGTCTTAGAATTTCACGTCACACAAACCTATAGTCATATAAATATCCCATTCAGTCATAAAGAATTACCTGGGTATGATTTAAAGCTTTCATTACTCCACACCATTGTTAAATTTTTCTCTCCCCAGCTATTAAACCAATTCACCTATCTCCAGATCTTTTGATTTCCACCTCACCCTTTAAAGACTATCTCAAAATTCATTTCATATACAAAACCTTCAGATCCTCACAGTTGGAATTTTCCTTCCTTCTTAGCCATTCTGACTAACTTGAAATTATATAGCAATATCATTTATAACCTTATCAATTCTTTGGATGCAGGAATCATGACTCACTCATCTTTTTAATATAGATAACTACTGGAACAATGTCTCGCACATAGCTATGTTTAAGAAATGCTTATTGACAAGAATTTAAATTTATATAAAATTAAATATAGCTGAATAATTTTCTCCTATTTCATTCCCTCTTCTTCCTGAGATTCATCAAAAATTCATCATGGAATATAAAAGGAGACATTCTTTTGGCAGAATATTATATAGAAGATGCTAAAAGGGATTGAGGATTTTGACAGCATAAGAGTGGGATTGTCTTGCAGGTGCCATACTTTGAACACACAATCTTAAAAAATCTCTTTTCACTCTCCTCTTTTCACCTTAGGAATTACTTGGCCTTCCAAAACCACTGCATTCTTTGAGATCATCTTTTGTCTTTATAACATCTCTTTGACCCGTTTGATTCACAGAATATGTTTGTTAGGAGGTCTGTTCCTTCATGCCAAAATACTTCCCTACCACAGGAAAAGGATCCAATAGAAAGAAGCCATGATATCAAATCATGGAGGAAATGGCTTCACTCTGAGGAATATGAGATTATATCCATTTACACTAATGCTTTTTTTTTTTATTTCAAAATATTATGGGGTTGCAAATGGTTTTGGTTACATGGATTGCTTTTGTTATGCTTGAATCAGGGTTCTAAGTTTGCCCATCAGCTAGATAGTGTTCATTGTACCTGTTAGGTAGGTTTTCACCCATTCCCTCCTCTACCCTTACACCCTACTTGAGTCCACCAAGTTTTACTTCCCTCTGTGATCATTAGTTAGTTTCTATTTAATTCATTCCTCACCAACACTAAAAGCCACTATCTTGTATTCTGCTACTCACCATTAATTCAGAAATAAAGTATCTATATTTTTGGTACACTATTTTTATTAGAAAAAAACACTCTAGGAAAAACAGCTTTCTTTGTACTTTGTCAAGTCAATAGTTATTGATCTCTATCACAAAATAAGTAGCTTGAGTAAAATAAAACCACAGGATTAATAATTACTTTAAATGGCTTTTAAGCTTTTATAAGATATATATTAATTATAGAGGGAAATAGCTATAGTATATGATGTATAAGACAATTAGAAATAAATTCATTCATGCTTCAGAAAATTTAGTTTCCTGCATGTGCTAATTTGCACTTCTTTTTTTTTTTTTTTAGGTTGTTGCTTTTATTTTGTTTTGTTTTTTTTCCTCAAGATAATTTTGTTTTATTTCAGCATATTATGGGGGTACAAATATTACGGTTATGTATATTGCCCATGCCCCCCTCCCCCCTAGAGGCAGAGCCTCAAGCATGACCATCGCCCAAACATTGCACATCTCACTCATTATGTTTGTATATACCCATCCCCTCCTCCCCCCTCCCACCCGCCCAACACCCGATAAATGTTATTCCTATATGTCCACTTAGGTGTTGATCCGTTAATACCAATTTGCTGGTGAGTACATGTGGTGCTTTAATTTGCATTTCTTAAACCACAATGGAATTGCTACATATCACAAATAAGACATTATTTTAAAAGGTACTCTTCAAATTGATATATTCTGAAAAATGTGAAAATCATTAATGTGAGAATGGATAGAAAGAAGAAGAGAGAGAAGCAAGTAGGGCCTCAGTCTTCAATAATTTGGCATTTCTGTTGAGATTTAAAAATGATAATTTAAATGTTTGTTTAATTTAGCTGCTAAGATATATTTTAAGAAAAATAGTTCTTAACTGTATTAACTGAATAATTTATGGAAAATATGGGATTTAAGTGGTCGTTTATGCCTGGGCTGATCAGGGGACACAGTTTGCATAACAAATGAATTAGAATCACTAGGTACAGATGATCACTCTGGGCTGAAGTAGTGTGAGTTAGGTAGTTCTAAGAATTCAAGATCTATTGCACAGCAAGATGACAACAGCTATTAGTGTATTGTATATTTCAAAATTACTAAAATAATAGATTTCAATTGTTCTGTCTTCAAAAAGTATGAGGTGACAAAAATGTTAATTAGCTTGATATAATCATTACACATTATGACATATATCAAAATATTGCATCATACCTTATAAATATATACAAATATTATTTGTCAAATAATAGAAGGAATTAGATTAGAAAAAAAAATCTTGTGGGACCAGATTTTGAAACATGTTTTGAAATCCAGGTGGAGTTGTTCTTTGAAAAGAAGTAAAAGGTATTCATTTCTATTTTGGATGCTTTTCTATGAATTCAGAATTTTAATCTGAAAACATGTGACAATTTAGAGTCTAATACTGAGATTTATTTACAGGAGGATCTAGTGCGAAAGAATGAAGAGAAATGTTTAGAATACACAGCAATAGACAAGACAAATTCAGTTTTGTTTGTGTTTAATACTAATATAACAGCCTTAGCCATAGAGAAGTTGGTGAAATTAAATGAGAATTTTTTTGTAGTGATTCTTTACTCATTTTCATCTCTGTAATTCCTAATATCCATAATACAATATTCATTGTTCAGGAGGCTTTCATATGAATGACTTTTACAACTGCTTGTTTAACAGGGCTGTGTTGTAGGTTCTGGGTATTTCTGATGACCTTCCTTTTATCAAATTGAATTGTTGGCTTGCAACAATATAAGTATAATGCAAATTGCAGCATTCTGAAAAAAAAAACGTGTTAATGTACTTCAAACATTTAGAAAACATTCATAGTTTCTAACTTGAGTTATTTTTAGTCTGTCTACTAAGAAAATAAACTAATCCATAAATAAAGTATAAACAAAAGATATCAACTGAAGTATTATTACTAACAGAAAGCCATAATTAAAAACAATCTAAAAGTTCAATAATTATTGAATACTGTATAAATTGATTGAGATACCTCCTAGGAAGTCTTTTCAACCTCTGGGCCCGCGGACCAGTAATAGTGGCCTTATAGGAACCAGGCAGCACAGCAGGAGGTGAGCGGTGGGTGAGCCAGCAAAGCTTCTTCTGTATTTACAGCCACTCCCCATCGCTGACATCACCTCCTGAACTCTGCCTCCTGTCAGATCATCAGCAGCATTAGTTGCAGGAAAATAAGCTCAGTGCTCCCACTGATTCTGGATTATGGTGAGTTATATAATTATTTCATTATATATTACAATGTAATAATAATAGAAATAAAGTGCACATTAAATGTAATGTGCTTGAATCATCCCGAAACCACCACTCACACCGTCCCTAACACCAGTTTGTGGAAAAATTACCTTCCATGAAACTGATCCCTGGTTGGGGACTGGTGTTTTGAAGTCATAGAGGAGTTACACAAAACACAGAGTCAAACAAAAAGGAAAAATATTACACAGACATAAATCCCAACAACAACAATAATAGTAACAACCCCTGTGGTATGACTGTAAATTAATTGTAATATACCCAAAGATTCATTTTCAATATTCTATATTTATTCTCATCCTCCTCATGTAAACTGTGTCATCTGGGTAGTTGAATAGGAGTCTGTGTTTTTTACTGTCCCCGAACTTGAATAGTCTGCAAATAAAATGCTTATTCTATCAGATTCCGTGTTATCTACTAACTACCCTCTTAAAATGGTGTATGGATGTAGGAGTAGAGGAAGAGGACACTGTATGTCTTTTACAATTGTGGGAATGAAGGGGACAGGGTGTTTTGGTCATGTAATCCCCTCTGGAGCCTACCTCTTCATTTCTAGGCAGTGCTTATCTCTGGCTGGTGGTTCTTAGGCTTAACAAGTAACCATGAGGTATGTTGCAGTTTTATTCCTAGGTGTTCAGTTTGCATTTGGCTAGCCACATATTTGCCAGGCAGGGTGGCTCCTCTTCCCAGGGTTCCATATTAGAAGCAAAGTCTAAGATATTTGCCTTCAACCTCCTCTTCTACAATCCAAACTGGAAGAGGCAAGAATTACTCCCTTTCTCTTCCTATCTGATTATATCTTTCTTTATATAGCATTCTACCAACAAGTATTAAGGACTGCTTTTTGATTTCATAAGAGGAAATCAAGACATTGAAAAAATATTTTTTCTTGGAGATGTTTGGCCTTTTATTAACTTCATGCCATGTCCTATTTTGGATCTTAAAAGTCTAATATTAACTCTCTCTCTCTTTTTTATACATTCTTAATAAATTAATCCCAATTCTCTTTCAGGCAGCCGAAAGCCATATTTTGATTAGATGTTTCTTCTCTTTGAAACAGCAAAAAGGAAAAATATTTCTTAATGTTAAAGTGGTTATGACAATGTCTGACAAATGATCATAAATCAGATGTATTCTGTTTTCCTTGAATTATCTAATTTCATGCTCAAAGAATCTTTTGATATGAGTCCAATTAGAATCTTCATATTTATTAGTCTTTCAAGGATTAAATTAATTCCATAAGTGAGTGACAGCTATTAAATGGCAAAACTTATCTGTATCTGGCCCTTGAGTTGGAAATCATGACAACTGAGCACACATCCTCCTCAAATATGATAGAAAAGAAATGAAAATATACCAAAATATTTATATCTGAAGAACAAGGTTTTTGTTGGTTTGCATTTTCTCTTATTCTTTTCTGAGTTTCCTAATATTCAACAAGAAAAAATATATATTTTGAAAAGACTTTTCTCAGTTTTTAAAACATTCAATTTTGTTACTATATATTACATTGCACTATATATTGCCTGGCATAAATCTTCATTCATGTCTATAATTACTTTTAACATGTATTAATGAGTAAAGAATATCTGATCCTACAATATGATTATTGCTAAGATTTGTAATGAATTTTGCCATATCAATTTAGAGAAGGACTATTTCAATTTCTCCTCTCAAGAAAAGCATGAGATTACTGGCTTTCTTTCAGTCTCACAGAATTTCATATTCTCTTTCTATACCTTAGATAAGAAAATTTTTTTAAATGGTACATTATTGTTGATAGAAATGTATTTATTTGAAGATGACTAGTCACAAGGCATGATGTTGAATTGCATACTAAGGACATTAACGTTTTTTCTGATATTTGAGAGTGATCTCATTTTTTCTTATTGTCTTTTGATTTAGATTTCTAAATTATATTAACATTTCATTTTTTTGCAATCAGTAAAAGAACATTTAGAAATCTCCAAGTTCTTCTCCTATAATTCATTACAAAGGCACTCTCTTACCCTCTACATTAATGACATTTACTGGCATAGCAATCCTGGTAACTATTTACTTATTATCACTTTAATATTATGTTCATGCAGGCTTTCATTCTACAAACCAAAATAAATAGAATATGCAAGAATATAAAAAGTGTTGTAGCTACAAGAAGAGGTATTTTGTATAACCAAAATATCTTTAGTTATTTTAAATTATTCTAACAGATTGGTTTCACACTTAAATTCTTTTAAGAGTAAAACCTTTTTCAGTTCCTAAAGCATAAATAACATTTTTTTTAATTCTCTTTTTTTTGTGAGTCTTTCAGTCATCTGAATTCGTGGTAGTATCACTACACATTTTTTTCAAAATTCAATTTAAAAATTTCAATTGTGATTGGTGTAAATTCTAGCGTAAGTGAAGTCCTTAACTCAAGCTAACTCAAAATCTAAGTAACATTTATAGTAAATATTCTAAATTTTATAAGATTAAAAATTTTGAATTTAGATGCTAGATTTTTTTTACTTAAACACTTCACCTCATTATTGAGTTCTTAGCACTTCTCATAACTCAATGTCATTACTACCAAAAATATTATTGAACTGAATTAAAAAATATAATAATGTTCCTAATAAGTGGTATTTATTGAGCCCTTACTAAATTAAAAAAATATATATCTTCAGCATTTTGCTTGTGGTAGCTGATTAAATCTGCATGGCAAATTTTAAGTGGCATGTATGGTTACCATTCCCATTTTTCAGAGGCTGCAACCAAGGAACATATATATGTTAAACAACTGCTTCTTAGTAGCACAAATAAAAAGTGCAAAACTTGAACTCTAAGTCTAATCAGTCTGGGGCTAGAGGTGTGGTTTCTTTTTCTTCTTTTTTTGTGTTTTGGTTTCAAACTCTTTAACAGTGATATAAATTTCCATAACCTTTAACACTATTCCCTTTTTCATCCAATATCTGTCTGTCCTCCTGCATCTCGATGTTTTAAGTAGCAGCACTGTTTTAAATCTGACAGACAGAAATTGATCTTCCAAACAAGAAAGCTGCCCACATCCCTTGAATTTGAATGTTGCATGTCTTTTTTGCTTTTTCATTCTCTCTTCTTCTGTCCTGGATTTCCAGAAATTTGTCTTTCTCTTGTCTTATTTGACTGATAGGTGGAACCAACTTTGTGAAAGCTGTTCAGATAAGCAGGCATAAAAACTTGTAACAAGGAAGTAACATGACTAGATTTACATCAGAAATGATAGGAAACACTGACAAGAACACTAGAGAAGCAGTCATTTGTGTCTGATGATGGTAAAAAGTGATGAGAAGGGAACAATTCAGTAATCAAAATGCTGATTTTTCTTGACTGGACAGACTAAAACACTGCAGTGATGACTCTTAGTCTTTCTTTTTATACAGATCTGTAAGAAAGTTGCTTCATTTAGATACAAATGTGTATCTCAATCAGAGACAGAAAGAAGGTGCAATATTTAAATATCAAGTCAAGCATAATAGCATTCCTGCTTTAAAATTGGAATACTATTTAACAAATGATAATACAACTTAATAACTTATGTATTTCTTGATATTGAGGTTCAAGTTTTCATTATTCAAATTGGTCTAATGTTTCATTTTTAACTTAAGACTACTATGACATGAGATTTATAAGTTTTTCTCAGTACTTTAAGGTATCTTTAAGTTATCATGCCCAAAGAGCTACTGTCTATTGTTCTTCACATTCATCATGTATAAAATGAGTCTCATAAGAATAATGTTCTACATATGTTTATATGAAAATTAATAATTCTAAGAGATTTAGAGCAATGTGTAACATAGTAAATACAGAATGAACATTTAATATCTTCATTATTACTATTTTATTGCATGCAATATCATGTAGTATGTCCATATAAGAGATCATCTGTGCGCTGGGACCTATGAACTCTCAGTAACCAAGTGGAATAGGTAAAGGGATACAATACAATTAGGGCAAAATTGGTTTCAATAGCAGTGGTTGGCAATATAGTAAACTCAATTCTGCAGAGTCGGGCCAGATAAAATGTCCTTGACATTTTTAGCCACTTATATTGTTTATCACTCAATATCAAATTAGGGAAAGAAAATATCTTTTAAAAGGCATGAAGTTCCATTTATCCTTCAATCAAGATGATATTTAAATTACCCCAGATGAATAAAAACATACACTGTTGAAAAACAAAACAAAACACAACAATCTAAAGCAAAACAAAACAGAAATCCAAAAAAGAATGTTAACATGCTAAAAAATCTTTCTTGTTCACAGCCTACAGTCCATATGTTTTAGTCTATTGTGTCTTGTTCTAAGAAGAGACACAGAACAGATGGTATGTTGGTGGTAGGCTTAGTTAAGCCTATCCTCTGTTAAGAGAGATTTCTACTGTCCATATTTCTAATTTATTATACCCAATTTTAATATGCTTCTTAACTGGCAAGTGTGCCAATAGAAGCAGTTAAATATATGTGGTACTCTAAATCTTGATGACCATTGGTGGACATAGTTACTATGTAAAAAATAAAGAGCTATTTTCAGTGATGATTTTTAAATCCATTCTGTCTTCAGTCTTTACTCAATTTAAATCCCACAGTTCTCAAGTACTAGAAAATGGGCTTATTTCTGTATGCTCTAGAGCAGCAGTTTCATGGCCACTGACCGGGAGGGGCTGAGTCGGGGGGATGATGGTTTGGGATGATTCAAGAGCATTACATTTATTGGGCAGTCAAACCTCTTTGCTAATGATAATCTGTATTTGCAGCCGATCCCCAGCACTAGCATCACCGCTTCAGCTCCACCTCAGATCATCAGGCATTAGATTCTCATAAGGAGCGTGCAATGTAGATCCCTCACATGCACAGTTTACAATAGGGTTTGTGCTCCTATGAGAATCTAATGCTGCGGCTGATCTGACAAGAGGAGGAGCTCAGGTGGTGATTCGAGTGATGGGGAGTGGCTGTAAATGCAGATGAAGCTTCACTCACTCACCTACTGCTCACCTCCTGCTGTGCAGCCCAGTTCCTAACAGGCCATGGCCTGGCCTATGGAGCTAGTATGGCCGTTTCTACTGGTCCATGGCCCAGTGGCTGGGGACTGCAACTCTAGAGGTCCATAACCAGTACGTCCATAGCCAGTATGTACCTTTTAAATTTGTATAGAAGTATGTCTTTGCTTTTTAAAAATGATCACTTTAATCCTCTCTTTACGATTGCAGCACTTTGACTTACTTTACTTCAGCTACTTAGGGAATCGATTGTTAGCAAATGTATCAGATATATCAGATAATAGGGTCCCTATAGGATCACAGTGTCAAAACTTTCATGTTACAGTTTTGACAAATAAAGTCTACAGTAGTGTGACATTCCTCATACTCATCAAAAAAAAGTTTGATAAAATAAACAGTCTGCTATTATAAATAGGCTGATATTATTTTTAATGGCCATTAAGAGAGGACTCAGCTAATTATTAAGAAGAATTTAGATAATAAATTTTAATTTCCTACTGCAGTATTTTGAGCTGAGCACCATTGAAAATACAAAGAGAGAATTTTGTGATTATTTAGAAATATGTTTAAATCTATATATTGTTTCTATGTATTTGGACAAATTAATGATCCATACTTTTTTGTATTAGTACAGAATAATATTAACTACAATTGGGTTATTTTTAAAAATAAATGGAGTTATTATATAAAATTTCTGTCACATGTCATCAAAACATTAGATTTTTCATTTTCTATTTTTATTTTAACTACTTCATGCTACATTCTTCCCTAATCTTTACATTCACTTTTCTATTTTCCAAATAAACTTATATATTAAGACAAAAGGCAAGATTTTATTTTATCTGCAGAATATTCTCCATGAAATTTCTGAGTAATCCATTGTAGATGTTTAAAATTTTATCTAACAATTTTAATTTTAAATTATTAGAATATATAATTAAAATGAATAATTTTAGCAATTTATTAATTCAATCTCAAGGCATTATTTTTTTTTTTTTAGTTTATACAAG
>VBSM01000605.1:26441954-26455103 GCA_008086735.1 Cheirogaleus medius | reverse complement strand
CAAAAAAAAAAAAAAGATTTTATTTTTTTTAAAAAAGGTTAAAGTAACAATAAGATACAACTACTCAATTATTAGAATGCCACAAATTATAATAAAAACCCTACAAGACCAGATGTTGGTTATGAAAAGCAACAGAAACTCATTCATTTCAAATAGCACAGCCACTTTGGAAGACAGTTTGCCACATTCTTACAAAGCTAAACTTAATCTTACCATACAGTTCAGTCATTATGCTTTTACATATATACATACTTGATTTGAAAATGTATCTCCATCTGCATGTGAATGTTTACAGCAGCTTTTTTCATAATTGCCAAGAGCTGGAATCAACCAAGATTTTATCCAAAGGTGAATGGATAAAACATCTGTGATACATAAGGAAATGTTATTCAGAATTAAAGAGAAATGAGCTATAAAGCCATGAAAAAACATGGATAAATTATAAATTCATATTAATAAGTGAAATAAAGCAATCTGAAAAAGCTACATACTGTATGATTCCAATTATATAGCATTCTGGAGAAGATAAAACTACAGTGGTAGAAAAAGAGGGAGGGAGTTGAATAGGTAAACCACCAATGATATTTTAGAACACATCAAAGCTATTCTGTATTATGCTATAATTGTGATACATAATACTATGCATTTTGCAGAGCCCATATCCCATGGGGGGAACCCCAGGATGGGGACCCTGTAGCCTTGGGACCACATGTGGCCTTCTTTATACTTGAGTGTGGGCTTTAATGAAGGGATTTGTTCTGTGAAGTTTGAATTCGGTTTAGGAGCTACACTTGGGAATCTAGAGGGCCACATGTGCCTTGAGGCCACACATATTTAATTTAAAAATTATTTTGGAGGTTGATAGATACCGGAATGTGACTAAATAATTTACTGTCTTATAATTGTGTAAAATAGCCTCCTAAAAAGAGTGAGAGAAAAAAGTGTTTACCCAAGTAACTTTTGAAATTAATGATCGCTGCAAGACTAAACACAGAAGAAACTATACATAAGCACTGTACTGCAGTTAATATATTTATTTCTCATGGGGGTACAGGTTAACAATCCTGATGTCCTATGCATACATACTGAAATTGAACATTAAATAAATCCAGGTTGGTGGGGTGGTTGTAAATCTTGAAAGTGGGAGGTTATAGATAATCAAAGGAAAAAGATGAGAATGCCCCAGTTGGCAACTGATTCAAGTTGGAGATACCACTATGATGTCATGTTTAGCTCAATATAGATAAATATGATTACATATAACTATAATTCCATGTTTGTGAATATAATCGAATTAATACACATGTCTATTTCCTTGCTTGTCAGCTAAGAGGACTCAGAAGCAATGATGCTCCAGTAGCAATGAGCACACATAGTACCCTGATCTTGGTTTCTAATATCATTCTCCAGTAAAAGGAACAAGGGCTTTTTGGAGAAATGGTTGATTGTAGGACTGGTTCAGTAGTATGCAAGATGATCCTGGAACATCTTGCCATTCAGAAAGTAAGGGAATGTTCAGAATAACAAAAGAATGACAACAAAAAAATGAAGGGTTATGTCAAAGGGACAAAGGAGACAACTAAAAATGCTCCCAATGGCCAGCATTGGGAAAATATGAGCAACAAAAAAAATAAGGTAGCATTGGATTATAACCCAAAATAAAAAATAAATATCCATGAGAAAATACCGATACAACAAAGAATGTGGAATACACAAATCTCCTATGCAGAAAAAAATTTCTAAGTAACTTATAAGGACACATTGCTTTCAGGAGGTAGAACATAACTCCCCACTCCTTAAGTGTGAGCTGAGCACTGTGGAAAATGGAGTGGGAGAAGAAACGCTTTACAGGGGAGAAACCTGACAAACATTAACTCAAATAAGGTGATCTTGATTAACATTAGCAATGACACACTTGATTTGATATGATGAACATGGCAATTTACCCCCTTGTTCTTTCTTCCAAAATTGATGACACTAATCAGGACAAAAACATTAAACAAATTCCGATGGAGGTGTAGTCTATAAAATTCTTGGCCAGTATTCCTCAAAACGGTTATATTTATCAAAAATAAGGAAATCCTGAAAAACTGTCACAGATTTTGTGATTAATTTCTCTGCATTCTAATTTGAAAAGTATACTTTGAGAGACAATGGCCCAAAACAGTGTCTATGTTATTCTCCTGCATTGTGTTTCTCCCTCTCTTTCCCTCCTCCTGAGAGAAGGCAGGGGAACCTGTTGGTAACAATATTATTCTTCCACTGGTACAACATCATCTTTGATATGTGGTCTGAATATCTTCAGTTTCTATAGCTTTAGAAACTCAAATACTTTAACGCACAAATAAAAATGGTGCAAATTTACATTTCATAAATAGAAAAAAATCAAATCAAATGGCAAAACAATAAAAACTTATTTAACTTACTACTGCTTGATCACTTATTATAATTATTTATTACTAATTGTTTTAACTCATTACTAATTATCCAAGATTCAGAATGGTTCCAGATATATATTTCTTTTAGATATCCTTTGCTCTAAAATTTCACTTTTCTTGAATTTTTCATCTTACCTTCATGTTGTTGTATATTTCCTTGTCTCTGCCTAGCTTTAATTTATATCTGGAAGAAAGCTCCTTGCTGTTGCCAAGATAGATTTATAATCACGTAAATTACTAACTATGAGTAATTTAAAATTACTAAATCTACATAGAAATAACAAAATGATTGTCATATTTAATTTATAATTAATTAATCTATGTGCATATATGCACATAACAATATATGTGTATATATTATACATAAATTATATTGTAATATATTTTATAAATACAGACATATGCATACATATATAGATATAGGTATATATACATATATATCTCCATATTCAGCTCTCCCCTGAAAGTTCTCCATGAGTGCCTTTTCTCTTTACACCTGGGATTCTTATTATATATCACCAACACCTGTTTCCAAGTACCTCCTCTGCTTTTGCTTGGGTGCCTGCTGATTCCATTACCACCACATTTCTCCCAAGATTTTCATTGAAATTACAAAATTCACCCAATTTCTTAAGCAGAGTCATTTTTTAAATATAAACCAGATGTTGTAACTTCTTTGTTATTTTTAATTTTCTAGTGGCTTAGAGATAAATCAGAAGAAAATTCAAACTGTTGTGGCCTAGGTGACTCTTCCCTTTAGCGCTGTCTCCAGGGACACCTCGGCTATCAGTACCCTATTCTCAGAAGTCCAGCTGCATTGGATCCCTTTTTGTTCCTCTAACTTTGCAACCTCAGGACTTTTACATTTGTCACAATCTCTGCACAGTATGCACTTGTGTAAGTCCTTTACAGGCCTGGGTTATGGGCACTCTATCTCAACTCACATAGAGCCTCTGAAGAGAGATTTCTGGATTATACTTTCTAAAGAGGATTCTCCCGCATTGCATGATTTATTTCTTTCATGATACTTACCATAATCTGTAATTAAGCTCTTATACATGTGTCTATTTTTTTATCCATAGCTAAGCTCTATTAGAGCAGAATTCTTATCTATCATTTTCAATACTGTTTTCTTATTTGCCACATGTTTTTGAAAAAGTTCAAACTTAAAGAAAAGTTGCAAGAATTGAGCAGTAAACATCTATATACCCTTTACTTAGATTCAACACGTGTTAATATTGTGAATATTTGCTTCTTTCTTTCAATGAATACACACACACACACAAACACAATTCACATTATGAGTATCATTTGGGGCTAAATTGTAGACATCATTACATGCTACTTCTTCAGTGTATGTTTCTTCAGAAGAAGAACATTCTCTTCCATAACCATGGTACAGAGAAGAATACAGGGTATTTAATATCAATATACTATTATCTTTTCAATAATACATTTGGCAACAATTTTAATTTTCCTGATACAAGAAAATGCGTTTCATTTAGTTATCCTGTGTTTTTAATTTCTTTTACTCCAGGACTATTATGTATTGATGTTTTGAAAGGGAAATAACATCAAGAAAATGAAAAGAAAAGCCATAGACTAGGAAAAAATATTTGCAAAAGACATATCTAACTAACATCTGCTATCCAAATTATACAAATAACTCTTAAAACTGAACAATAAGAAAACCAAAAATCTGATTTAAAATATGGGCCAAGGACCTTAACAGACACCTAACCAAAGAAAATATGCAGATGGCAAATAAGCATATGAAAATATGTTCAACACCATCAGGGAGATAAAAAAAAATGAGATATCACTATACATCTATTAGAATGTCCAAAATGCAGAACACTAACAACATGAAATGCTGGTAAGGATATGGAGAAACAGATCTCTCATTCATTGTTGCTGGGAATGAAAAATAGTATAGCTACTTTGGAAGACACTTTAGTGGTTTCTTACAAAACTAAACATAACTCTTAACATATGATCCAGCAATCGCACTACTTGGTATTTACCCAAAGGAGTTGAAAACTTATGTTCACACAAAAAATTATGCACAGATGTTTATAGCAGCTTTATTCATAATTACCAAAACTTGGAGGCAGCCAAGATACCCTTCGGTAGGTGAGTGGATAAATAAACTAAGGTATACCCAGACAATGGAATATTATTCAGTGCTAAAAAAAAAAGAGCTATCAGGCTATGAAAGAGGAAACTTAAATGCATATTACTAAGTAAAAGAAGGCATCTCAAAAGGCTACATGCTGCATGATTTCAACTACATGACATTCTGGAAAAAGCAAAACTAGTAAAAGCATCAGTAGTTGTCAGGGGTTAAGGAGCAGGGAGGAATGAATAGGTGGAGCAAAGATTTTTCCAGGCAGTGAAAATACTAAGTATGATACTATAACGGTGGATACATGTCATTGGATTTTTGTCCAAAGCCATAGAATATTCAAAACTAACAGTCAACTCTAATGTAAACTATGGGCTTTTGGTGATAATAATGTATCAGTATAGGTTCATCAATTGCCACAAATATACCAATCCGGTGGATAATAGAAAGACTATGATGTGTCTGGGGAGAGGTTGTATGTTATATCTCTGCATTTTCCTCCCTCTCACTTTAGCTGCCCTAAAGAAATTGCCTTGAAAAAAATTGAACAGTTGTTTTGTAAAAATCTCCTGCTTGTTTTTTTTATTTTTATTTTTCCACCTGGTTGGATTCATATATTGTATTTTCATCATGAATACCACATAATTGGTGATGTGTTATCACTGGATTGCATTAAGAGACACTAGATGCCAGCTTGTCCCATTGTTGGTGATATTAACTTTGATCACTTAAGATGATGTCTGCCAGGTTTCTCTACTGTGAAGTTAACATTTTCTACTCTATAATTTAAAAGTAATAAGTGATGAAATATTTTGAAATGCTAAAAATATCTTAGCCCTCTTCAAGCATTCATCTAGGGGTTTTAACATCTATCTATTTTTCTAGTTACATTATTTCTTCTACACTTATTAGCTAACATTTTAATTTAAGGAAGAGCCCTTCCTCTCATCTTATTTTTGCATTTAACACTGATATGTTTGAATAATTTGTTTATTCATATGCATACATTCTGCAAATGAGAGTAAGTTAGTTTTTCAATGAAGTAAGGAATATGAAGTATTAAAAAAAATGGTAGAGAAATGACCCAACATACAAAGTGAGAATAAAGACAGAGGAAACCTTGCAAAAGTGACAATGGCAAAGAAAGTATAATTCATGTTGTAAGCCATCAAGTTATTTTTTAGGTTAATTACATTTGAGGAGAACTGAGCCTTTTTGGTTTTATAAAAGCCAAAGACTACAAATTTTCAAGCAGATATCATCTAGGTCAATTGTCATAGAGTTTTAAGGGATAGTAAGGTTATGAAAATTGTTGCTTTATTTATGAAATAGAGCTGCTCTACATATAAAAATTATATATATGCCTTTGTGAACATGAAAATATATTTAAGACAACCACCAGCAGAATGAATCATAAAAAATTAAACAAATTAAATTTAAAATAATTCTCTAGGAAATAACATGGTAAAGATAGAAAAAATGGTCACAGCTAAAATACAACCAACAAGGTGATTTGTGTCTCATTTAAGATTATAAATAGAAATGTGTATAATCAATATCTAAGTGTCTGTAGAGACAACGTACCGCAGGTAATGTGGTATAAGAGAAATGAAAAAGTAAAGTCTACAAATGTTATATAATAAAACAAACAGGGGCCTGACATAGTCCCAGTCCTTTAATTACTTCAATCAAGTGAAGAAGAGTGATTTATAAAGAGTGTGCTAAAATATCTAACAAAAAAGGCCAGGCATTTAAATAGCTCAGTATAGTTGACTTGGTGTTTTTTCCCACACATATATAGTCATATTTAATTACCATAAATACCTAGCAAAGGAGGCATCATATTTTTATTTCACCTGTATGGAAGCTAAATTTCTTGGAGTTATAAACTATACGCTATAGGTACAGAGGATTTGGAAATTTAGTCTAATTTGAGAGGTATGCTTGTGTGTGCATTGGGGTGGGAGGAGGAATTGTGAATAACTTTGTCTTTTAACTTTCCTTTAAAAAATTAAAAGGATTTCCACAGTTGTACAACAATGAAAACCACATTATATGATAAGATGCTATGTGAGGAGAGGTGCAGAGGCAAGCATGTGCAGTATGTTGTTCATGGGGGCTGCTGAGACACTTCAGCCCCTTTTATGTGCTCCTGAAATACTGGATGTATGTGACTGTGTAGATATCTCTAACACAGCCCTCACTACGCCACGTGGTCATCTCGCCTGGCTCCTCCACAGACTGTGCACTCTGCAAACAGGGGCTGTGTTTTCCTTCTTTTTCTCTGCATTGCCTAGCACAGCACTTTGTACACAACACCCAATGTGCGTTTGTTTAATGGATGAGAGAAGCAAGAGATGAAGCTGCAAGAGTAATTTGAGGCAAGGGCAAAGTTTCAAGCTTACAAAGTGATTATGTCAAAGAATCACACACTTTCTAGCTGTCTTAATTTAAAAGGAGGCATCCATTTAAATCTTTATAAATTAGATCTATAGCTTGAGAATATATTTCCACCAAAATGTAAGTAAAGTATTCAGAACTGTGCCCCTGCCTATCTTGGAGGATTTTAGTGGATTAACAAGGCTGATGAATTTAGCTCAGTAAGTTGGGATTCAGTATTCACTGAACATGGGGAAATGCAATTTTTAAAATGATGCCACATTAGAGTGTACCTAGTGCAACTAATAATAGCCTTGGAAGAAAAGAATTACATTTTGTCTTCTAACCATTCTTTCAAAAAAAAAAAAAAAAGAACCAGGCTAGTGCTAATGTATGATAATTAAAGACTCTGCTTGGCCTTTCCAAGGTGGGAATGGGGATTATAATGCCTCCCCTCAAATTAACATAATGACTGATCTCTGCATATGGAATAAGGTGGAGACTTCAATTTACTAGGGATTTCTGCCTTACATTGACAAACTTTAGGAATTCAACACAGAGGACTAGTGTTCCCATCCATGCTAGAGGTAATAAAGAGGACATATGATACTTTAAGCAAAAAACACTTGGTCCTACCAGACGTGTTTTATTTTTTTTAACACTTTTGTATATTCTTGTGAAATGATAATGTGAACTCTCCAAGGATGATATATTCCAATGCATCCAAATCAACACTAGCTGTCAAGAGTGTACGTAGGCATTAAAGATGATTTAAGTAGCTATTTTGATTATATTAACATTAAGTATATATAAGGTCAATTACCTATTTAGGATTTGAGAAAGGAAATGGCATTGCTAAATGAAATTCTTGAGTACTTTTTCAAATTAACACGTCAAGCTCTTTCTAACAAAATATTTAATTTGAGGTGTTTCTCATGTTAAATATCAATTTTAAAAGTCCTGTAATTGAAGAATAAGAGTAGACATATACGCATTTACAACGTTAACTAAAGGTGGTCATACTTTTTCAACCAATGATTAAAAATTAAATAACTACTTAGTAATTTAAATATTTTCAGAGCTATTTTAACTATGCTTATGTTAAAATTTATAATAGTATAGTTCAAATATTACTTGTAAGTTAATTGTGACCAAAAATACTAATTGATTTATTAACAAAAAAATAAAATTGAGCAGGATGACTTTTTTTGGTTACTGTGGTAAGCAGAATCCTGCAAATATTATTTCAAGATTTCATCCACCAGTTACTGAATGAGATACTAATCTTAAGTACTGTTGTGTTGGGATTTTTCAGATGGAAATAAGATTGCTAGTTAGCGAATTTTAAGATAGAGATGTTAACTTGGATAATTCAGGTATACCCAAAGCAGTCAATGAACCTTTAAAGATGAGAAATGAAGAAGTAGAATTAGATTTCTGTTCTTCCTGTTGAATTGAACTTGTTGCTTTGTTTTCTCGGTGCTATAGCACCTCTTGTATTATCCTGGATAGAGCTGGAGCCAATTCTACTAAGTGAAGTATCACAAGAATGGAAAAACAAGCACCACATGTACTCACCAGCAAACTGGTTTTAACTGATCAATACTTAAGCGCACATAATAATAGTAACATTCATAGGATGTCAGGCAGATGGGAGTGGGGATGAGGGAATGGGTATGTGCACACCTAATGGGTGTGTGTGTGCACCGTCTGGGGGATGGACACACTTGAAACTGTGACTTGGGTGGGGCAAAGGCAATATACATAAACCTAAACACTTGTATACCTATAATATGCTGAAATAAAAAAAAATTAAAAAAAGAAGTGGAGTTAGAGAGATGCTGCCTCTCTCTGTAAGACAGAGGTATGGGAAATAAGGCAGAGGAAAAGGCAGTATATGAAAATATCAGATAAATTTGAAGCATGAGAAGGATTCCAATGTCATGGATGGCATTGGAGAGAGCCAGGAATCAAAAAATGCTATCAGCCTCTAAAAGCTAAATGTAACCCTTGGCCAATGGTAATAAATGAAAATGGAGACATAAGCCCCATAATTGTAAAAAACCGAATTGTCTAACTACCTGAAAGATTTCATCCATTAAACATAGCCCTGCTGACACACTGATTTCAACCTGGTAATACTCACTGAGTTCACCTGGACCTCTGACCTGAAAAATCTATGTGGCGATACATTTGTGTTGTTCTAAGTTGCTAAATTTCTCATGATTTGTTGTGGCAGCAATATAAAACCAATTCAGTTACTATTTTATTCACAAAGAGAGGTTAATAGCATAACAATCATTTCTTAAGACAAATGCATAAACTGGAATATGACCTCTGTCAGACTCACTCCTGTGTCAGGGAGTTCATTTCCTGTGTGATGTGTAATGTCCCTTTGAGAGTCTACAAGTGATGTTCTCATATGCCATGAATTTTGACATCATTCTTTCTGAGCAATATTTACTAATTTCCAAATGTTCCCTCATAGTTGTACTGTGTTTAGAGAAAAGAGATTTGATAACACTTAACTTTTTAGACTTAACAAATTATGAAGCTTGTCATCTATTGGTGATTGCATTTATAAGAATTTTAGAGTACAATGTAGAACGGTAGTTGTGACAAGTAGAATATTGCCTTAATCCATGCAGGCTGCCATAACAAAGTACCTTAACCTGGGTAGCTTATAGGCAACAGGAATTTATTTCTCACAGTTCTGGAGATGGAGAAGTCTAAGATCAAGGCACTGGCAGATTTGGTGTCTGGTGAGGGCCAACTTTCTAGCTTGCAGACAGTGCCTTCTTGCCATGTCCTCACATGGTGGAAAGGGCAAGATCTCTCTGGGGTCTCTTCTATAAGGGCACTAACCCCATTATTGAAGGCTCTGCCCTCATGACCTAATCACCTCCCAGAGCCCCACTCCTTATTGCTTTGAGGTTAAGATTTAAACACATGAATTTTAGGGAGTATAAACATTCTGACCATAGCAAACATGTAGGGAATAAGAAGCATTTTCTTAATGTATTTTAATGTAAGCTTCATAAAAATATTACATAGTGCTGGTCACATCTCAAATTATGCACCTTAAATTTATATTGACTGTTAAAATTTTGTTTTCCTTCATTCCTCCATTGTTTATTTGAACATACACGATGCCTTATATTTACCTATATGATATGAATCTCTCCTCTACTTATTGGATATACTGCCTTATAATTATAAATGTATGTATGCTTTATAATTATAAATATGTATGTATGTAATTATTTATTTTACTCACTACTATACTAAGGAAGAATGAATATGTATTTATATGTATGTTTACATATATTATAGTTTTACATGAATATATATTTATAGTGATATATGTGCATGTATATACATATATACATACATACATATATACATACACACAGGCATACTTTGGAGATATTTAGTTCAGGTCCAGACTGAAGTATGCCTGTATATATTGCTATCTGTGTAAGATACAGAGCCCCCTTATCAATCAAGATTTGCAAGATATAAAAACAATCCAGATATTACAGAAAAAGAATTTCATTAAAAATGAAGGACTGTGCTGCAGTGGGCATCACTGATAACACTGAGCATGAAAGAGTGCCCAGCCATACATACTGCAAGGAGGTAGAACAGTCCAATGTTCCAGTGGGAGAGAAATCTGTGTACTCATTTGCCTTATCCCAGTAGATGAAACCTCTGAATGCCCTTACTAATTATAATGAATCAATAATCACACAGCAAGATATATACTGAATGAGGAAAAGAGTCTATCATTAAAACTAAGAATGATCCTACCTCCACTCTTGTTTTTAACCAAGGCAGTCTTAAAATTCCCTTCAGCTTAAAGTTATAGAGCGTATACATTTATACAGATTTCTTTCTACCTCTAGGCCTCTGATCTCATTTTTCTTAGACAATTTACTTAAGAAAAACTTGTAATTGTAAATTCTTTGCTTGTCCCTTTGAGAAATAAATAATTTTATAAGCCACTTTCCAGTTTTGCAACCAGGAATGCACATTCTCAAGGACCTGGGAACCATTGCACTGTAATCATCAAGAGAAATAGCACCCCAATCTCCCAGATTTCTGTGTCAGAGGAGGAACATGACTTCTAACCCTTGTGGCCACTTTGCTTTAAGTTGTAAAACTACCTCCAGTCAAAAAGATAAGAGAATGTTTAGTTTTCTTTTGGGTAAGGCTAATAAGCAAAGACAAGTGACCTGTGACTCCACACGTCCCCATCCACCACCTATCATTCCTCACTCCTTAAAACCTACCCAGCCCTTTGTTTTAGTAGAAGCCGAACTGGAACTGACTTCGAGCCTTTCTCCAATGTCTTGAATAAAGTCTTTCTTGCCTGCTTAATTTTTCAGGGGAATTTTTGCTTGGAAACCTTTTTTCAATCTACTTTGAATATGCAAAATAATCACCATAAAACCTAAGTCAAATTATGTCTCTCTTCTATACAATACCTACAGTGGCTTCATGCATTCAGAGTGAAAGCTCAAGTTTGTACACAGCCTTATAGGATGAGGCCTCAGTAGTCCCTGTGTCTAAACTCATACACTTTCCATCCATATGAAGTCCTTCCCCAGTCCAATCTCCATAAATGCAGTTTTGTATGCAGAAACTTAGGAGTTACGCTTGGAAATCCTCACTCCCTGAGTTCCCAATATCCAATCATTCACCCAATCCTGTCACTTACCTCCTGATCACCCTCAAAGCTGTCCATGTGTCTTTTAATTCACTGTGACCCCCCTGTACAAGCTACATTGCACCCTGCCTCAACTACTGCAATTGCCTTCTAGTGAGCTCTTTGAATACCAGCTACTTTAGTGCTCTGTACTGTATACTGTTTACAGGAGGTAGAACTAAGCAAGAATGAACTTTTGTAAATAGAAATCTGATCATACCTTACCCATGTGTAACCCCTTTTAGTAGCTTTGCATTGCTCCGTTGATATTTTTTTTAATTCTAGAAAATTGTGTATAATGTCCTCTTGTGTGACCCGACCTGTAATTATCCACCCTCCTTTCTCGCGGTTGCTTTTTGTCCTCTAGTTCCACCTCATCTCAAGGTTCTTGCAGTACTGGGACGCTATCCTTATCCCTATCTGCAAACACGCATGTATACTCCTGCTAGTCACACCTTAACTGGCTAACTTCGAATTATCTTTGTTCAACCAGCCCAAATATAACTTACCCAGAAACAGAATGCCCAGTCCTTTACCAGGTCAGTCCCATCTACTATTTCTTTTTATAGTCACCATCTTTCACAGTACTATTATCCTCTACCACTTAGCACACATTGCAATGATTATGCTTTGTGATTAATTAATATCTATCTTTCTCATTCGACTACAAACACCAGGAGAATAGTATGTCTATTTTTATAAGCATTTTAGCCCACAGTAGACTCTCAAATACTTATTGAATAAAGGCATTCCCATTCATTTCTACTTAAAATGTTTTAAAAATTCTGCTAATGTGCCTAAAACTTAATCTCAGTCAGTTTTTTCCCCCTTTTTCTTCTATGTTGCATCTTCCTGCTGAAAGGTTTTACAGTATACTAAGATATTGGCAGGAGGTACTACCTCTGGCTCTCTTTGCCCTCCACCTAGACTAAGAAGTCCCTTATTGCTTTTGTCTCTTGGTTACTGATCTAATCAAAGTGGCAGTTACTGAGATAGCCCTCGCCATGAGGCTCCTTCAGCTATAGCAGGTCTACCACTTGAAGACATGAGGACATTGCAGCTTACTTTGGGCTGCGTTGCAGCATAAATACCACGGACAGTTGTCCTTTCTGTTAAATCTCATTATTCAATTGTATGATCCCTGAGATTTCTCACCTCCCCAGGGTTTTGCCTATAAAATGGACTGTAGGCCTCTTTTCTTTACAAACCATCATCTCAATTTTGTTTTCATCATGTCAGGGGAATAATTTCCTAGTTTCTAAAGGAATGCTCTCAGCTCTCTTTCTCTAGGAAATGAATTTAATTGAGAGTACAGTCAACCCTTTGTTTTTGAGGATTTCCACAGATATGGAGGACCTACTAAGTGACATGAATACCCGCAGATTTTGATATGGAAGGGGTATTTTGGAACCAATGCCCCCATGAATACCAAGGGATGACTATGACTCCCCTCCCTTCCTTCCTTCCTTCCTTCCTTCCTTCCTTCCTTCCTTCCTTCC
>VBSM01000605.1:26408294-26441854 GCA_008086735.1 Cheirogaleus medius | reverse complement strand
GACTACTTTTTTTTTTAATTTTTGTGTAGAGATCAGGTCTTCCTATTTTGCTCAGGCTAGTCTCAAACTCCTGACCTCAAGCAACCCTCCCACCTTGCCTTCCAAAAGTGTTAGGATTATAGGTATGAGCCACCACATCTGGGCAACCGTGGCCATTTCTAAAATATTGTTTTGTCATTGAACACTCCTAGTATGATATCTATGATGGAGACTAGAACTCTTTTTTTATATTCCTTATCAATACCTTCTCTGGTGCAATGAACCTGAGAAAGAGACAAGACCATCTGCTTAAAAGGGAGGGGCGTATGTAGTAAAAAATAATTATGAGGGGAAAAAAGACTTTATCCAGATACCTACTAACACTAAATAGTAGGTAGCCTATGGTCTTGAAACCATTTTATTACTAGAAAGAAAACATTAATTAACATGCAATAAATAAAAATTGGTAACAAAGTTATGGGAGGACATTGTTTTGGGCTATTCTCCTGCACTAGGCTCTAGCAGATCATACTGAACCAAAAATGGAATCACCTCATGCTAAGTGAAGCAGGTAAATCCCCAAACAAACCAGTTTAGCCCAAAGAGATTCACTGCAAAAGCAATCAAAAAGTGCCCAGTCTACCTGAGTCAGCTTAGTAAGAAAGTCCCCTCTGCTTTAATCCTGTCAAAAGGAAATAGTTGAAAGGATCAGAATCCAGTTTTAAAGAGTTTAATCAAGCAAAAAGTTTGGAATAGCCATTCAGAACATAGAGAATTCAGAGAAATGGGGTCAGTGTTCTCAAGGTAAAAGTCAAATTCTTGATTATATAGGAAAAAAACAAAGAAATTTAACAGGATTACAGTATTTTCTATGCAAGGCTGGTTTATGAATCACAATATTTTAGTTACTATGTGTATTCTGTTCCATATGGCTTATTTTCATTTATTTTCCAATTTTTTTCTTTTTAATTTTTTAGAAATATATATTTCATTTTTTTAAATTTCAAAATATCAAGGCAGTGAAAAAGATTTTTTGTTTTTGTTTTTTATATTGACACACTATATAATGCTGAAGGTCAGGTTTTCAGTGTGCTCACCAACAGGATAATGTTCATTGCACCTGACAGGTAAATTTTTATACCTCAACCCCCTCCCACCCTTACCCTTCTTGGTTTCCAATATGTTTTATGTCATTTTGAGCCCATGTATACCCATCATTAGCTCCTACTTGTTGGTGAGAACATGTGGTGTTTGATTTTCCATTTTTGAAGTACAACACTTAGGATAATGTTCTCCAATTCCATCTAAGATGCCGCAAATTACATTATTTCATTCCTTTTTATACCTGAGTAGTATCCCATGGTGTGTGTGTGTGTGTGTGTGTATAAACTCACACACAATGTTTTCTTTATCTACTTATGAATTTATGGGCACTTAGGTAGATTTCACATCTTTGCAATTGTGAACTGTGCTGCAATAAACATTCTAGTGCAGATGGCTTTTTGATAAGATGATTTCATATCCTTTGGGTCGATACCCAGTAGTGGGATTGCTGGATGGAATGGCAAGTATATTTTTAGCTCTTTGAGGAATCTCCATACTATTTTCTATATCAGTGTCATCTCACTGACAGTGTATAAGTGTTCCATTTTCTCTGCATCCACCTCAGCATCTGTTGTTTTCTTTACTTTTTAATAATGGCCATATTGACAGTTAAGGTGGTATCTCATTGTGGTTTTAATTTGCATTTCCCTGATGATTAGTGATGTTGAGCATTATTTCTTACATTTACTAGTCATTTGTCTATCATCTTTGGAAAAAAATTCTGTTCAAGTCTTCTGCATATTTATAATGGGGTCATTTGTTTTTTTCTTGCTCTTTTGTTTGGGTTCTTTGTAGATTCTGGATATTAGTCCTTTGTTGCATATATAGTTTGTGATTATTTACTTCCATTCTGTAGGTTGCCTGTTTGCTGATTACTTCCTTTGCTGTGCAGAAGCTTTTTAATTTAATTAAGACCCTTTGATTTATTTTTGTTGTTGCTATATTTGCCTTTAGGATCTTAGTCATAAATTCTTAGGCTAGGCTGGGGTGGGGAAACTTTTCATGTTGGAAGGCTGCAGTAATTTACTGTAATCAAATAAGGCCACATTCAAGAAACTTCAATAAGATATACTTAAAAATGTACATTATTTTCTAAAAATCTATTAATGGTATGTACTTAATAATTTCAAAAATGAAAATTATTTGTTAAATTTTAAAGTTAAACAACCTTTTAATGACTTCATTCATTATGTCTGCTTTTGTTGGAAAATATTTGAATATTTGGTTGTGGAGTGGGAGTCTGCACTTTCAGTTGATCCTCTAATCGAGTATCAGTCATTTGTGGCCTTAAGTGTATCTTGATTTGGGTTAAGTAGAAGAATGTTGATTCACAGCAATAAGTGGCTGAAAAACAAGAAAGTATTTTTCAGGCATGTTGTCAAAGGCATGAGTTTTCCACTGCATTTTTCCATATTTCCATCATATCTATCTTAGCATCAAACAATGACTTTAAAATGTCATCTACCGAGAGCTCAATCATTTCCATCCGTAGTTCTTTGGTGCCTCAGTGATATCAACTAGGTGAGGCTGAAATGCTAATTTGAGAATGATGTCATGATTCTCAAAGTCAGTGAACCTTCATTGTAGTCTCCAATTAATAGGTCTATAACAGCAATATATTCTTCAAATGATTCACATATATCATCCTGCTCATCAATGACTTTTACTAATTGGGGAAAATGTTCATCCAAAATTTCCTTTATAAGAAGAAGTGTTTTGAAAAATAATAGCATTTTTAAAGTGCTTATATTTTTAACCACATATCATATATAGACTTAGTTTTACCTTGCAAAGAAATATTCAAGTCGTTTTGATTTGACATATCACACAGAGATGCTGCATTCCTATAGAAATTTTTGTTCAATAATTCACATTGCTTATTCTGTTCTTCAAAAAATTTAACTATCTGTTCTCATAGAGATTAAATTTTGACTAACACCTGTCCCTGTGATAGCCAATGCACTTTAGAATGAAATGGCAAATCCATATTGAATACCTCACCATTCGACTTTACCATATTATGAAACTGATGATGCCATGTTGCATTTGCACAAATATAGTTAACAATACTTAAAACTTGTTGCAAAGTGTCACTTAAAATAGTAGCTTTAGTACAGAGATTTTGCTGATGCAAAATACAATGAAAAGAAATGAGAGCATCTGGATCTATTAATACTTTTTTTTCTGTGCAATAAACCCTTCATATTTCCTGTCATGGAATCTACACCATCTGTACATACACTCACTAAATTTACCAAATCCAGTCCAACTTCCAATGTTTATTTTGAAAGTTGTTGAAGATATCTATTCCCATGTTCTGTTTGCAAGAGTGCCCAAAGCAAGGAATTCTTCATAGTGAAGAAAATCTGTTATGACCCGAATGAAGTATAAAACCTGTGCTGAGTCAGTAGTATCAGCTGATTCATCCAAAATGATTGAATAATGTAGGTGTTCCTTTTGGAGTATTGCATGAAGTTGTTCTGTTAAGTTGAAGGCCAATTCATGCTAGCGATCAGTTATGGTACTCCTTGAAAGGAGCAGTTGTTTGTACCTTGAAACTCAATCAGGGTCTAAGCATCCTACAACTTCGACAATGCATTCTTTCACAATTTCGACATCACTGAATAGCTTCTCTCTTTCCTGAGTATGTAAGCTATTTTATAAGTTGCTTCAGTGGCATTATTTCCAGATCTTATTGCTGCTTGAAAGAATTGTCTTTGCTTTTGCTTTTCATCTTTTAATTTCTGCATTACAAACTTTTTCACCTCGCCCTCTAATTTAAAATATTTGTGGTTCTTATGAGTGTTATAATGTGATGAGCATTCAATTTCTTTAATGTTGATATTGCAGAATCACAAAGCAAGCAAATCTTCTTATCTTTAGCAGAAACAAGATAATATTGCAATTCCCAACCCTCATTAAAAAATCTGTTTTCTTCCTTCAGAGTTCTCTTGGTCTTCTTTGACATGATGTGCTCATAAGCAGACAGAATTAAAAGATACTGTTGAGTAGTGCAACTATTCAATTCCACTGCAAACAAAAATGTACTGCACTATTGTCCTAAGCTGATAACAGACTGACATAGTAAACTTTGTGTGGTAGTGGTGCCAGCCAGGTGGGGGAAGTTAGAACTAAATCATGAACATAGAAGCCATCAATTTATCGCTTATGGCTTACTAATGTTCTAATTGTGCTGGTCAATATGGGAGGATTATTTTGTTTAAACTTATTTTATTCTTTGATATTTTAAATATGTTCATTTTAAAAGTAAAATTAAAATATAAAAGATGATAAAATGTATTAATAAAAATAAAAGGATTTGTTCTGCAAAATTTGGATTCAGTCAAAAAGCCTCACTTAAGGACCTAGAAGGCCACCTGTGGCCTTAAAGCTTCAGGTTCCCCACCCCTGGCTTAGTCAGTTTTTCATTATGTTATACATCATAATAGATGTCTAATGGTTTTGCACCATGTTTTTTATTTTCATTTTTCTTTTGAATAATCATATTGAAAATATTTTCAAGTGTTTAGCTATTATTATATCATTTGGATGATGTGCCTATTCAAATATTTTAGCCAGTTTTTATTGGGCTGTTTATTTTTTTATTATCAAAGAAATCTGTTGTCATCTTTACCTTTTTTCCTCTATGTGTACTGATATTATGTCATAATATTATATTATTTTCCTCTGATTATTTTTAAGATTTTGTTATCATTGGTTTTGTGAAATTTGATTATGGTATACCTATGTATATCTGGGTGCAATTTACTTCATTATTTCTTTTGGGGGGGGCTTCATTGAACTTCTTGAACTTGTGTATTTAAAATTTTCATTGAATTTGGAAATTTTTAACTTTATTTCTTCAGATATACATATATATTTTTATCTAGTTCTTCCTTTCCTTTCCTTCAAGGATTGCTATTGCACTTATGCTCTTCTTAATTTTATTGATTTCTCTATTGTTTTAATTTTCAGAAGGTTTCCATTGACATATGTTCAAGTTTATTTATCTTTTCTTCTGAAATATTTTATCTATAATTTATTCTTTTCATTGTAATTGCATCTTAGATATTGACATTTGCAGCTCTAGAAGTTACTCAATTTGTTTTATATTTTCCATGCATCACCCTAATGTTTCAATGTGTAAAATATAGCTTAGTTTTTAAAACTATTTTATTGTCTTCACTGGATAATTCTAACATCTGCAAAACCTGGGTCAATTTTTTTTAGTTGTTTCTTTTTTTTTCTTTTTTCCATTATAATTTTCTGCCTCTTTATGTCTGATAATTTTGCTTGAAAGTTACATATTTTTATTCTCCCATAAATATATTTCAATATAGTTGTGTGATAGAGTTAATTTACTCGAAAACAGTTTGATCCTTTGGGTTTTGCTTTTTAAATATTTGTTAAATAAATATGAACAGTATCCTGGAGATAATTTGTTGCACACTGTAGAAATGAGATATTTATGAATATTCTTGTCAATGCTGTGAGAATTTTAAGATTATTCTAGTCTGATCTAGGGTAACAGGCATTTTTCTTGGCCCCATGTGAGCTCTGATTATCCCTCCATAATATTTTAGGTGGGTCTTTAGCCTTGGTGAGTTGCATTGCACAAATACACTAGTCAATATGCTGTTGATATTTAGGAGTGATGCTCTCAGATCACTGAAATTCTTCCTGTGTTGTTCTCTTATTTCCCATAAAGTGCTTTGTCAACTGTTGCTGCCTTGCTTTTCTTAGATGCTCAGATTCATCTCCTCAACTCAGATAGAGGACTAGGCTCAGCTTTGTTTTGCTTTTTTATACCATAATCTGAAAACTCTCTCAAATCATACACTGGTTCAATAATAAAACTCACCTTATTTCTTTTCTCCATGAAATCGCTTTTCATAGCTTGATGTCCATTATCTTGGAAATCATTGTTCTGTGGATTTTGGTTTTTGCTTGTTTCAGTCAGGAAGGTAAATCTTGTCACTGTTATGTCATCTTTGCCAGAAGTCCCCAAGTGACTTCTATGGTTTGAATGTTAATGTGAGTTGACATTAGTGATTTTGATAGAAACATTCATCAATAGAAACAATCTCTCTTTCTTGCAATTATTAAGACCAGAATAAGGAGAATGCCTTAGACTGCTTACAACAGATACCACTGAACTTTAGTAATATCAACACCTTAACCGGTCTCTCACTTAGGCAATAGAAAATTTTATGTCGAGGTACCTTGCCTGAGTTACCCTGAGTCATAATGTTAACACAACACTTTTCATTTCATAAATTTTATATGCCTTATTTTCTAGAACTCAGTACAAGTATTTTTGACGAAGCATTATCATTATTACTGTTTTATATTTTGAGTAATTAATGTTCATATTAATTTGATTTCCAGCACATGACAGTAAGTGTCAGAACTAGCCCTAAAAGATTAAAAACAATGTCATTCTCTCTTGAAGGGTAAGCTCTATCTCAGATTATGCAATACCACTGTGATATTTTGATTCAGAGATATCCTTTGAATTTTTTTTTTGAAATCCCTGTTGAACACATACATGAACAGCTGAGGAAACAATAGTGGCTGACAGAAGACTGACACTTCCAGTCAACTGTAGCTGTATCATTGTCCTTCCCTGGTTGAAAAATCAGCAAGATTGCTAGAAACACAGACATGGTATTAGTACAGATGTTTACTTATGCAGACATGCATACTGCCTGGCTGCCTTTTTAAACTTGAAGGACATATTCACAGTTTACATACGCCTTCCTTTTAAAATAAACTACCCTGCTAACACCTTGAATGCTAAGTTTACGCCTGTGGCATTTTTAGAAGCAGAGTTACAAACCTCTGGGAATATAAATTTAATGGAAATCCTGACAGCTTCCTATCTTTAACTAAGAGAATACTGTCAATGTTAGATGGCATTCTCCAGGTAATACTGATGAGGTCAGCTCTACATAGCAAGCTAATTGCAAGATGTGTTTCTGCTGACAAATTATAAACTGTGCTTATACATACTATACAAATATAATGTAGTTCACAGTATTGAATGGTTGCGGAACTATCAGTAAAAGTCATTATTTATATTGAATAAATAGGAAATTGCTGTTCCTAGCACTTTTTATATTATTAATGTGAATTGCACATACTGTATCATCACTGGGAAAATACAATCATATTTGTTTCTGATTCTTTTCAAACTAATTTATACCAAATTTAAGCCATTTTTGGACTAGGAAATAGCAAATACAGTTTAGAAATTACAATCAAATTTCATTTAATTACATTAACGAAGGAAATAAATTTTCCTCAAGATAAATTCCTAGGGAGCACAAAAATCTGCTGAGCCTACCCATTTTATATTTTTCTCATCCACAGCAGTTTTTTTCTTTTAAAATGTGGTTTAGTTTCCATTGATAAAATAAATTTGAATAAACAAGATTTTCCATAATCTTCCTTGTACTGATCATCTGGTGGCAGAGATAGAAAAAATCAGAAAAAAAAGCAAAGGTGATCCAAACATTTAAAACCTAAGCCTTGATTATTTGAAATTTAGCAAGACATGGCATATTGCGTTTATTATAATCATCCTAAACAAAAGAAAATCATTGTGTTTATGATTAATGTAGAATAGTTGACTCCTATATTTGTAAATGTTATCGAAGAAATATCTTCTTCCTTCAAGATATGTACAGTGGATTTTATTTTTGATTATTTGCTATGTGCTCCAATCTTATGCAGTAACTTTGAAACTTTTTGATCCAGAATGTGAAAAATACTTTTCCCACAAATCTCACTATACAGACTTGTTTCTACAGGGAAAAAAGTATCAAATGCAATTCTTATACATACCATGTGTAATATAGTCTAGTATTTTCTATACTACTTTATTCGATTTTATTCTATTTTTATTATTCTCTTATTAAAAATACTGTTTGTAATGTGTTAAATCAATTTCATAACTTTGAGACTCTACTTTTAAAAACCATAATCCATATGACACTTAGAGTAATTCTTTCAGGGATTTTTCTGATATATTGAAAAAAGATAATAAATCCTCTCTTTGAAATAAATATAAAGTAAATCTATAATTTACACCCTTAAATATCTTACAGCAGTGTGTATTAATCTACTAAGAAGTATGTGTGTAACATTCACTGGTTTTTCCAAACTCTGGGAGTTTGAGACAGGAGTTTATTTTTCTATTAAGTTTATTTGCATAAAATTTCTGTTTTATAATCTTTAGGATGTAAGTTTTATACATTAATTTAACTTCTATTTCTAGAATATGTCTAGAAAGTTTATCTTAATCAAATATTTCTCTTAAAACAACTGAACATGCAGAATTAGATGTTTATAGGTTTTTTAATCACTAAGGAGTTAAAAAGATAATAGACACCCAGTCTAAATTCAAAGTAAAAGGAGTACCCCAAAGGTTGAGCAGAAAAATAAAACATGTTTTGATTTAGGAGCATTTGTCTAACTGGTGATTCTTAACCTGCTATTTGACAGAATTCTGTGCAGAGGGCTGGAAGTAGGGAAACAGAGATCAAGGTATAGGTATGTTCAAGCAAGTGTTCTAATAAGATCCTTTCTTTGTCTTTTGTTAGGGCATAAGGGATACATGTACAGAGTAAGAGAGATCCAGTAGTAAACTCATATCTTTATTTCTTCTGGCTGTAAGGGAAGTATATATTATTGACCAATTCAGGCAAGGAAAATGCTTATATAAAAAGATAAAATATAAACTATAAAAACATCTTGCAGAAGTAAAAACACACACACATATATAAAACATTAAAAATGTAATAATCAAAGTTAAACTCCTGATTGAAAGGTTAATCTACAGCTAATATATATCTGAGAATCATAGGTTACCTGGATGACAGGTAAGATGAAATCATTCAGAATTCAGTCCCAGGACATAAGTAGAAGAAAAAAAATGGTACCAATAAATCCAGGTTCGATTCATTTTAGAAAATATTTATCTTAGTCCATTTCATGCTGTTATAACAGAATACCACAGACTGGATAATTTATAATGAACAGAAATTTATTTCCCACAGTTGTAGAGTTGGGAAGTCTAAGAATAAGATGCCAGAATCTGGAGAGGGCCTTCTTGCTGTGTCACAGCATGGTGTAAGGCATCACATGGGTGAGAAAGGGACAAAAAGGAGCCAAACTCATTGTTTTATAAGGAGCCCACTCCCTATAACAAACCCACTCCCATGATGACAGCATTAATCAATTCAATAGAGCAGAGCCCGGCAGCCTAATCACCTCTTAACGATTCTACCTCCTATTACTGTTACAAAGGCAATTAAATTTCAACATGAGTTTGAGAGGAGACTAACACTCAAGCCACAACAATATTTAATTCATTACCTGAACAAATTAAAGGATAAAATTATGATTTTTCTATAATTTCTTAAAAATTGACAAAATTTATTACATATTAAAGAATAATTTAATAATATACTCAGTTAAGCTGTGAGTGGGAAACATGTTTATTTAAAGTAATATAAGTGTGGTGGCCATGGGGTTGATTTGTTCAGATTCCACTTCAAGGAAGCATTTACTACTTCACTGCTAGGAACGCTCTTAATAGGTCACCCACAATAGTCAGATCTTCAGAGTTTGCTCCAGATGCATAAAGTATGGTAGCTTGAACATTTAGGATCTATGTGGGAAAAACTCTGATGGAATATGTCTCTCCAAAGGACTCCAGTGTGTCCCTAAAGATTGTTAGATCCACTTTTCAGTTTAACATCTACTTCTGCTCAATCCTGTTTCTTCTGACTTTTATTCACTGGCACTGATAACTCAAATATCCTGCATGTCAAACCTTGTCTCAGAAACTGTTTCCAGGAAATCCAACCTTTTACAGTAGTTTGTCTAATAACACCACAATTTATAATAAATATCATGCATGGGAAAATTAACCTTCAAAATTATTAAAAACAAATATAGTGTTGGGCATTGCATTAATGGCTTCAATTCTTCCTCCATACCCTTTTTGCCCATGAGACTCCAGTCCTCCTCAAAAAAGAGGTAGAATATATTTCTCCATAACTTAACCTCATGTTTCACCATGTGACTTGCTCTGACCAATAGTACAAGACAGAGATGATAGCATCCTAGTTGCAAGCCTAGGTCTTAAAAGTCCTGGAAAGATCAGTATTGTTTTATTCTTCTTTGTAATAAGGGGGTTAGCCAGTTTGAGAAGGGAAAACAATAAAAAATAAAACTAAGATAAGAAAAGAAGAAATAAAATTATAATTATTTGCAGATAATAATATATCAGCTAAAATATCAAAAAGTCTAAAGAATAACTTGCTGGATACAGTAAGAATACACAAAATCATGTCTATGTATACTAACAATATATTAAAATTAAGAAATTTTATTATTTTTAAATATTAATTTTACAAAAGATGTTATTTTTAAAAGCATGAAGAATGAGGTAAAATTTGGGATGTAGTTCATAAAAGAACCATATAAAAATATGAAAAGTAATAACTACACAAGTCAAAACATGGAAATTTGTAAGATATTCATTAATAAGGAGTTCTATATTGACAATATTCATTTTCTCCAAATTAATTTATAAATTTAATGTAATACCAATCAAAATTCAAGGACATTTATTAAGGAATTTGACTAGTTGACAAAACAATTTAAGTACAAAGAGCCCAAAATAGGCAAGTACCTCTTGAAAACGAAATATGAGGACTTGCTCTATCAGACATTACTTAACAATACAAAGGTGTGATGCTGCTGCAGGTATAAATACACAGACAAAAATAAGATATTTAAAAGCTCTGAAACAGATATATGCCTATTTTTTAATTTAATTTAATTTAATTTTTTGAGATGGAGTCTCACTTTGTTGCCACGGCTGGAGTGCCATGGTGTCAGCCTAGCTCACAGCAACCTCAAACTGCTGGGTTCAAGCAATCCTTCTGCCTCAGCCTCCTGAGTAGCTGGGACTATAGGCATGTGCCACCATGCCCAGCTAATTTTTTCTATATATTTTTAGCTGTCCCATTAATTTCTTTCTATTTTTTAGTAGAGACAGGTCTCGCTCTTGCTCAGGCTGGTCTCGAACTCCTGAGCTCAAAGGATCCACCTGCCTCGGCCTCCCAGAGTGCTAGGATTACAGGCGTGAGCCATGGCGCCCGGCCTATCTATGCTTATTTATGTATAGATATATCAGAACTAACATTACACTGAGGTGGGTACAAACATTTGGATCAATTGTGTTTCAATCATTAAACAATATTGGTGAGGGGATCACAACTTTTCATCTTACACAACAATATCAATAAATTCCATAGATCAAAGAGCTAAATAAACAAGGAAATACATAAAGATTTGAATAATATAGAAAATATTCTATATTTAATATATGCTCTTACTTTAGAGTAGTGCCAATACACAATTCTTTACCAATCAAAATAATGAAATTTGAAGGCTTCAACTGCCTAGTGTGATACACACACTCACACACACATGCACACACACATACACATACTAATAGATAGATAGATATGTCCAACATGGTAATCTGAGTTACATTTTAACATTGCATTTAAGACTACAACTGACAAAGCTTTATAAAATAATCCCTTGAATCATCACAATTATTCATTGTTTTCAAAAAAAGGTAATTGATTCCATTTTTATTATATTACCACTGATGGGGTAATTTTCCTATCACACACTGGTGTAGAGTAATGAGTAGTTACAGTTTAGAAATAGAAAAGTGTTTTAAATATCTAGCTTCTTTCATCTCTAAAATTTCTAAGAATATCTCAAGTTTAGTGCTCAAGAAGAAAATGTATTTTGAATCAATCACAATATTTCACATATTTTGAGTAAATCTCATCCTTTTTACTAAGCTACCCTCTTCTGGTGACAACGGTATATAAAAATTAAGAAATGTGAGAACTCTGTTGTCTTACCTGATATGGGTTTCTGTCTCCATGTCAGCTAGTTTTCTGAGTGAGATAAGACTGTTAATTAAAATTTGGTGACTACAGAAAATTTTCTATATTTCAGAATCGATATCCCTATAATACTCCAAACAACCTTCATCAAGAATCTCACTACTTTCATATTTATTTGATATGACTATCCAGGTAAAGCCAGTTTAGCAGAAAGAAATTATCAATTTATTTGTTTTAAATATTAATTATAAATCAGATAAGAGCTATAATTTCTTAATAACCAAGCATTTTGCTCAAATTTTCCATTTTTCATCTCACTGAATCATGATTAAATTTTAATAGAACTATTCAAGGAAGGTATTAATTGTGGTAAAAACAAGGACTAATCTAAATTACCAGAGGTGAAATTATTCTAAATCTCAGTGCTACTATCCAAAGTAAGGATTTTAAAATATAAATACAAACTATTCTTACTTTAAATTATTTAAATATATATATTTTCACAACATAAATTATTTGAATGTCCTAATGAAAGGAAATTATTATTGTACATATATAATTATTAAATAGGCTTAAACTATATTTGTAACAGATACTGTTCTGTTGGATTTGACCTTCTCAGAAATGTCAGAGGAAACATTCAAATGAATAATTTAGTTAATAAAACATTAAACCATGTAATATAATTATATTATCACATTTTATTAAAGATTAAAACATATAGTTGACTAAATATATTAATAAAAACAATTAAATATATACAAACATAAATATGTAAAATCTTTATAGAAGGTAAATTTAATAGCCACATGAATTATATATTGATACTTCTTTGAATACACTTTTGGAAAAGCAAACTGTTTACTCTCTCAAATGTTTGATCCCATGTAGAAATAGAAATGCTTATAAGTGATTTCAAACTCCAATGTTTCTGCTTGGCCTACCATGAATTTATGGAGGTGGGAAACTATCTAGAGGGTAATCCAGATGACTTGGATTAAATTTATTTAAATATTGAAATTTTCATACATAAAGAATGAATTAGTGTGTCCCTAGTGCTATAATAACTTTGATTAAAAGTCATGGATATAAGGAAGAGTATTAAAGTTTTAATTTATAATAGACAAATAAATGAAGAGTACATTCAAGTTTAAAAGTATTGTCATCTAGGAAAAAAAATCCATATAGAGCCTATGTTGTCTAATAAATAATATATTAACATCTGTGACCTTATATCACAGTGAAAACTAGATCAATTACTGTGTATTAAGTACTTACATTTCTATTGTATTCTAAATAAATTTTAGATGTACAATATATTTTAGCATTCATGAATAAGAAAAGGCTATATGTATATTATAAAAATAATGTAATATTTTATATTCAACATTGCATTTTGTTATGTAGAATCTTCATATAATTCACTATGTGTGTATGTGTGTATATATATACATACATGTATATGTGTATATTAAATCATCTATTTATTCAAAGAAATATTTATTGAGTGTCTATCATGTAACAGACGTTAAAGATATATCAATATGAAAACAGACATGATTCTCAAATTAAAGATTGTAAATCTACTTTTATTTCCTTCCTTCAATTTTAAAATAAAAACATACATGTTTCCATTTCTTAAACTTATATAAATTGTCACAAGTGAACAGTATTCTAGCCTAAAGACATTTTGTAGATGTGATTAAACTCCATAGTCAATTGACTTTAAAATAAGGGAGACTACCTGATATAATCTGGTATGTCTGATTTAATCATTTAAAAGGACTTAAGAGCAGAGCTGAGGCTTCCCTTGGAGAAGAAGAAATTCAGTCTATGGACAGCAGCTTCAAACCATGCCCTAGAGGTTAAGCCTGCTATTCCTGATTGTCTGTGTTAAGAACTTTTGGTCTGGCCTAGCCAGCCCAGAGAATAGTATGAGCCAATTTCTTACAATAAATCATATATGTATATGATATGCATGCCTTTTTATACATATATAGTCTATCCTCATTATTCCTGGATTATGTATTTATGAATCTTCCTACTCACTAAAATTAATTTGTAATCACAAAGTTAATACTTGAAGTGCTTTCATGGTTATTCACAGACACGTACAGCACAGTGGAAAAAATTAAGTCATCTTACATATTCCCAGCGTACGTCACACAAGGTGACATTCTGCCTTCTTATTTCACCTCTCAGAGGGCTATGAGCAGAGAATGGAGACTGTAGGAGAGAGTGCAGGGTGTAGGCTAAGAACTTTCAGCTCTGGGACCAGTTAGATAAGCTTTAAATCCCAACTCTGGCAACTTTGTGAATGGCCACATGCAAGTCACTTAACATTCTTGAATTCGTTTTATTTTTTGTAAAATAAAAAAAAAAAACTACTAGGATGAGTTGATTTTATTATAGAATTTAAAAGTATAATCTATGTGTGTTTATGTGTGTGTGTGTTTGTGATTTATTTATACACGTACATATACACAATTTACCCTAGGTGCAATAATAGTTCAATATTCACTAATTCATTGTTAATATTGACTTCATAAAACATAACTAACGCAAATAATGAGAATTGATTGTGTGTATGTATACATGTGTGTGATCAATTTGTTTAATGAATTTGCTGCCATGGCATCTACATTTAGTCCTGACATAAATTGTTTGAAACCCAGCCTTACCCTAACACCTTTGGCCTAGATAAAACTTCCCCTCCCTGTGTGGTGTTTGTGATATATCCCACTTATCCTTTATCTTCCTGACCCACAACCCAACATGCTCCATAGCGGCTGAATGTGGTAAAACCAAAGGATCAATGCTAGAATCATGTAAATAAGTTCTGCCTTCATGCACAAGTTTTCCTTAAACTAGCAATACACGATTCCTGTGGGGAAGTCTAAGGGATAATGCTTATGGACTTTAATGAAAGCATAGTCCCACTGGTCCTCTCTCTGTCACTCCACTCTGGCTGCTTGAGCCCCCAGATACCTCTGGACTTCCCTTCAGAAATCCTAACATCTCTGGAAACTATAATAAATTTCTTCTGTTTAATGCATTTTGGTTTTACTTCCTTATTGTGTCTTACCTGACACACACACAAACACACAAGCACACACACACACACACACACACCTGAACTCAATTTCTTTATTGTCAGGACTCTCCCTTAGAGAATAGTTATCTTGGTAAGAATAAACTGGACACATGTCAGACAAGAGCCACAAGGGGGTCTGCCAGCATAAACAAGATTCCTATAAAAAGGGACACTTGGTCACAGATGAGACACTTAAGCATGAGGTCATCTGCCAGGATAAGGTTTATGATGAAAGGCACACTGTAAACATACATGACCAAATTCTTTGAATTTCTGGTCAGGGCAGGGATAGAGTTTATAGCCAGTCTCAGGACAGAGACCACAGGACCAAATTAGAAAGAAACCATAATAGAAATCATAACGGTGTGTGTGTATATTTATGTAAGGATATTCATACGTAAATAGGGATGTATTTTATTGTTTTTGTTTATTGAGGGCATGAAGTGAGGACGATGGGTTGCAAAACTAGTTTTGTGGTCAAAGAACCGATAGCTTCTATGAGATTGAAGAAATATGGAAGAGATGGCAATAGATCCAGTAGCATCTTGGAAATATAGGAAGTGTATGTAAGAAATATTTAATATGAATATTGTAGAAGTTGTTCAGTTATTGAGAATTATATTAGCTAGCTCAGAGGGGGAGTTAAAGGTCTTGAAAATTAGATAAAATAGGAGAAAATTTACAAGACTTTAAGTAATAGTAGCAGCAATACTGAAAAAGATAAAGCCTGTGAATCTGGTGATACAATTTTTAATAAATTAAAACGTTTTGGATATTTTGTAAGTGTTTACACACACAAAATTTTGTCAGTAAAACCTGATGGTTGTGCCTCAACAGGCCTGTGGTATTAGAGGGAAGCAAGAAGGGAAATGGTCTGGAAAGGCCTAGTAATGGCAGTGAAAAGTAAGGAAGGTAACTAGCGAGCTCCAAGAAGCAAAACCAGGGGAAAGTGAAGTCCCTTCCAGGACATTAAGATGATGTGGAAATATATTTAGAATGTATGAAATTTTAAAGATGATGAAATATGAGTTCAGGTGAGAACAGTGAAGTGTTTGAATGATAGTAAGAGTTGGGGAATTGGGTCAGATAGCCACACTTCACACATAGACTAGAGTCTGGATGATTGTAAACTACCTGGGATAATCAAGCTCTGGTAATAAAATAATTTCTAACAGGCTTCTACAGCATGATGAAATTAGTTCCCTTTAGTTTTTAGGAAAGCTGCCTATTCTTTATGGATATTTGGGAGAGAATGATTGATCAAAAGCAAATTAAGTTGTATGTACATTCTTTAGTTCCTGCTGATGGGGCCATTTACACTAGATTTGGCCATGTTTTGTATTCCTATTATAATTATTTTTATAATTTCAATTGACGCTTACTGAGTCTAAATAGGCATGAAGTAAGAATAAATAGGTGGAATAAAAAAAGTTTAAAAAAAAGAAAGAAAAAATCACAACCACTACCTGATTTCTAATCAACCTAATCAACTTACTTTGTAGCCTAAGAAATCTGCTTTGATTGAAATAGATTTGTATCTGTTACGACCTGAGAAATGCATAAACTACATCAGGTTTTCCATACATCTCTTTGAAATGGTATAGAATCTTACCTCAAATGTATTATGTTCACTTGCTTTTAACAAAAAAAACCAGTAAAACATTCAGCATTAAATTAGTTCAATAGACACTCTGATAAGCATTTTCAAACCTGAACTAATATTAGGCTTTCAATTTTTTCCAAAAGTTAGAAGCTTTAAAAGATACTTTTTTGGGGGGATACCCATTTCTTGTTTTCCACTTTTAGTATGAAAGGAACTAGAGAATATATGGTATGTTGGCCTTTATAAGGTTGAAGTAAACTTCAGGAGAATCTTAGAAATGTTAAGGGAAAATAATTAGCACATTTTATATTCTATTCCCAAGCCTATCTTATATTGAGGGGCTTTTCATATAATAGAAATACTGTCAATATCCAATCAATATTTACTGGTCATCTTTGGAAAGGCTTTGTTTAGTATACTAGAGATCAAAAAGATTAACAAAATATATTAACAAATGAGTTCATTAATTTATGTAATGAATTGCTCGATTTGGGGAAGATTGCCAGACTAAAGTGCTTAAAAAGTTTTGAAGAAGAAATAATTTTCTTCAATGAGAGCAAGAAATTACCAAATCACATTAATATTTACCAAAAGTAAAAAGAAGAAATAAAAAATGAGAAAGAATAAAAAAGAGACAAAAAAAGAAAATAGGAAAAACACTTACTAGAAAAACAACCAGAAGAAAAATGGCAAGAAGAAGAGAAAAATAACAAAAAGATAGCAAAAAAAGAAGAAATAGAACACAAACAAGCAGAGTAGGAAGAATAAACAAGAAGAAGAACAAAGAAAACAAAAGTGAGGAAGAAGGTCATGAAAGGAGAAAGGAGGAAAAGAAGATGAAGAAGAAATAATAAAACAATGGTAAAGAATCCTGAAAAATATTGGGCAACAAAAGTATTAATAATGAATCATATAGTACATTTACTTGATGCAATTATTTCCATGACTAGAATAATAATAGTTATTTATACTTATGGTGAGGGTAATTTATCTTAATATAACTACTCATTGGTTGTCCCTTGATAGTTTGAATGTATTTTTAAAAGTTAGTAAAAGTAAAACTTGCACGAAGCTCTATTGAAATAAATTTTTCTACTTCTTGCTTTGGAAAATTTCTCCTTCAAGAAGTCATGTTGAATAAAGTTTATATTGTGAATATAATTAGAAGAGATTTCTTTAAAGACAAGTCTGATAATAGTATATTAATATGCTTATTTTATGTTTATTCTAAAATTAAACTGAGAATTGAAATTCATGTAGACAACCTATTGAAATGCTAAAAATCATGATCATTTAATTTGACAGCATGATTTCAAAATATTGATTACTACTGCCTATGAATCATAGTTGGAAGGAGCAAAAGTAAATTGTATATCAAAGGTATTGTGCATTATATAGTTTTGCTTTGTCTCATATGGTCACAAGCCTCATGAGGTGATGTAAATTTAAGATATTTAAAATTAAATTTAAAATTCATTTCTTTAGCTATACAAGCTACATTTTTCAATAGAGTGACTTGTATAAAGTAGGCAGTCAATATTGATTTGTTACTGTGAAGTTGAATGATGAGGGGGTTAGCATAATCACACTTCCATAATTAGGTCTTTATGTAAAAAATGGATGAGATTTTCTTATACATCAGAGTTTATCTTAAAAGTTTCAACTTCTTTACATCTAAGAGCAAACTTACACCATAGAAAGCAATAGGTATTTTTAATCAGTTGTTGAAAAACTCCCATTGCATTTCCCTGGGCTGTGTTTTCCATGCCACATTGAATCTCAATAAACTGAAACTCCTGAGTGTACATCTGAGGGTGTCCAAGGGAATTCATCAGTAGCCCCCTGTTTACCCATTGTAGCCAAATGTTTACAAGTTTTTTGTCCAAAAAATGTCACTGTAACAAGTAACTTTATTTGTTGCAGATGAGGCTAGAAAAGAATAGATAGATTGAGACACTGTACTTGATTCAATTAACTTTTCTAATATTCCAAAAACTGCACTAAACTCTGGGGATATGAAAATAAAAAAGTCACTCACCAGTATTTAACAAATCCTTTATCTTAAACTGTGATGTTCAAACAGTATGACCAAATCTGACCCAGCAGAATGGTGTTCCCTGAACTCTTTCCAGCTAAATGCCAAATTTTGAAGGATATATAACATGTGTTTTGATTTTAAACTCTGTACACCTATTTCTGTAACCACATCTGTCAGGCTGAATGCTACACTATTTGCAGAGCAAGGTGCAACTTGCTTTGAGTCAGAGGTAAGAGATGAAGCAAAGAATTAAATGCATGCCAAAGAAAATGTTTTCTGGAACATTTAAGATTGTGGTCTCATGAGAACATAACAGAGCTTGTGCAGGGCAGTAAACCTTTCTTTCTAAAATCAACATGATACTTAATGGATAACAGTAAATACTGCAGTAACTGTGGATTATTTAATAGACACTCTGAAATGGTACACTGTAGAGATTTTGTTCTATTATTACAGACTTGTGGGTAGTATTGTTTTCAGTCCTAATTTTGTCAAGTGTTCTGCCAAAATTTTTAGTATTTACAAGTAACCCATAAATGTAAAAATAGTGGAAAATACAGACATATAAATGTAACCTGAATATGTAATTTAACGACTATATGAGGAGTATATATATGATAGTAAAACTGGAACTACAGAACAGAGAGAGCACCAAAAAAGGGTTAATATCAGTGGTCTACATGGATAAACCTAAAAGAAATGTTTTGAAGTAGAGGTGGAAAATGTTTGAAATCAACATGAACAACTGATATTGGTTCTGTTTGAAGATAACTTGGAATGTGAGGGTACTAGCATCATGGGAAATGAGCCTGGAGATGTAAGGATGTGGCAGAACCTGAGATACCTGAATATCATGGAGAATAATTTTGTGTATCATAAAAGGTGATGAGCAGAATTAATTGAAAAATGGATATGAATTATGATGCAACAGTTTAGGTTTGGTAGACTCAGGAAGGTGAAGATTTTGAGGTGAGAGTTTTGAAACAGCTTATAGAATAAACAATTTTATGATGCAGTATATTAAGATAGAAAGTATCATGCTCATTAAGGTTTTACAGAAAGCTCCTGAAATGAACAACAAATTTGAAACTTTTATCTTCCAGTCATTAGTCATGTTAAAGAACATAGTAGATTGTACGGTTGTGTTAGTGGTGACAATCAAATAGTAGAGTCACATTACGGCAGGCTGTAAGCTGAGTGGTTGAAGATGGTTCAGTTCTCAGTGTCCACCTTACCCCCAGTAGTTATTCTGAAGCATGACCTGAAGTGTAGACTATCTGGATACATTATCAATCCTGTTTTACACCACCACTTAAGAAGTCTTGATGGTGCAATAAGATTTTGAGGAGTGTTGTTTCACCCTCCCTCATGGTCATGATTTTCTTTTTGTTTGATGACCATTTGCTAGAACATCTGATAATGTAGCAGCTACACAGCAGCATTTACAACAGTGGAGATCACAAACCTAAATAGTGCAACATAGATTAAAAAGTCAGAAAAAAAATTAATATCAGAGGTTACAGTCTGCTTCTAAGCCAGTAATCAAGAGTGCCTAAATTAAAGCAAGATTATAGATCCCATTCCCAATCCAAAGTGACCTCAGAATCAGATATAGTTATATTATCCAAATTATTTAATGTTTTTGTCCCCCCAACCTCAGATTTTTTGTTTAATTTCCCAGAGCTTTTACATTACAGGTGCATGGATGGGGGCTCAGTCTTCTTCCCCTAAAACAGCACATGTTCTTTCTATAGAGGACGATATGCTATGCAAAGAGGTTCCGTACTGAATCACTGCCTATTCAGTTTCATGAACAAGGACATTGTCTGGTACCCCTTCTCTTCTCTGATAGATCTTATGAAATATATCCACTCCCTTGGCCTTTTTTAATGTACAGAGTGAAGAGGCTTAGAGAGAGAACAAATAGTCTGTAATTCCCTTTGAGGGGTTAGGATTTCATTTCTCAAAATGAGGCCCAGTGCTATAACAATGCAGCACTGCTCAACTGGAATGGTCTGGCCCTAGGAAATCAAAATTTTAGTATCAAGATAAATAGATAGACTTAAAGGAAAAGAGAAGTAGTATTTCTTACTCATAAAGTCAGTAAAAAGGAGATAGTCTCCAAATAGGCACCATCTGTTCTCTAATCCTCCTCCAAGTTTTATTTCTATGGAAGTTCACTTGTCAACAAGCTAAAAAAAAAAATCTAGCTCCTATAAAAGGTCCTAGAGTAGTGTTTTGATGAAGATGAAGATAAGAGCCTTTTTTCCTAGTAATGAAGCAATAGAGGATTTTAGATTTCAGACTGTTTGGAATGGTGGGGTATATGCCATTTAAATGTTACATAATGATTGAATTAGTTACCAAGAAAATCAACCAATTCATCATAAGTAAATTATACCAAAGTAAACTGGTGGCTCATGAAGAAAAACAAATCCAACAGTCTATTTTACAGAGCATGTGTTAGCTAGTTCACAAATAACTTCTGTCCAGGTATTAGACTCATGAGTGATTAAGGATGCAAAAAGAAATAAGAATGGAGGTGTTACAGATAAAATAGTTAATAGTATGCTTAAAGCAGCAAAAGAGGACAGAAGATACCTAGGAAAATAAAGAAAATATAATTAAAATCTGAAGAGTGGTAATCTGTCTTCTTGATCCAAATATCTTAGGCAACCCCTGTCTATGTCTCAAATAGAAAACTACTTGATTCAAACATTTTGGAGAGAAGTTGTCATTATGAAAACTGTTTAATTCCAGAAGTATCCTAATAGTTTTCAGCTTGAGGTCTTTGGTTCAGATCATCTCCTGTGATTTGAGGATAATGTTGTTATCTTTGGTAGAGATTAAATATAAATGTCAATTGCTTGAAGTTTCACTGCTCAGAAAGCTAACAGTACCTGATAGGATTCTTTCTATCAGTTTTAGAAGACTATTCTTCTTTACTGTCTTATCCAGAACACCAGATATCCAGACATTAGGTCATACAAAGATAATTTAGGAGAATGTTGAAGAAGGCTGCCAGTATCTACTGATGAGAATAGGTGCATTGCATTAATCTTTTGAAATATTTGACTATGTCTGCTTACACAAATGTGAGATGTAGACTAGAAGATGATATTACAAGGCACGTGGTTTTCAAATTGTAATGGGGAAGTTAAAGCATCTTGTGAAATAATAAGAATATGTATATGTTTGTCTCTGCCCCTGGTTGCTGACATAGAGTTCTTAAGACCTTTGTAATTTCTTTAGTAGGAACATCTGACACAGAGCTTCTAAATTCCTTGAAATTTTTCTGAGTGATAGGAGCATCTTTTGTGCTAATGAGACCAAGCTTGGGGAACTCCTGGGTTGCCTCAGGATGGGATCTGCTTGCCAGAGGAAATAACCAGGTAATTAAAAGGTTAGTACTTTCAGCCCCACCTCTAACTTCCAGAGAGAGGAAAGGGGCAGAAGGTTGAGTTGATCACAAATGGCCAATGATTTAATTAACTGTGCCTACATAATGAAGCCTCCATAAAAACCCAAAGGAGAGGGTTTGGATAGTTTCTGGATTGCTGAACACATAAAGGTACTAAGAGGGTGCATCTCTTCCATCCGGTTTTTTGTTCATCTGTATCTTTTGTAATTTCCTTCATAATAAGTCAAAAAAACATGTTTCCCCAAGTTCTATGAGATATCCTAGAGAATTACTCAAACCTGGGGAGGGGGTTGTGGGAACCCCAATTTATAGCAGGTCAGTCTAAAATATAGACAACAACCTACTATTTGCAATTGGCACCTGAAGTGGGGGAGCAGTCTTGCAGGACAAAGCCCTTAAACTGTGAGATCTGACTCTAACTCCAGGTAGATAATATCATAAATAAATATTATAGACAGTGAACACTAGGTTGTTGTCTACCGAATTATATGGTATATAGGGAAAAAACCTACACACCTGGTGTCAGAAGTGTTTGTGGTGAGTAGTGTGTGAGAGTGCAAAAACAATTTGCTTTTGACTATCTCTTATGCATCATGATAGGAATTAATTTCTTTTTCATTAAAACAAATGACAGTATCTTCGCTAGGGAAGTTTGAGTGACGCTGAAACTGTGGCTAATTTGATTTTCAGAATTCCTCTTGTTCCTTATATCCTTTCTGAAAAATGGAAGTTATATGGATTATAAAGTTTTTAAATAGCAGTGGAGTTTTACACTCTTTCATAAACAATTCCTAATTAAATGAGTGTTTCTGTTGCTAAAGAGCTTGAAATTCACTAGTTAGAAAACACAAAACAGAGCAACTTTTTATTTTTTTTTTTTTTGCTGCCATTAAAGACATAGCTCTTGGGCAGGGAAAGGCTATCTGAAAGTAAGTGAACAATGACCAACCCATTCATAATCCATTTCAGGGGAAAAGTATAGAAAATCCATTTGGAGACATTTGAAAGTATCCTGAGGTTTGGGCTCCAATGTGTTGTGTACCTTCACAATTTACCAGGATTATGATGGTAACAGATACATCAGAGACAAACTCAGGAGTTTTAGCATAAATATTTCCCAGCAAAATTTATTAAGTACAATGGCAAATTTATCCTTACTGTGGTGGTTGTTTAATGTTAAATTTTTTTTAAGGCTCCACCTGAGGTCTTCCAGTGCTATTTAGCAGCCAGTCTCAGAGATACTGAGGGCTACTCTCATGGTTGGCATTGGAATTTCTCACAGTGATCATACAGGAAATTTCCTTTAGCTTTTTATGCTTATAGGGATAAGCATAAACTCACATTCATGATTTTCTGCATTATAATAATCATCATAGAATGTAATAGAGCACTAAAGATTTCTTTAATATGCTAATCATTCTTAATTGATGCTGCTAAGGTCAGGGAATTTTGTTGTTTCCAACAGTTTCTAAAATCATGAAAGACCACACATCCATTTTCAGTGTATACCTAATGCTTCTCATCTCTAGCCAACCACCAAACTCTAAGAGAGGTTGATTTAGTTTTAACATCTTGACAAAATTTTTATTTGATAAGGGGATTACATACTTTATATCTTCTCTTTTCATTTTCAAGATATGACCAAGCCACAGACAAGATTTTGTCTTAATTTTCTAAAGGGATTTCTAGTAAGTTTTATTTTTTTGTTGTTGTTTCATGTTTTTGTTTTTGTTTTTGCCTGGGAGTATAATATTAGAAGGATTGATAAAACATACGATTCCCTCTTCTACCACACTTTGACTATTGGTTGGAACTTCTGATTTTAAAAGGTAAAGTCCTTTTTAAATTATTAAAAATATTTTTAAAATTATTTTTTTATTTTTTGCTAGTATTATGCAAGCTTTTGTAGAGATTTTGTAGGTTTATCTGAACCTTCATGGATTCAGCTTCAATAATCCTACCTATGACATGAAACTTTTGCCTACAAGTCACCTAGCACCTTCTTGAGATCTTCAACTGGGCTTAATTTAGACATGAGGGTACCTGTAAGTTAAGGTCCAAATTATATATGACCACTTTATGAATAGGATAGTCCTCAGGGACTTCAAGGGGGGGCACTTAAAATAGCAATTGCATTTACTCTTCAAGTCATTCCCTATTAAGTTAGTGGGTGTGATATAACAGAGGAGGAAAAATTTCCCCCTGGTTCAGTTGTGGGCATGTGTGATATAAACCAGGATGGAATGTTGAGAACTAATGGAGATAACTAGCAGTGTAACAGAGGGAATGGCGCTACCAAGAAAAAAAAATGGCAAAAATATTTTCTGTCTCTTTAAAACTTCTCTGACTCTTTTTGGGAACTATGGGCTAGCCTGCATCCCTGCCTTGGGCAGGAAGATTGTCTTTTATTCTTTGTTTTACAGCAGATAGCTCAGCCATCCTAGGTGGGTACCAGCCTCCCAGGTGGACCCAGGTAGATAGAGGTCACAGGATTTGTCTTCAACAGAGATGGGACTATTAGAATCATTAACACAGTAGCCTAGACTGAGGGCCCTCCTTTTAAAAGCTCTGTATTTCTGCTTATGTTCAGGAAATTTGGATTTTGAAACAAGAGTCTACGATTTTTCCTCCTTTGCTGGCAAAATAATAGACTTCTCTTTCCTGCTCCTCAACTATTTGTTCTCATTCCTCTGATGTGGCCTCAAGGACAAGAGCTGAGCTTTCAGTAACAGATTTTGGTGTCCCTGGGCAGGCCCGCTGGCTTCCTGGTAGAATGGCACCCTGCAACTGCTGGAGGAGGCAGAGAGCAGCTCCAGGTGAAACCGTGGGCAGGAGTATCACCTTTTCAAGTAAGAAATAAAGGGAATCTCCCAGCAGCTGTGGGGAGCCAAATTAACTCCAAGGAGTCCCATCTTTTTCTCCTCAAATATATAAAGTTCTAAACAAACTGAACTGAGTTGAGGGGAAGAAAATGGATTTGGGAAATTTCTGGACACCATGGCCATTTGTTTATTCAGTAAGTTCCCCACAGTGCACACCAAGACCCCAATTTCACTCATTTGGGGAGAGTTTTAATAACTTTTCTGTTGGTTTATGGAGGCATGGCATTTGAGGGGTGAAATTGTGCAGTTAAGTGGAACTTGGGACCCTGGTTTGGATTTGGAGCTCATTTGAGGTTCCCAGGGAACAGGGGTACTAAGTGCCATTTGGGTAGAGTTTTGAACCTTCCAGCCCTATGACAGGGCATTTGCAACACCATCCGAGGTGTCATTTATGGTGGCATTTGTTCCCTTTGAATTCCCATTTGTTTGATAGGCCTGGAATTTTGTATTGAGAATCCTTTGTGTTGTCTTCATTAGGTATTTGTGAGTTTTGTTGCAACACACAAAAGTTCCATCTAAAAGTCCCTTGGGAAAAATTTTGGCTGAATGGTCTGTGAACCTACATCTGAGGAAAACAGTTTTATCGTTATCCAATATATGTGCTGGTGTGTGAGGAAAAGTGGCTGTTAAATGAAACTTTAAATTGTACTGGTTTATAACTGAAATTTTTCTATCAAGGGTCAGGTCTTAGAGGCCTGAGATGAAGTTAAAGGTATACTTTCTTTTATTTACACAGTTGGATTTCCCCAGCGGAAGGGGAAACCGGTGGGCATGGCCAATCACCACATGGCAAGGGGGCTGGGGAGAGAGTGCTTGTTGCCCAGCTTCCCCCATCCCCAGGCACATGTGTGACAGTCTGGGGAGGTGTGCCAACTCCCTTGCAGGTTCAAGCTTGCACTGATCACCCCCCAGCCAGAGGCCAGCACCCAGTTCAGGAAACAGCCCTGCATGGGGAGTCTGGAGTCCGGCCTGGGGCAACTAATGACCACCACAGCCATCTTGACACCAAGGGAGGGGAAACAGAGTGGGGCTTAGAGAAAAATACTTGCCACTTGACTGCCCCAACCCCCCAGGCATGCATGCTCTACAGTGCAGTGAGGTGCCAGGGACAGAAGCCGGCAATCAGCCCAGAAGCAATTCCTTCCTTCCTCTGTGCTGATCCCAGCCTAATGCAACTGTGTATTGTACTCTGCAGAATTTCTATATACCTTTGGTGTTTGCCTAGAACAGGAGCGGGATACTTAAGAAAATTTCTTCTTATTTGCACACTGCAAAAGTGGACCACTTGCACACCAAGTGGACCAACAGTGGACAATGTGATGAAGGCGGGATCAGCAATCCTCTGCGCTTTCTGCACTTCCCCCATTCTGGGTTGGTAGTACCGGTGTGATTTTTGGCAGAGCCTCAGCCCATTGTTGTGTGGGAAAAGGGTGGACAGCCGGAGCCCCAGCCCACCGAGCACCTGCTGCTGCTGTGAGGGGTGGCGGAGAGCACAACTGGAACTCTTCAGTCACATGGCCACTAAATTATAACTTTGGCTTAAGAGTGTTCTCAACTTCTAGGACCAGGCATAAAACTCAATTTGGCCAGGGATCACTTTGTAGCCAGAGGAAGACAATTTATGTAGAGTTAGTGTGCTTTTTAATAAAAAGGAAGGACATAAGAAAGAGCATTGCCCCCAAATTACAAAGGCTTCCAGATAGTAAGAAGCCTCAGGAGAGAAAAAGTTTCTTCTTTTTTTTTTTTAAGTCCGGTACTCAGATGGTGAAGGTGGGGGCCAAAGCTCCCCTACCTCCAAATATTCCCACAAGAGCCCTGGGAAAAATTGAGAGTGGGGATTTGATTGGTGCCAAGCTACATAGACAGAAGCAGTCTGGCAAAAATATTTTCTCTCTCTTTAAAGTGTCCCCTAGTTTTTGGGGGAACTGCAGCCTGGCTTGCCTCCCTGCTTTGGGCAGGGAGAATGCCTTTTGTTCTTTGTGTTACAGGAAATAGCTCAGCCATCTCAGGTGGGCACCAGCCTCCCAGGTGAGCCCAGGTAGGTGGAAGTCACAGGCTTTGTATTTAGCAGAGATGAGATGATTAGAATCATTAACACAGTAGCCTAGAACTATGGGCCCTCCCTTTAAAAGCTCTGTATCTCTGCTAATGTTCAGGAAATTTGGATTTTGAGATGAGAGTTTACCATTTTTCCTCCTTTGCTGGCAATGTAATAAACTTCCCTTTCCTTTTCCTCAACTAGTTTTATTGTTCTTCTGATGTGGCCTTGAGGACAAGTGCCAAGCTTTTGGTAATACCAGCTGAGTGGTTTGTTGGCTCTGAGGGAAAGTTTGTACAGCAATTCTAAAGTTAATGTCAATTAATATTTTTGTAAAGTTGTTTTTTATTAAAGAAATTTTATTTTGTTAGTTCAAGGGCAAAATAGGAAATTCAGTGCTTGATTCCTTAGTACCTTCAATGATATTACATTTTATCTTTCAGTTTACTAGCTCACAAAGACCTATTTTTTTTCCAATATGTTTAGAGTATCTAAAAGTATCTTTAACAAGAGATTCTCTCCTTTGATGCTCAATGCCTGGGGTGAGAGCCGGTAATTGTTTTATTTGAAAGGCCAGCAATTATTCTGAGTCTTAATCTGTTTTGGTACCAAGCTCTTTTATTCAGTGAGATGTTGAAGGACTGGCAATTACTAAGCTTTATTTATAATAACAATCTAAAGAAATGTGTTATTATACTGCATAAACAGCATTTTAAAAAATGTTATAAGTATGGATGCGGAGATACAAGGATCTTTTCACTTAATATTTTCTATATTCGAAATCTTACTTCACAGACCCATGACTCTGAGGCTTAACTCAGATACTATGATTACCTAGTATCCATGGTATACAGCAATATTTTTTTCAAACTATGTCCTTAATCATGTGTTTATTTATAAACAGCATAGAGATTCATGCTAAACTATAAACAACTAACTAAATATAAAGAACATAATTGATTATAAATTGAACACATTGCATATAGTACAGACAAATATATCAAACAATTGATTTGCATGTATTAGTGTTTGGATTTGCATTGTAAATGTGCTTATTTTTGAGGAATGTCCAGTAAGTTTGAAAGCTAATGATCTTCTGGTCATTCCCATAATCTAGTGTTCTTTTAAAAGTTTTTCTTCATTTCAGACTAAATAATGAATCAATATAGTTGGAACTATATTGATATAGACTCCATCAAATATATTTACTTCTCCTTGTGATCGTGTTTTTGTGATTATTGTCCAAAGTATCCTATTTGGAACTCAATCTTGAGGATGTACTTGCTTTGAATAACTATTTAGAAATCATATTCCCATTCTGTCAGTAAAATCAGGGACAGATTTTTATAGTTGATAGCCTGAGGACATATTTGGTCTTATGGTGAATATTTTTTTAAAAACCTCAGTCTGCCTAGGAAGCTGACATTGCTGCTATTTCTGTTTATAAGAAAAAAGTACCCAGAACTTGGAGAAAGGCAGAAGAAATTTGTGGGTATAATTTCAGTGCCGTGCTGGCCTTGCACCAATGATGAATTTTTGTATTGACTGCGGTATTTTATAATTCTGTTTGGAAAGAGTTTAATTTGTAGATGCTTAGCTAGTAGAAATCCAAATTATTTCTAAATGGAAAAAATAAACCAAAGTTTTAGGTTTATTGCCCTGTTGGACATTAACCATTTTGTATCTATCTTAGAATTGTTTTATTATCATCTTTCATCTAACTACCTATAAATATTAATAACTAGATTTTGAACTTTTTTGAGTTGTTATTAACATTTTAATGGTTCCTTCTTTAAATGTTAAGATAAATAAACAATTTTACATGTCTTCAGTTTATATTTGGAAATTTAAAATTATGTGTTTTGTATACATTTTGGAAATTATAATTTAACATATAATTTCAAGTCAGTGAATCTCTAGCCTTTATTTATTTGTTCAAATGCAAATTAAGTTATAGAGTCTTTAATGATTTCTTCTCAGTTCATCCAGATTGCAAATTTTTAACTTCATGCTGAAAAATCTATTTTTGAATGGTAGCTACAACCCTAAATCCTATAAATAGACATAGTAAGAGTAAAGACCAATGGCTTTGGTTAGGTCAACACCATATGAGATGATCTACTTTGACATTTACATTGTTAGTGTGATCTCCTTCTATAAACAATAATCTGAATCAAAGATACCCTAAGAAAAATATCTCATTAAGAAAAACACTTATATAGAATATGATAGTGTCTTTATATATGGGAATAAAATGTTGTACCAACTAATATTACCTGTGAAGTATTGATCATGATTCTCTTGAATTGCTCCCTCCCCTAAATAGTGATTGTGCTGTCAAATTTTAACAAGATGTTAGTCCTAAATTAATCTCATTAATATAATTCATGTTGGCATTGAATGATACTAGCATTCCCTACGCTTTTCAGATAAAATGGATTTTGTAAAGCAGTGGTCCCCAGCCTTTTTGGAACCAGGGACTGGTTTCATGGAAGACAATTTTTCCACAGAATGGGACAAGGGGAATGGTTTTGAGATGATTCAAGTGCATTACATTCATTACATTTGCAGTCACTCCCCAGTGCCTCAGCTCTGCCTTAGATCATCAGGCATTAGATTCTCATAAGGAGTGCAAAACCTAGATCCCTCACATGTGCATTTTACAGTAGAGTTCATGCTCCTATGAGTATCTAATTCTGTTGCTGATTTGACAGGATGTGGAGCTCAGGTGGTGATGCAAGTGACAGGGAGCAGCTGTAAATACAGATGAAGCTTGACTCACTCATCTGCTTTGCTGTGCAGCCCAGTTCCTAATAGGCCATGGACCAGTACCAGTCTGCAGCCCAGGCTTTGGAGATCGCAGTTGTAGAGAATATATTATGTGAATAACAATGGAATAAATGATCTGTTTAACTGGAAACAGCATAAAAGAAAGGGATATATAGAGGCTTTTTTTGAACATTGGTTTTTCTATCATGATAAAATAGAAAATTATACACTTTGAAAGCAAATAGAAATAAATTCATGTCCCAATTAATTTTTATAAATTATTTTTTTTAAAAAGAGATGACAAAACCTGTTATTTGTTTCAACAACAAAAACAATTATAGGGGTGATTACTTCAAGTAAGGTTACATATGTGAAAGTCTCATTTAATGACAATGTAGATGAAAGTTAAAGAGCTTATTAAGTGCATATATGTATATAATAATGCACTACAATGTCATGTTATGTGTAGGTGTATTATTATACTGTCCTATAACTGGATAGTTTTCACTCAACAGAGTATACATCTATAGTGAACTTGCTTAAGACTAGGATTACAAAGAACAATAGAAATAAGACAGGGATTGGTAGTTCACAATCAAAAATAGTCTGTGTATATAAATATTCATGATTTTTTGGTGATCTATTTTGTTGAGTCATTTTATATTGCTAGGCTATGAATAGAACAAAATTAAATTACTTTCTATACTACTGGTTTAACATTTAAATTCATAAATTCCTTTTATTATTGTTTTCAAAATAACAATTATATACATTGTTATAAGATGTTTATTCTGAAAAATTTTCACAGTCATTACCCCATAAATTTTTATAATTCTGCAAAGTGTCAATTCAATAATCAGTACACTCAATATAGTATGGAAAGAATTGAGTATAGGGAAGTTAAGCGATTATAAGAATATGCCAACATGTGTTAAAGGTGAAATAAACAAACAAACAAATGTAATATAGTACACTGGAATATTTAAGTGATTATAATTTGGGGTAGGGACAAATTAGAAGATAAAATAGAAAAATCAAACATTTTATAGAAAATGTACCTTTCAGTGTATAGTTTTGGGTTATTCTATTTATAGTCTAATATTTTATGCTTTATTTTTGTATATGTGTACAGATATACACATACACACACAAACACAGATAGTAACCATAATAATTAATAAAAAGATTTTTGTAATGTACTGTAATATCTTGAATTAACCAAGAATCATGCTTGTATTGATTTTTCTTATCCAAAGCTTCTTTTTGAGAAAATAGTGCATTTGAGGACCACAAAATATCACTATTTCATTAGCAAATTTTACAACGTAATGCCAGATATACTGGACAGTGTGTGGCTACTCTGTATAAAACAAGATGGACCCCCATTAAAAATTGGATTCAATGTAGAGATGGATGACACTACACACAATAAGAAGGTATTTTAGAGTTTTATCATTGACATAATGTAGCTTTTCTTGTGAGGACTGCACAAGTCTCCCAAGACATCCAAAAATGGCTTCAAACATCAGGCAAAGGAGATTGGTTTTTTTTTGTGCTTAGGGCAGAGGCTTATATGGTTGGAATTTCCTGTATCTGCCAAAGTGGCAAGCAACCACGGTTTCTTGTAAGTTTGATCAGATGTGAGACAGAAGGAGAAGAGGGAGGCAGAAGTCAGGTTTAAGAGCTGTTCATAAATAAACAACAAATAATGGAGTCAGACTCCATACAATAGGAGACAATGGAGTATTATAATTAGTAATACTCTATTGGCTGCTTTTAGTTTTCAGTCAGAATGTTTGGGGCTAAATTCTGACTTGTTTCTGACATGGGCTCTGTGTGACTTTGAAAAAGTTATACAACCTCCTTGTGCTTATTTTTCTTCTTCAAATTGAGTGACTTATAGATTACTGTAAGAAGTGCACATAACCAATAATAAATATCTCAAAATTATTAACAATTATACCTGTGACTAAAAAATAAATTTAATATTTTATTTTAGCTATTTTTCATAAATGAAACAAAGCAATCAAATCTGTGGCAATATATAGTATTTTCATTGTGGTCCTGAAGTTTCTCACTGACAAGAATATTATACATATTACAAGATATTCTGTGGGGCCACAGATATATCTGATTTTAATGAGTTCTAAACTATTATTTTCCCACCTTACCTTGAGGGCTGGAGTCTCCAAACTTATATGATAACTACAAGTTTGAGCTTTTAAAAGAATATTTCTAATAAGAATATTTCTAATAAGAAAACATTGTTGAGTTTCTTTGTGAAGCAGGTTAACTTTTAGTTAACCAACAAATTTAATGAAAGGTAGAAAATCTGTATTGCTAAATTCAAGTAATTAATTTTAGTTTAACAGAATAAAAATGAAAAGGTTATTTCTTAAAGTTTTTCCTTTTTCTCTTATTTTTCACTTGTGTAAACTGTTTATATTTGTTTTCCTACCATATGAATATATCTCAAGATACAAGTATCACGTATATCCATTCTGCACTGACATTTGTTTTAAAAAATGATTTTCAGTTTGTGTAATTATGCTACCAAGATCAATTAAAAATTATAATCACAATTATTGACAAAGAACATTAGAAAAATTTAAATCTCTTAAAATTATCAGGCGAGTGAATTTATGAAAAATATTTAGACTGAAAGTATTAAATGCGTAACAAGTGTTATACATTATTTAATATTGAAAGAGGAGTTACATACATGCTTGAAGCTCTGACTTGGGCAAAGATAATAATATTAAACTGAAAATTATCTACCTTTACAACTATCAGAATAACTTTTTTATTTCAGCATGTTGCAGTAGTACAAATGTTTAGGTTACATATATTGCCTTTGCCCTGCCCAAGTCAGAGCTTCAAGCATGCATATAACTCCTCTTTCTAAATATTTTTCACAAAGAATCTCAACAATGTTTTCATTTACGAAAAAGAAGACTTAACTTATACATTTTCTATGTTTAATGTAGTGTCTTTCTCCTTAGAGTTTAACAGATTTTGAAAATTTTGTGCCATTTTTTAAAAGTATATTTGTATTATACTTTCTCACATTTCCCCCAGAGCAGTAGAATACACATCAGTTGTACAATGTCCTTCTTCTTTCAAGTTTACGCTATTGAGATGTTACAATCATAATCTCATTCACTTAGAATAATTTCCCCAGTTCCATCCAAGTTGCAACAAAAGACATTATTTCATTTCCTGTTATAGCTGAGTAGTACTCCGTGTGTGTGCGCGCGGTGTTGAAGTCCTTGGCAATTAAGATGCTACTGTTTATTTCTTGGCTTTGATCTAATAGAATTTGCTTTCTTAATTTGGGAATGCCTGTGGTAGGTGCATATATATTTTGGATTGTTAAGTCTTCTTGTTGAATTACTTCCTTTACCTCTAGATAATAAACACTTTTGTCTTTTTATGACATTGTTGATTTAAAGTTTCTTTTATCTGATATGGGAATGGCTATACCTGCTTGTTTTGGGTACCCTTTGCATGGGATATTTTTTTCCATTCCTTTATCTTGAGTCAGTGAGAGTCCTTGCAAGTTAAATGTGTTTCTTGGAGACAGTATATATTTGGATTGTGTTTTTTATTCTTCAATCAGTCTATGTTCATTAGGTGGAGCATTCAGAATCTTCCTGTTTAGTGTTAATATTTATTGATGGGTTGGATGT
>VBSM01000605.1:26368340-26408194 GCA_008086735.1 Cheirogaleus medius | reverse complement strand
AGGGCAGGGCTAATAGTGACAAATTGTCTTAGTGTTTGCTTATCTGAAAGTCCTTCTTTCACCATCATTTATGAAATTTAGTTTCCAGTATAGAAAATTCTTGGCTGGATGTTGTTCTGCTTAAGAATACTAAAAATGGGGCCCTTATCCCTTCTGGCTTATAAGGTCTCTGCTAAGAAGTCTTCTGTTAACCCGATGAGTTGTCCTTAATAGGTTAGTTATTGCTTTTATCTTATAGCTTGTAGAATATTCTCCTTCATTTTTACTTTGACCAAACTGGTGACTATGTGTTTTGGAGATGTCATATTGCTTTGAATCTTCCCAGTTTCCCCTGGCCATTAGACACTGGATATCTGAATCTCTGGTGTTACCAGGGGGGTTCTCCTAAATAATTACCTCAAATTAGTTTTCCATACTTATTGATTTTTCTTCTTCTCCCTCCAGGATACATATAATTCTACATTGGCTCACTTCATATAATCCCATATTTCTCTGAATAATCATTCATTCTTCTTTCTTTATTTTATTTATTTATTTATTTATTTATTTTTGCATCTTTGAATGACTGAGCTAGTTCAAAAGCTTTGTCTTCATATTCTGAGATTCTTTCCTATGCTTGGTTTAGCCTGTTGTTTAAGCTTTTGCTGTATCTTGAAATTACCTAAATGATTCATTCACTTCTTTAATTTCTGTTATATACTTTTTTATATTGTTTATCTCTTTAAAGGCTTTTTCATTTTTTTCATTCATGTCCTGAAATAATTTTTGGCTTCCTTGTGTTGGTTTTCAATTTTCATTTCAATCCCATTCACCTTATTTGCCATCTATACTCTGAATTTCATTTCTGATATTTCAACAATTTCCTGTTGGTTGGAGTCCATTGCTGTGGATCCATTGTGATCCTTCGGGGATGTCAACCTAGCTTGTTTTTTCATTTTGCCAGAATTATTTTATTTGTCTCTTCTCTTCTGAAATCTCTTCTTTCACCTCAGGGCAGATAGATTTTTGGCACAACATATTCTCTTTTGCTGGGAACTCTCCTACTTAGTGACAAGGAGTGGTCCCTGGCACACACTTTTGTGTCTTAGTCTAGAGGATTGACCTGGCAGGAGAGAAGCAGATGCACTAAGAACCTGTAATAATCTGTCTTCTTGCACTGTCCCTTTCCCCTGTGTTTGTCACAGTCTGTCTGGTGTTGGGGGATATTTGTATGGAGCAGTTAAGTTGTTCCCCAGGCTTTTGTGGAAGCTCAGGCAGGGGGCAGAGTGAGGCCTACTCCAAAGAGGAGGGTGGTGTGGGAGTTTTCTCTGCGTGGGCCTCCCCGCACTGGTGGCAGTGTTGACTGGATGAGGCTACTTAGGTACCTGGGGGGAGGTTTCTGGTGATTGGGTCATGTCATTGTGCATGGGGCCGTGTCACAGCAGCCATGAGGCAGGCAGAGTTGGGGTCACCTATGTGTATGGTGCACTGTGTCACCAGGCTCATGGTGCACAGATTCACTGGGGCATGCAGGGCGTGGGTTCATGGTTGCTAGGTGACCAATGGGACCTTGGCTGTTGCCTGAGTAGGTTGCAGGATCACAGTCAGTGGTGGGATGTGTCATGGGACATTGGTAATCCCCTGGGTACATAACGGGACTATAGTGTGCTTTTTTAAACCTAAGCAAAACACTTTAACTGAGATTTCTGGTTAAAATCCCATATGTACTTTATCATTAGAATGCCACGAATAGAAAAATAAATGGGAAAATGAAAAATAAGGAAGTTACAATATTCTGTCCTCAAAAAGGGAGTTACAGTATTCTGCCCTCAAAACATTATGCCTTCTGTGTCTTAAAGGGTAGCATTGGAATTATTCTTTTCTTAAACAAATTTACAGTATTTGTCCCCAATCTTGAACTCTCACTGAGATTTTCATCTTCCACTTATGGCCAACAATGTGTTAACTCCCTTTATCTGCTGGTCTGTCTATCTGTCTATCTACTTAACCACCTATGTTGTTTAGGCTTTTGGGAGACAATTATCCATGGATCTCTCATGTTTTCCAGAGGAACTGACTGCCCTTTTTTTTAAAAAAAAAAACAAAAAACTAGCTTTTCAAGGGATTTTTTATAGCAAACAGCATTGAAAGATAAAGTCTTCTTCCAAAGCAAAGGGTATGTTTACTTAAAACCTTGGAAAACAAAGATAGCATTTTCCTTAGGAGCCAAGGACAGGCAAGCTTACTGGGCATTACAAAAAATGAAAAGTTCCTCAGGTTCAGGGTTCCCCTATATAACTCAACCCACTATTTGTGCAGGTATCTTCTGGCTCTCTTTTTGTCACTCTGTAGAAATGGTGACTTGGGATACTGGTCCAAAACAATGCTGATCCTCTGGCTACTACTATTGCTCTGAATATACTCTTTTGACCTAGCAGTCTTATACCTTCTTCCTGAATCCTTATTGTGGCAGACAATTTGTTAACTTGCAAGGGAGATAAAATCTCATATCCTTACCAGCCTTAACAGGAGTTAGACATATGAGAACATTGTTTTATGGTTATAATTGCTGTAATGACTAGGGGGTGGATTGTGTTTTTAGTGTTTTCATGCTTAGGGATTCTAATGTGATAATCATGAGGTATCTTTAGTAGCTCTTTGTACTACTTATAGGAGAGGATATCTTAAAGAATTCTAATTATATTAATAAAAATTTTGTAAATGTTACAGTAACTACATTCCTTCCAATTTAGCTGACTCAAGGGATACACAAAGAGCAGAGTTGATTTCAATAGAGAAAACCTCAAGAAGCAAGGCTGGCCCCATCTTTTGCTGCTGTCTAACCTCAAAGGAAACACATTATTGGTTGATTACAGGCTTGTTGTTAAGGTGAAAGTCTTAGGAGAATAAAAACTGAGAGACTGCTGGGAAAAAGCCTGATTCTCAATGCCATATAGTGCCTTGAAAGAAATTCTGTCCTAATTCTCAAGAGAGAAAAATATTTGAAAGGATGTTTGAGTTTCTCTTTTCCTCTATGAGAAAGACTACTTTATCTGTTTGTTGAGAGGGAATGATAAATTTTAAAAGCCATGTTGATCAGGAGGTAGGACCTCTAGATTAAGAAAGCCAGCCTTAAAAACCAGCATTCAAACCTTGCCTCATGGACTCTTGTGCTCAGATACATTGTGTATCTACGTGCAAGCAGTGCATCCGTGCCCTAGCCATGTCACTGCTACCCAACTTCCAGTTTCTCAGCCTGAAATTGGATGCAGTTAGCCCGGAATGGAAAGGCACCAAAGTTCAAGCTTAAGGAAAAAAGGAGATAAGAAATTCTGCTGAGATTTAAAATTATTATCTATTAATTTAAAGCAAGGAGATACCATATATTGATTCACAGTTGGACTCTGCATTTGTTTTTCATTTGTTAAGAACCCAAAAAGGAGGAGTGATTAATACTATAATCAACATCCAATAATGAGGACACTAGGAAATTCTTATAATGTAATTCATTTTATGCAAAATTAAAGCTTCTTAGGATTAAACTCTTGCACTTTTCTGATGGGATCTCTCCATGTTGAACTCAGATCAATATTTTCAAATCACAAAATGATCTTTTAAATTTCCTGCAGATACCTGAAATTGTTCCCTTTATTTTTTCAGGAAAAGGCTGATTTCCATATAAGAGTATAGAAAGTCCTTGAGCTTCTGAGGCTTGTTTGTCTTCTTAGGCTCATTTTCCCCTCCAGCTTTATTAAATGCCTTACCCTTTCTAGCATCCTTCAAGAATCAGGTCATAGTCTCTACTTCAAGAGCATGCAATGCCCTTCTGTTCCTCAATTTAATTTAAATACTCCCCTGGCATGCTGTCATGGCACTTATTGTATTAAATTGCAAGCATTTGTCTGCTTGTCCGTTTCCTTCAATGGACTGAGCTCCTCAAAGGCAGGAACCTTAACACTCATTTTCACTCACTATATATCCCAATCCTCAGCACATGGTGGCCAATGAATAAACACTTTTGACATGTTAGACGCTCTGTGGCACAGTTCTGCAATCTCTGGACTGCTTTCTAAATCTGAGAAAGTGGTAGAATTGGAAAAACAAATTCTTGAAATAGAACCTGTGGCAAGTGGATCTTGAAATCCGTAGTTTTAAAGAATTTGTAAGTTTATTATTTTAGAACCTCTTCTCTAATTCCCACCTTATGATTTATTAATATTTAGCTTTTAATTTTAATTTTCTGGATCTCACTCTTATCATCTTATAAATAGTTGACTATAGTAGATGTTCCAAATTAAACTTCTAAAATTCTATTAGTAATAATACAACTGATTAAAAATTAGAATTATCATGGCTATTATGAAGTTTCTTTTCCTAGACAACAAAAAAATACCTTTTTAAAGTTACATAACTCTTTCTCTCAGTAAAATCTTTGAAGTGATTAAGCATTTGTTAATGTATCTCCAAATGGTGCAGGAAAGTTGTAGTTACATTGGTTATTGTACAGTATTGTTTTCTTTGTTGAATATTTCCATAATAAACAATAGGGACACTTAACACTTTAAAAAATGTGGTATAGGGTATAAATATTTAAAGTATACAATAAAATTATAAATTATGCTACCATTTTTAAATCTTTTTTCCGACATCATACTTAAACAACAACCATAAAATTTATGTAAAAATGATGATATATATTTGGGATTAGTCTCTTGCATACATAAAACCACATAAACACAATCCCATGGACATATGTCAGTATAAATTCTGCATTTTGTTTTGTTTTGTATTTTATTTTTCTCATATTAATAGTTTCATTGCTTCATCTTCACGTGTTCATAGCTCTGTGAAGCAAAACTATTATATTGTTACCATGAAGTTAGATGAGGCCAGAGACCATGGCTTCCAATGCTGGGCTGGTTGTTTGTATAATCCAGCTTATTGGTCCAATAAAGTAAAACCTCTGCAGAATATCAGAAATTGTAGCTGTTTACTCCTCTCCCCTATTCCACTAAATGCCATCTCTTTTAAAGCTTTTTAAAAAATCTATTTAAAGCAATGCTTTACAAAGCTTTTTAAAATATTAGCTGTAATGATCAGCCATGTAATATATGTCAAATTAAAACAACGTGATATTAATTTTTCTGAAGTTAGAGATTTTAGGAGATTAGTGTGGCCAATGCCGAAAAGTTTCTGTCTGGCTTCTAGTAACCCAATTCAATAAGGGATTTCATTTTTCCTAATAGGGGTCATACTGGATAGTGCTTCTGCCCTATAATGTATAATAGCTCCTTAGAAGTCAAAAATAAAAGGGACTAAAAACCGTAAAGAAGCTGTGGTGAGAGGCAACTCAAATTCGGACTGAAGGTTCTTCCATGATAGGATTTAAAATACCATAGCCAACTCTGAATTATGAACAGTGTGATAATTTTAAAAACAGAAAGCCATAACATTTTTTGATACTAATCCCTTCAATCTGTGGGGTTGATGACCCTTTCCTTGGATCTGGGCACGTTTGTAACTCTTTTGAGCAATAGAAGACAGCAGAAGTGATTTTATGTGCTTTTTGAGATTAAATCATAAAGGGGATGCAGCTTCTATCTTGTTCTCTTTTTTGTTGTTATTAAATTTTTATTGATAGACAATAGTTATTTATATTTTTGGCTTACAAGTGATATTTCAAAATATGTGAACAATGTGTAGTGATCAAATCAGGGAAACTGGGATATCTATCACCTCAAATATTTATCATTTCTTTGTGTTGGGAACATTCCAAATCTTTCTTCTAGTTATTTTGAAATATGTAATATATCATTGTTAACTACAGTCACCCCACGGTACTATTGAACACTAAAATGTATTCCTTCTATTTAATTGCTTGAGATCTGAGCTGGAAAGTTTGACTACACTAAAGATTATAAAGAAGCCAGGCCATGTGGAGAAGGCACACTCAGGCTTCCTGTTGACAGTCTTAAGTACGCCCAGTGTTTCAATTACCCCTGACCAGCTGGCAGTCATATGATTGAAGAAACCTTCATATAAATCCAAGCCCCATACATGGAGTTACCCAGTCTTTGAGTCTTCATAGAAAATGTCCCAGATATAAGGAGAAAAGGCAAGTCATCACCTTGGTGATGAATTCCTCACCGACAGAATCTCTGAGCTTTAAAAAATACTTGCTTTATGCTACTAAATTGTGGGGTAATCTGAATGTCAGAGATATACTAGATGCTTGGAACAGTAAAATCCTTAGTGTAAACTATGTTGTGTCTATTAATAATATTATCCATAGTTACCTCTAACATTCTCATTTTTGACCCTTTAGGCAAATTTAAAATGCTTAATGATAAAAATGGAAGCATATATATATATCTTTCAAATAATTTATATCTATAAAATATTCATATTATTTGGTAAGGTAAATCAATAGTTACTTTAAATAAAATATTAATTTAGGAATATGGGGATGAATGCTTACAAATGTTTTATTATTTGTATGTTCCTCCTGCACAGTTCAAAGATATTTCAAGTTCTGGTAATTAGTTTGGAAACAAAATAATAGGTAGAAGTTCTCGCAACTGAATCTCTTCAGTCCCTGTCCACACTCTAGTATGCACACTTATCATATTAATTCCTGTTTTTCTGAAAAGTTTTCTTTTCACAGGCATGGAACAATTATTTGCCAGTTCTTAGAATCACAGGTTTTCAGAGACTGGTGATGGAGATATAACTATAAAGTAGTTTGGAAATATTCACAAAGCAGTTCCCTAGAATTAAGAGTTTCTACAGGGTAAGAAGTTAGACCAGACTTTCTTAGCCTTATATAATACAATCACATCGTGTTTATGCTCTCACCAGAGGATTTTCAGTGTCTAGAAGACCTGAATCCCATAACTCAGAATTAAAGCCCTGATAATTAGTTTTTTTATTTGTACCTCAAATCTCAGCTCTGTAGCTACTGGAACTTATACCATAACACTTGCTCTGCTTTGAGTTCAATTTCAAGATACAAACAGACAACGAAAAACAATGATCCCTGAGTGGGGGGAAACCAATGAGTGGAGCACTATATTTACTCTAACTTTCAACCTTGAGATAGTTTCAAGGTGCTAGTGCAGGAAAAGAGAACTCAGTCAGAGCCTCATGGATTTTATGATATAAAGAGACAAGGCAGGGTCCAGGGAGAAAATGACAAGGACAGTGGTGGACAGGTGAGAGAAACACACAGTGAGAAAATCCAGGGATCTACAGAAAATACTTCTCAAGTACTCACTTGGGGCTAGGCTAAGAACCACTAGAGAAAGTTAGAAGTAATAGTGCCTGGTGCCAGGAATACCACCAGAAAAGTACATGTTCCCCAATGTTAGACTGGAAACCTCATGATTCATGAGGATTTGAGAAATGTATACAGAAGAGTCCTGGCTTAGTGGTGGGGAACATTTAACCATAGACTGTACAGTGTTCTGATCCTGCCTAAAAAATAAAGTAATACTTGAAAGGGTCTAAGTGTTTCTAAGTAACATAACTATGTCACAAATAAATATTCAGGAATATTTCTAGGAGTATGCATCAACCAACATAGTAAATTTCACGATTTCTAATATCTCATAAAATGTTACCAAGTATGCAAAAAACAGAAAATAGACTTGTGACCCATAATAAAATAAATAGAATTTAATAAAATGAAACTGAACACAAACTGAGGCAGATGTTAGAGTTAGCAAATATGCTTAAAAAGTTGTTTTGTGCATAGTCCATGAATTCAAAAAGTTAAGAAGAGACATGGAAGATATAAAGAAAAAAAAGGATGATATACATCTTCTGGAGATTAAAACCACACTGTCTGAGGTGAGAAAATTCTTGATAGGATTAAAAGAAGATTATACATTACAGAAAGAGATAATTGAACCTCAAAATAGTTATGGAAAATATTCAAAATGAAACACAGAAAGAGCAGAGAATAATAGAATTAACAAAGCAGTAGTGGGCAATGGGACAATATGAAGAGACAAATTATATATGTAACTGGAGGCCTCAAATAAAAAAAAGAGAAATATATAATAGAAAAAATATATTTGAATAAACTATGGCCAATCATTCTTCAAAGTTGTAGAAAATTTAAAAATCCATAGGTTTATGAAGTTCAACAAACCACAAACACAAGAGACATGAAGAAAGCTACAAGATGCATTTTAAAAACCAGTAACAGGGAAAATCTTAACAGCTACCAGATTAAACTTAGGAAATCTCAACAAAATCAGTGAAATACAACAATTTAAATGTCCTGGATGGAATATTATACTATAGATTGTTAAGATGTTATCATTAGAAGAAACAATAGAGGATAATGAAATCTCTCTGTATAATTTCTCTTAATGCATATAAATATCTATTGATCTCAAAATATCTCAAAATACATTTAAAACAGCTAGAAATTTAAAAAAAACCTTTATGTGTGAAAATAAAGGTTATATTTACAAAAAATTTCTCATCAGAGACAAAATGGGGAAAAAAGAGTATAGCAATATCTCTGAAGTATTGAAAGAAAAATATGTCAACTTAGAATTATATATTCATTGAAAATAACTTTTCTATGATTCCCACGTTAGGCCTCTTCACATAATACCACATTTCTTGTAGGCTTTGCTCTTGTCTCTTATTTCTCTCCTCTATCTCTGTGACTGACTTATTTAATTGTAAGGTGTTATCTTCAATCCTTGAGATTCTTTCTTCTGTTTAAACCACCTTGTTCTTGAGGCTTTACACTGTGTTTTGTAATTCATTGAATAACTTTTTCATTTCCAGAAGTTCTGTTTGATTTTTCTTTAATATTTCAATTTCTTTAGTGAATTTTTCTTCCAAGTCCTAGATTTTTTTTGTGTGTGTGTGGTTTCTTTGTGTTGCTTACCCATTTTCTCTTGCATATCATTGAGCTTGCTTACAATCCATGTTTGAAATTCTTCTTGTGAAATTTTAGTGTTCTGAATTTGGTTGATGTCTGTTGCTAGGGAGCTGGTGTTCCCCTTTGGGAGTGCACTTTCCATTTGATTCTTCATACTTCCAGAGTTCTTTCGCTGATTCTGTCCCATCTGGATCAGCTGTTGCTTCTTACCTTTAAATTTTTGTTTGGAAAATGACATGCCCTGTTTAGTCTCTGAGCCAGTAGATGGTGCCTGTGGGTGAGATTTGACCATACCCTGTGTGATGAGTCAGTAAATGCAGTAAAAGGTTATGCAAATTGACCTGACTGTCAGTAGGTGATGCTTGCTGAGAGGGGCAAGTCACGGTGTTGTTTTGGGGCCCTGTTACCAGCTCTTGTTCCTCTCCAGGGGCACTCTAGTGCCTCAGGTAGTGGGTGGGGCCCTAGGGCTTCCAGGTGTGTCCTTTTTCTCCACCTCAGTGGGGACAGGTAGGGGAGTGATGCTGGGCAGAGTTGGGTTGGGTGAGTCTGCCCTAAAGCTCCACAAATGCTGTTAGCAGGAGTCAAAATCCTGTTCTCTACTTCTGGGCAAAGCTGCCAGGGAGGGGCTGATATGGCCCCATTCAGCCAATAAGTCTGTGGGTGGGAGGAGGGCTGTCTGAGACCTGCAGTCTGGAGCAGGCCTTCCTCCTTTCTGTCATCCCCTATTCCACAATTTCTCCCAGGCCTCTTCCAGCAGGCAGGATCTCAAGCCAAGGGATCTCCCCTGGCTGTGATGTGGGCTGGGAGGTTCCCTGCCCAGTTCTCAGCCTGAGCTAGGAGCATGGCCCTCCCATGGGAGGAGGGTTGTTCCTAAAGCACTCTGATTTGCCCCCAAAGGTGTGACTACACACACCTCAGTAGACTCCTTCCCAAATATCCTTCTGTGCCCCGGCAATGCATTAGAGACATGGGTGTACAGAATCTGGCCTGCAGGCCTGTCCCCTGGGCCCTGGAGTGATGGCCTCCAAGTCACCCATGGGTTGCCCAATAATCTGGACCAATGTCTCTCCACCTCAGGATTTGCCCTGCTCTCCTGGAGTCACCAGGCAAGCAGTACCTGGGAGGGCTGGTAGATCGGAAACTCACAGTCTGAGTACTCCTCGGTCCACTGTAGGGCCCTGCTGTAGGGCCCCCTGCAGATTCTCTGGGTAGTAGCTAAATTGTCTCTCTCAGCAGCTGCAGCTAGGGAAGGGAAAGCAGAGAATGAAGCAATATGGCGCTTGCCTATGGGCTTGGGTCTGCAGGGCAGGAAGTGCCCCAAGGGAGCTGGAAGCCTGGTGCCCTGTCAACAAGAGGCTCACTGTTCACTGGCAGCAGCTGTCTCTGGACTGGTGTTGACAGGTCTCTCTAACTGCTTAGGAGCCCACCAGCAGTCCAAGATGCAAAGGATGGAAAATTTAACCACTCTACCTACCCCATCGCTAGTCTGCATGCCTCTCAGGGGCCTTTCCCCTTCCAATTATCCTACACAACTTCTTCCCATGGAGTATCCTACAGTTTCAGACACCCTTCCTTCTAACCCTCATCTGATCTACATTTGTCTGCCTATTTATTTTATTTTGTTTTTTTACTTTCTTCTAAAACCTATCTTTTTGGCAGAGACACTCTGGCTGGCATTTTTTTTTTCATCCACCATCTTCTCATGTCTTTTACACATTGGATAAAGGGCTGATAACTAGAATCTATATAGAACTCAGGAAAATCAGCAGGAAAAAATCAAACAACTCCATTAAAAAGTGGGTAAAGGACATGAACAGAAACTTTTCAAAAGAAGACAGACTAATGACCAACAAACATCGGAAAAAATGCTCAACATCTCTAAGCATCAGGGAAATGCAAATCAAAACCACAATAAGATATCACTTATTCCCGGTGAGAATGATATTTTTCAAAAAGTCCCAAAACAATAAATGTTGGAGTGGATGCAGAGAGATAGGAATACTCGTACACTGCTGGTGGGGCTGCAGACTAGTACAACCTATGTGGAAAGTAATATGGAGAGATACCTCAAAGAGATACAAGTAGATCTACCATTTGATCCAGCAATCCCATTACTGCACATCTACCCAAAAAAACAAAAGACATTCTATAAAAAAGACATCTGCACTAGAATGTTTATAGCAGCACAATTCACAATTGTAAGGATGTAGAAACAACTTAAGTGCCCATCGATACATGAGTGGATTAATAAAATGTGGTATATGTATACCATGGAGTTCTACTCAGCCACAATAAACATCGTGATCTAACACCTCTTGTATTATCCTGGATAGAGCTGGAACATATTCTACTAAGTATCAGAAGAATGGGAAAACAAGCATCACATGTACTCACCATCAAATTGGTTTTAATGGATTAACACTTAAATGCACATATAGTAATAAGATTCACCAGGTGTCAGGCAGATGGGGGTATGGATATATACATACCTAATGAGTTCATTGCACATTGTCTGGGGGATGGACATGCTTGAAGCTCTGACTTGGGTGTGGCAATGGCAATATACACAACCTAAACCTAAACATTTGTATCCTTATAATATGCTGAAATGAAAAAAATTAAAAATATTAAAAAAATTGAAAAAGACATGATGATTTGTAAAAAAATAGCTTTTCAAAAGGAAAATATATAAATTGAATTTATGAAATTCAAATGTTACTTCTGTATGAAAAACATTGTTAGGAGTATGAAAAGATAAGCCATATACTATGAGATAATATTTGTAAATCTCATCTCTAAATACTTGCATTCCAAACATATAAGGAACTATCAAATCTCAATAACAAGAAAAACAACTCAACTTTTAAAATGGGAAAATTATTTAAACACACATTACATGACAGGAGATATATTTATGAAAATAAACATGTGAAAATATGCATATCATTGGTCATTAGTGGAATGCAATTTAAAATAACAATCAGATAATAAAACATATTTATTAGAATGATAAACATTAAAAAGAATGACCACACTATGAAAATATTGAGAAATTGGAAGTCTCATATACTGCTGTTGGACATATAAAATTATATATACACTTTGGAAAAGGTTTGCAATTTTGTAAAAAGTAAATATATACTTACCCTATATAGTACCATATATATGTAGCCATTCAGATTCAGATTTTATCAAAGAGAATAGGTAGCATATCTTCACACAGATTTATAGAAGATTTTCCAGTTTAATTTATAATAACCAGCAACTGGAATTAATCCATACATCCTTCAATAGATAAATGAATAAACAAAATATGAAATATCCATACAATAATATACTACTCAGCAATATAAATAAACTTTTGATATATATGCATCTTAGATAGAATTAAAGTGATTAATAAAGACAAAAAAGGATACATATGCATGATTTCAGTTATATAAATTTCTAAGAGTTGCAGAATAATCTATAATGACAAAGTATATCAGGTGTTTGGGAAAAGGGCAATGGAGTGAGGAGTTGAAGTAGGAATTACCAAGGGGCATGAGTGTAAGGTGTAAGGTAAATGTTGGTTATTTTGGCCATGGTTGTGGATTCAAGGCAATAGACATATATGAAATATATCAACTGTATACTTTATCTATGTGCAATCAGTAACACCATTATTAAGCAACCAATAAATAAAAATGTTTCCTCACAAAGGATAAGCTTATTATTATATTTTCAGACACTTTGATTTAAGTCTCTCTATTGGTACTGTATTTTATCTACTATAGATTAAAAAATCACAAATTCAAAATATTTCCAGAGTATCTATTTCATTACATTAGTGTTGCTACTTTAAAATCTCTTGAATTGATTTTTCTTCTTTTTTAAAATTATATTTAGCTTTGAAAACAGACGAAAATACTCTTATTAGGTGACTTAGAAATGATTTGTAAGCTACAAATCATTTTTATATGTTCATAAGCTCATTGAATTAGAAAAGTTTGTTTTTGTAAGTATTTGAAATATCCCTCTAATTTTTTAGATTATTTAACTGTAGTGTTCCAGACGTTACCCCTTGAATCAAAGGTATCTTTTCTAATTAGTGAAGTCAAAAATAATTAGAATATGTTTATATTCCTCTAAGTATTCCTCCTCTACAGGTATATTTCAGAGCATAAGAGAATTAAAACTTTTATACCTCATAGAATTATCATAATAAACTATGTATGATTCCAATAGACATGTTTTAATTTTTCTAACTATAGTAAATATACAACCCCCCTAAAATGCAGTTTATTACATTGTATGATTTATTGTATTTGTTTTACTTATGTTCTCTTCTTTTATAGAAATGAAATCAAGAAGGATTTTCTGAAGTCCCTTCTTTGTTGAATCTTTTAAAACTATTTATGATTATTTTTCTTGCTCAGAGCCTGTTTACCTTAGCCTAAGTTAACAACCCTTTCTTCTTCTTTGAAGACAGTCTAATTACCGTAGTGGGAACTTTCATCAGCCATCAAGTATTGCATGTAGAAGTGCTGGAACAATAACTCAAAGCAATTGATTGACAGTGACTGCTACCAAATTAGCATTTCCATGGAAGCCAGCATCAGTTATCGTCAACAGACATTATCCTCCTCTGAGATTTTCTGAACTGCTTTTCAATATAGGCCAAATCACTCAGTATGCAATAAAAGAAAAGAAACTTTGTCTGAATACCGTATTAGGACAGAAGCAAGTATCTTGTGTTCTTTCGCATTGCAGTGTTCCTTACACTGTAAGAGGCAAAACACAACAGATTCATCCTGTTAGACATTACCTTCTGTAGTGAGATGATTTAAATTTAGCACATTTAAAAAATAGCACATACAACGAATTGGGAATTTAAGTTTTAAAGCCGATCGATTATTGCAGTCAATACATGTCATTAATATAACAAGTCTTGACTTTAGGATTAGATCTGAGCATATGTGAAATAGCAAGAAATTATGCTTTATAAGGGATTAAAGTATACTGCTTGTATTTTAAAGCTTTTGTAATTTAAAACAAAAAGCATCAATATTTAAGTGCTGATTCTGAAAGCTAAAAAGGATTTTAAATATCATCTAGTGAAAATATCTGTACATAACTAGAGAACTAAAACCAGAGAGCTTCATGACTTGCCCAGTGTTAAATCATAAAATATTTTTAAAAATCAGGACTAGGACCTGATTATCTAAATGTATATGTTAGTGTTCCTTCATTTTACACACATACACACACACAGAGGCACGTTCATTGGTCTCGTTCCAATGAACAAGATGTTCTGTTCTTAATGTTATGTTCTACTCTATTATTTTTGGTCCTATTTTAGCTGTGTTTCATAATAACAAGGTGCAGAATCACCTGATTTAAGTTTTTGAGTCGATATTGGTGCTTAGAATTTCCCAGCTCTTTAAATCAGCCTATGTGCTGACAAACATCTCAATGATGTTTTTTTTTTCTTTTAACTCTGCACACATACTACGTGGCGATCTCAAAACCATTTAACCCACATTATGTAGTTGATATCTGACATATTAGGGAATCAAAGTTATAATTTATTATAGGTTACAGAATTTTGAATCAAATATAACTATAATAAAGTTTCTGTGATTATTGCAATTCTTACAGTATCTTTTTGGTAGTGATGCTTCACCATTAATAGATACATTGGTCTGATTTGTATTCAAATGGAACTAATGACTATTATGGAATGTATATGGATATACACACACATATATATGTATACATATTCTCTCTATAGATATATATATAACTATTATGAAAAAATATATACCCCATAAATTGAGACAGTTTCCATACCGCTGAAATGTAACTGCAATATTTTTGACGTGCACATTATACTATTTTATAATCACAGGAGGAAAATTATACTTGAAAAATAGCCTGGATTTATTACTTTATTTTTCTACTGGATATTTCCACCTTGGATGATTGGATATATTATTACCACCTTGGGATTGACCCATCCATGTTAAATTAATCATCTTTACTTGGAAATACTTCATTTTTAATTCGTTTTGGTAATTGGGAATTCCATTACTCTTACCAATATATCTTGACTTTTGAGTCCCTGTTTTTAATTCATTTTTTCACTTACTATTATAATAACTTTCTTCAGTCACCAAGTTTTCAAAATCCTAATAGCCTGTCATAACATACAAATAATTTCTATTGTCTCTTTAAGTGAAAACATATCTAATTTTATCTTTGCTGTAATCATAATTTCATAAACTACATATATACACACATAACCATGTAGAGAACAAAAAAATTAGGAGGGGTGGCTTATTAGAATGATGAAAATCTGTTTTGGGTTTTCTTTTGGTTTAGAATTTTAAAATATTTTCTCATTTTTAGTATTGTCACTCCCATTTTTATGTCCACATAGTACAGGAAAAGAGATGTTTTTCATTCATAAGTGACACTACTAGCCCTTATCTCCAGAGTTTTCTAACCAGACCATCCCACCCAACTGGCTAGGATAATATCAAATATTTATGTTACTAATGATCTGATTCATCTGATTTAGCTACAAATAAATATGACCACTTCTCTCTTCATTTTGCTATTAATTGCCAAGGATATATATGCCTTTAATAAGAGGAAATCCACTATTACTACCATAAATTATCCAATTATTCTTAGTCAAAAGAAGTATACTGTACTTCTACAGCCCAGGCAGATGGATCCTTATGTTACCATGACAATGTCATTAACAATGGATCCTGCCCATTTGATTGGATGCCTTCTGGTCTTCTACTTTCTTGTTTTTCTTGCATCTCCAGGTTTCTGCGCCTATTGTACTGACATCTCACATATGTGGCTCACAGAGTTTCAACCCCTAAATATATATTTAATGATAGTTAAATTTAAGAAGCTGGAGAAAAAGAACTAGGTAAAATTGAAAGAATTATAATATTTCCAATAAAGAAGTAATCATAAATTAGTCAAAAAGAAAACAGATGTATGAATAGGGGAGTGACACAGGGCATGAAAAATGGCAGAGGAAAACTGTGATTAATATTTCAAAAGATTTTTTTTTACTACACTTAACTCCCTTTACTCACTAATATGACAATTCCACTGCAGGTAATCTCTTTTCACTTGAATTTGCTATACTAACATGATATGGCAAATTTCTTCTTCAAATAAATAATCCTTTCTACCTCTCCTTCTCCTGTGCTTTCTTAGGTATGCTGAAATTTTAGAAAACACTGATTTTTAATGCTTAGAAAATATTGAATAATGCTATGGCTTCTTAAATAAAAAAATATTAAAGCAAAATTTATTAAATTTAACACAGTTCTTAATTGTCCTTTTATTAGTCAAAAGGAAATGTGGTAAACATTAGAAGAAAAAATGAGCAAAGGCAAATCTCTGTGTTCAAGGAATACACAATCTAGTATAGAAAGTAAGAAAAAACATTTAAATATATTATAATGATTAGATTGATGGGTGCCATGACCAAAACAACAAAATGGCATCACCATTTAATAGAGAAATTGATTTTAGCATGAAGAATTATAAAAATAATTCATAATTTAGCTCCCACAGAATTTAACATAGTTTATATAGAAAAAATATTATCTATAAGCACAGAAGGTTTTTTTGTTTACTTGTTTGTTTTAATGAAGAAAAAAGAGAACATCTATCTAGATCAAGATGTTGTCAGGGTTGATCTCTCTGGAGATCTCTCTCCTCTGTTTGCAGAAAGCCACCTTCTTACTATGTCCTCACGTGGCCTTTTATCTATGTGTGCATGCTCTCCTAGTGTCTCTTCCTTTTCTTATAATGACATCAGTCGTATTGGATTAGGGCTACAACCTTAAATCACCATTTACTCCCAATTTCTACCTTAAAGGCCATATCTCCAAATAAATTCAAACTTGCAGTTAGGGATTCACCATATAAATTTGGGAATGAGACAATTTAGTCCATAAATTTTATTTATTTTAGTCCATCTATTTTATTGATTTTTCTGACAGCACAATGGATGGTGAAATGCAAGAATATAACTAGTAGAAGCGTATGGAATGGATGAATTCCAGATTTGGTGGCCGAGTGAAAATTGGGAAAGAGGAAGGACTGAAGAGTCTCATATAATTGCAAAACTTCTGCCTACATGGCTGAATGAGCCTTTATAAAAATGAGGATTTTAATTATGTGAAAACAGTGAAAGAAGATACATTATAAAGTTTTAAACAAGTAAATGATATTATATTCTTAAAATAAAAAGTACTCACCAAGAGTATGAGGATGTAAAAAAATCATTCCAGATCAATTATATTTTCTGCTATGTGAGTTTACTGAACTATTTGTTTGGTTAACTTATTGGATGCAGTACATCTGGATTTCACAAAGGCATTTCACAAGGTCTCCCATGATGTCCTTGAAAACAAGAAATTCATTTTATTGAAATGCAGGGCATTTGGGTGGGGTTGTCAGTGGTTGATCATGTTTTGAAAGAGCTATAATTACTGAAAACTCTGTCAAGAGAGAAAACAAATTCTAGCAGCATGCAACAAGGTTTTTGTTCTGCTCTGTTTTACATTTTTATCAATGACTTAGATGATTAAAATTGCAGCCAACACAAAAGTGGAAGTGATAGCTATTATGTTAGATGACAGATATCAGATGCAAATAAGAAACAAAGGACATGAGATGTCCTATGAGAGTTACATATGAAAATCACCACAATGTATCAAAGCACATTTGCACAAAGTCACCTCAAAGGCAGACAAGGTCCCATACTTCAAAGACAGTAGTAATTTGTCTGAATGCATTATTTTGTTTCTTTATTTTTAAAATTTTTTTAAAATTTTAATAGATTTAGAAGTTACAAGTTGAATTCCATTACATGTATAGTAGTGGAGTCTGGGGTTTTGGTGTACTCATCGCCCAAATAGTGTACTTGGTGCCCCATAAATAATATTTCATCCTTCACCCCCTTCCAAACGCCCCCCAAGAACATGGATGGACCTGGAGGACATTATGCTAACTGAAATAAGCCAAACACAAAAATAAAAATATTGCATAATGTCACTTCTATGTGAAAATTTAAATAATCTCCATTTATATGGAGCAAAATAAAATTTGAATATACACAAATATAGAGAGATATAGAATAAAGCAATGATTATGGGAATGTATTTAGAAAACGGGGAGATGTATGTATACAACTAGCAGATAAGTAGGTCGAGCAATTCTAGAGATCTAATGTACAACATGAGAACTATAGTTAATAAAATTGTATACTATTAGGTATTTTTTGTTAAATAAGTAGATTATACCTGCTTACCAACAAAAGTCACTATGTGTGATGAGAGATATATTAATCTGCTACATTATAGTAAATATTTACCATTTCTGTGTGTCCCATAACATAGTGTTGTAAACCTCAAATATATACAATAAAATTTATTAAAAATAAAAAAGAAATATTGCACTGACATTATCATATAGATTTTCTTCCTTATAACATTATTTTGACAAATTAAATGCACACATTTTAGGAATATATTAAGAATTTTTTTTGCATTTTTGGATACCCACAGCTTATTCATAATGCATAATTATTTTATGTAGTTGTACATTCAGTTTGTTAATATTCAGGTTCTCTTATCTAAACTTATAACTTACAGTATATAGGAATTTACTTTTTATATGTTGATAATATGATTTATGTAATAAACAATATTCTAGTTTCAAATAATACATTGTGGATTGTTTTTTTATCCTGTTCTCCACAATAATTTGAAAAATAATTGAAATTATTTGTTCCTTGAATGTTTAATAGATACTTCTTTGAAAACTATCTGTGCTCAGTGATTTTGATGGATGGATTCTAAACTAGGGATTAAATATGGGCAAGAGTTATAAAACAATTCAGGGTTTCTACTTTTATGTTGAATATTGTTACATAATCATACTTTCCTAAAAAGTGATTCTTAGTTTTTAAATTATTTTCTTGATTACATTTTTTTATTTCAGCATATTATGGGGGTACAAATGTTAAGGTTAAGTATATTGTTCATGCCCCCACCTCGAGTCAGAGCTTCAAGCATGACCATCCCCCAAATGTTGCACATCTCACTCATTATGTTTGTATATACCCATCCTCTCCTCCCCTTCCCATCTGCCCGATACCCGATAAATGTTATTCCTGTATGTTCACTTAGGTGTTGATCCATTAATACCAATTTGCTTGTGAAAAATGTGGTGCTTGGTTTTCCATTCTTGAGACATTTCACTTAGTAGAATGGGTTCCAGCTCTATCCAAGAAAATACAAAAGGTGCAATATCTTGATTACATTTTAACTGTTTTATCTGAAGTTATGGCCCCTATTATTAATATATTATAACTATTAAAATTTATATCTCAGTTTTTCTTGATCAGCATTGCTGACAGTTTGTCTATTAAATATTTCTTTAAACTACAACTATTTATTAAGTTTAAGCTCTCTACAGACATACCTGGGAGATATTGTAGGTTTAGTTCCTGACCACTACAATAAAGCAAATACTACAATAAAGCAAGTCACCCAAATTTTTTGGCTTACAAGTGCATATAAAAGTTATGTTTACACTATAGTGCAGTGTTTTAAGTGTGCAATGACATTATGTGTAAAAATTATACATATCCTTATTAAAATGCTTTCTTTAAAAATACTAACAATTTTCTGACTCTTCAGTGAGTCATTTTGCTGGTAGAGGATCTTGTCTCTATGTTGATGTCAGCTAACTGGTCAGGGTGGTGGTTGCTGAAGGTTGGGGTGGCTGTAGCAATTTCTTAACACAATGATGAAGTTTACTATGTTGATTGACTCTTTCTTTTTCAAAACATTTCTCTGTAGCCTGCTATGCTGTTTGATAGCATTTTACCTCAATTAGAACTTCTTTCAAAATTGTAGTCAATCCTCTGGAATGATGTCACAGCTTTAGGAACTATGTTTATTTAATATTCTAAATCCTTTGTTGTCATTTCAACAATGTCCACAGCATTTTCACCAGGAATGGGTTCCATCTCAAGAAATTACTTTCTTTACCTATCCATAAGAAGCAACTCCTCATCCTTTAAAGATTTATTACAAGATTGCAGCAGTACAGTCACATCATCAGGCTTAACTTCTAATTCTGGTTGTTGCTATTTTTACCATATCTGCAGTTACTTCCTCCACTGAATTCTAGAACCCCTCAAAGTCATCCATGAATGTTGGAATCAATTTCTTCCAAAATCTTGTTAATGTTGGTACTTAGACCTCCTTCAGTGAATCAAGAGGTTCTTAATGGCATCTGGAATGGTGAATCTTTCTAAAAAGCTTTCAATTTCCTTTGTCCAGATCCATCAGAGGAATCCCTGTCTAAGGCAGCTTTGGGCTTATGAAATGCATTTCTTAAATAATAATATTTGAAAGTTGAAATGACTCTTTGATCCATGGGCTGTAGAATGGATGTTGTGTTAGTAGGCATGATAACAACATTAATTTTCTTGTATACCTCTGTCAGAGCTCTTGGGTGACCAAGTTTATTGTTAATTAGCAGTAATATTTTGAAAGGGTCTTTTTTTTCCCTGAAGAATAGTGGGCTTGAAATATTCAGTAAACCATGTTTTAAATAGATATGCTGTCACCAGGGCTTTGTTGTTTCATTTATAGAGAACAGGAATAGTAGATTTAGCATAATTCTTAAGTGCTCTTGGATTTTCAGAATGGAAAACAAGCATTGGCTTCAACTTAAAGCTACACAACATTATCCCACAACAGGCTTAGCCTGTTCTTTGAAGCTTTGAAGTCATGCATTGACTTCTCCTCTCTAGTTATGAAATTCCTAGATGCAATCTTCTTCCAATATTAGGTTGTTTTTTCTACATTTAAAAAAATAGGTTGTTTACTGTGGTCCTCTTCATCAATTATCTTAGTCCTTTTGGATAACTTGCTGCAACTTCTACATTAGCATTTGCTGTTTTACCTTGTACCATTCTGTTATGGAGATGATTTCTTTTTTGAAACCTTGTTAACCAACCACTGTTAGATTCAAACTATTCTCCTGTAGCTTCCTCACCACTCTCAGCCTTCATAGAATTGAAGAGAGAATTGAAGAGAGTTAGAGCCTTCTGGAATAGGCTTTTGCTTAAGAAAATGTTTTTGGTAGTTAGATCTTCTATACAGACCTTTGAAACGTTCTCCATATCAGCAATAATGATGTTTTACATTATTATTCATATGTTCACTGAAATAAAACTTTTAATTTCCTGCAAGAACTTTTTCTTTTCTTTTTTAATTTGATTTGTTTTATTTATTTTTACTTACACTTTTAATTTTATGGCAAAAATAATACTTTGGGGATTACTTATGTTTGTCACCAAACTAAACAGTATCACTTTTTTTCCCTCTTAAGCTTATTAGCTAAATATCTTCATTGTCTTGATATCTAGCTGTTCTTATTTTCTTTGTGTGTTGTTCTTATCCTGTTTTGGATTTTCAGTAGATATTTCCTCAGAATTTCATATTACTCTTTACTGTGATTTCATATCACTCTGAATATGGCTTCACCCTTTGCACAAATTGTTTGCCTTTGGTGGAATGGTATTTTCCAAAGTGTTTACTTTCTTTTATATTTGCATCTGACTTCTGTAGCTTTTCCATTTTGTGTCAGGTGGTTTCTCATCTTTATCCATAAAAGGATCATAATTGCAAAGATGTGGAAACAACCAAAGTGCCCATCAATACATGAGTGGCTTAATAAAATGTGGTATATGTATACCATGGAGTGCTATTCAGCTATAAGAAACAATGGTGATATAACACCTCTTGTATATTCCTGGATAGAGCTGGAACCCATTCTATTAAGTAAAGTATCCCAAGAATGGAAAAATAAGCACTACATGTACTCACCATTAAATTGGTATTAACTGATCAACACATAAGTAGACATATAGGAATAACATCTATTGGGTCACGGGCAGGTCGAGGGAGAGGGAATGAGTATATACATACATAATGAGTGTGATGCACATGAACTGGGGGATGGACACGCTTGAAGCTCTGACTCGAAGGGGAAGGGAAGCAAGGGAAACATACATAATCTTAACATTTGTACCCCCACAATATGCTGGAAAATAAAAAAAAATTAAAATCCTTGCTGGAGATATACAAAGATTTGATCGTTTGCCCAGCATGACAGAAATAAGAACGAATAGAAGAACTTTTTCTTTATGTTCATAATTTGGCTAACTCAGCCAAGAAGATTAGCTTTTGGCCCATCTAGGCTTTTGACACACCTTTCTTAATAAGCTTAATCATCTATAGATTTTGATTCAACATGAGATATGTGTGATTCTTGTTTTTCATTTGAACACGTAAATTCTATTTTAAGGTATAAATTTGCCTGATTTATATATTGTTTTGTCTCATGAAATAGGGAGGCCGAAGGAGGAGAGAGACAGGGATGATCTGGTCAGTGGCACAATCAGAACACACACAACATTTGTCAGTTAAGTTTGGGGTGAGATTTGTAGCACCCCAAAACATTTACAAAAGTAGCATCCAAAATCACTGATCTCAAATCACTGTGATGTATTAATAATAATGAAAAAGTTTGAAATATTTGGAGAATTACTAAAATGTTACACAGAGATAAAGTGAGCATATGATGTTGCAAAAATGGCATTGATATATCTGTTTGATTCAAGTTTGCTTCAAACCTTCAATTTGTAAAAAAAAAAATAATGTAATGCTATATGTGAAGTACGATAGAGCAAAGCATAATAATATTGTTTTATTTTGCCTGATTGATTTGGGTAGGACTTCCAGTACTTTATTGAATGGAAATGGTAACAGTGGGAATCCTTGTCTTGTATCAGTTCTGAGTGAGAATGCTGTCAACTTTTCCCCATTCAGTATGATGCTGGCTGTGCATTCGCCATATATGGCTTCTATAACTTTGAGATATGTTTCATCCATGCCTATTTTGTTGAGAATTTTTATCATGAAAAGGTGCTAAATTTTGTCAAATGCTTTTTCTGCATCTGTTGAGATGGTCATATGATCTTTACTTTTGCTTGTGTTTATGGGTTGAATAACATGTATGGATTTACATAGGTTGAGCCATCCTTGCATCCCTGTGATGAAACGCACTTGGTCATGATGGATTATTATTATTATTTTTGATGCACTGCTGAATTTGGTGTGCTAGAAATTTACTGAGGATTTTTTTGCATCTATATTCATAAGGGATATTGGTCTATAGTTTTCTTTTTTGTTGTGTTCTTTTCTGGCTTTGGTAACGAGGTAATACTGGCTTCATATAATGAGTTGGGGAGGATTTCTTTCTTCTCAAAGTTATGAATAATTTCTATAGTATGGGTACTAATTCTTTTTTGTAAGTCTGATAAAATTTGACTGCAACACCACCTGGTCCGGCACATTTTGTGTTGTTGGAAGATTTTTTAATTGCTGTTTCAATTTTGTTTCTCATAATTGGTCTGTTCAGGAGTTCTCTTTCTTTACTGATTGAGCCTTAGGGTCACTACAAAGAGAAGTATGATTCACTTAGGAAGGGAATTGCAAATGATGTAAACAAATGGAAAAACAAATCACATTCATGGTTCAGCAGATTCAACATTGTTAAAATGTCCATACTCCCCAAAGTGATTTACAGATTCAATTCAATCCCCATCAAAATACTAATGGCATTGTTCACAGATCTGGAAAAAATAATTCCATTTTTCATTTGGAACCAGAAAAAAGCATGAATAGCCAAAGCAACTTTAACCAAAAGGAACAAATATGGAGGCATCAATACCATATTTTAAGCTACACTACAAGGCTATAGTAACCAAATCAGCATCGTACTGACCAAAAATAGAGACAAGGGAACAGAATAGAGATTCAGATATAAAACCATCCACATATTGCCATCTGATGTCCGACAAAGTGGAAAGCAATATACACTGGAGAAAAGAATTCCTATTTAATAAATTGGATTGGGAAAACTGGATAGCCACATGTAGAAGACTGAAATGAATCCAAATCTCTCTCCCTCATCACTCACTGAAATTAATTCAAGAGGGATAACAGACTTAAATCTAAGACAGGAAACTATAAGAATTCTAGAAGACAATTTTGGAAAAAACTCTTCTATATATTGGCCTAAGCAAATAATTTATGGAGAAGACCTCAAGGGCAATCACAGCAACAGCAAAAATAAATGATTAGGACTTGCTTGAATTAAAAAGCTTTTGCAAAGCCAAGCAAACAATCAACAGAGCAAATCAACAATCTACAGAATAGGAGAAAATATTTACATCCTATATCCAATAAAAGGCAAATAACCAGAATCTACAAGGAACTCTAGAAAATCAGCAAGAAATGTCAAATAACTCCACTAAAAAGTGGGCAAAAGACAAGAACAGAAGCTTTTCAAACCAAGATAGAGAAATGGCCAATAAATATATGAAAAAATGCTCAACATCACTAATCATCAGAGAAATGCAAATCAAAACCACAATGAGATATCATCTAACCCCAGTTAGAATGGCTTTTATCAAAAAGTCACAAAACAATAGATGCTGGCATGGATGCAGAGATAAAGGAACTCTTATACACTGTTGGTGGGACTGCAGAATTGTACAGCGTCTATGGAAAATAGCATAGAGAACTAAAAGAACTAAAAGTAGACATACCATTTTATTCAGCACTAATGGGTATTTACCCTAAGGAAAAAAAAAAGTCATTTTATCAAAAAGACACTTGCACTAGGATGCTTATCTCCACATAATTCACAATCACAAAGATGTGGCTTCAACCCAAGTGCCCATCAATTCATGAGTGGATTCATAAAATGTGATATGTGTATACATTGGAGTACTACTCAGCCATAAAAAGTGAATTAATACCCTTTGCAGCAATCTGGATGGAACTGGAGACCATTATCCTAAGTGAAGTATCACAAGAGCGGAAAAACAAATACTATGTATACTCACTATTAGACTGGAACTAACCAATCAGCACTCATGTGCACAGATGGAGGTAAATCTCAATGGAAGTCAAGCAGCTGGGAGCAGGTAGGAGGGGATGGATGAAATCATACCTAACAGGTGAAGTGTACACTATCTGGGTGATGGGTACACTTATAACTTTGACTCAAACCATACAAAAGCAATTTATGTAACCAAAACATTTGTACCCCCATAATATTCTGAAATAATAAAAAAATATTTTATTACTAGGGTTTTTTTATACAATGTCTATTTATTAGAATTAAAGACCTATTATTTTCCCACCATTTTTGTATCTTACATCTCCCTGTTTGAATCAATTTGCAGTTTTCTAATGTAACTCTTATGCTATGGACAATGTATAACTTTAGTTAGTTCAATATTTTTGAAAGGGCCTTTCCTTTACACTCATACCTGAATTTTTTAACTTAGGTATAGATTTTCAAGTTTATAGTTTCCTTCTCTTAACAGTTTGAAGACTATTTTAATGTTTTCTGCTGATACTGCAAGTTCTCATGTTATATGAATTATTGTTCATTATTACAGAATGTATTGATTTCATGGGTTATTTTAAAGATATTTTGTTTTAATATACTTTGGGCAGTTTTCAGATGTGTTTTATTACAAGTTTCTTTTTATGTATTTTGCTTAGTTTTGGTGTGCTTTCTAAATTTGAGGATTTGTGACTCTCATCAGTTGTTAAAAATTCTGTTATTTTTTCTTTGACTATGATTTCTTTATTTCTAACATCAATACTCTGGCAACCAAGTTAGACCCATGATCAGTGTTCTCATTTTTGTCCTCCATGCTTGTTTACTTTTTCTTTTATATTTTGCTTCAAATTTTTGTTTGTTTATATTCTTGGTAAATCTTTTAGACTAATCTTTTCTGTTTACTAATTTTCTTTTGCGCTCTGTCTTGGTTGTATTAATCTGATTTTTGAACTTTTTAAAATTACTCTCTTTTTCCAGATAGGTAGGTTGATGACTATAGACATATACATGATTATTTCTAGAAGTTCTGTGGTACTTCTTAAAATTTTACTTGACACTTTGACAAATAAATATTTATTTTTGGATTATATTTTCAATTATTTTTTCACATTGTAAATATAAGTATTTTATAATCAAATGTTCAATAATTCCACATGTGAAGCCAACTAGGCTCTAATTTTGACTTTTGAAATTCTATAATGCCCGGATTTAAGGTGAATTATTCTAGGCAGCATTTGTATTTGTTTCTGGCAACAACCTGAGGCATAGCCAATCAGGGATTACTTTAAATTTATGTGTTGTATTAGGGGATCTTGAACCAAGCACATAGTACAAATTCAAATGTATAGGAACAGTTTGTGGTTAGAAAACATATTTCTATTTACCAATTCCCAGGGCAAAATTCTTTTGTCCTATTTGGAACTGAGGCCAAGATAATTAATTGAACATATTTTAATTGTATGTGGGTTGATTTTTTCTTCTTTTTTTCCTAAGTCTACCCTTTCACAGGCTGTGCTACCTTTCAAGTCTCTGGCTCCTTGAGGAAGTCTTGGTCCCTACTTCCACTATAATAAGGCTTACCTCCCTTAATATAGCCTCCAGATGACCATAAAAAGTCATGATTTTTAGTTTTACAACCAGCAAATATCTTCAGGGTGGCTCTCTGGATTTGCTCACACTTATCAGGGTCATTTTCATTCCCCTTTTGTCTCTAGAGGATTTTTTTTTTTTTTGAAGTTCAGCCAGTATTTAAAAGGGTTTCTTTTTTCTCAGTATGAATGCCTAGGTTTGATGAGGCAGGAAGGCTTCTAAAGACATTTATTCAATAATATTTTTACATTTCAAAGGTATTGTTTCATATGTAGGATATGTGGCATTTCTTCTGGCATTTTAGCCAAGGGAAAATATGGAGTCATGACAGGAAGTCATGATATATCTTTTTATTTTCTTTTTTTAAAAAATTAAACATACATCATGGAAAGACTTACATAGTGAATCCCTGTGTACCTATTACTCAATTTCATCAATTATTATCTTAATGGCCTGTCTTGTTTCCTTTATTACCAACTAGTTCATTCTTAATTATTTTGAGGCAATTACAAGACATATTATTTAATCCATGTGTTTTTCAGTGTTCATCTCTATGAGAGAAGGATTCTTTTAAAAAAAATACAGTATCAATATAAAATCTTCTTGCAAACTTGTGCTAGAGGAATTCAATCTATACATATGCTGTAACTTGGACCAAATAGCAATACCAACAGAGAATTACTATGCCATCAATCTAAAGGAATCCTTTCTAAAAATGATAACTTTTGCAAAATTATATGTGCTGTTATGAGTTCATAGGTTTTCTGACTCTGGGATTACTCTGTTAGCATAATGTAGAAAAAATTACCTGGGTGGGGATAATTCATAATCTTTACATGATATCCTCCTCTCTTCACAGGACACCCTAATGAACCAAGTTGACGGTAAAAGTGAGATTATATCTTACAAGTGTGAAGAATGTTATTGAAAATTATAAACTAGAAATCATGTTTACTCATGTGTAATCTTTTCTTATTTAATAATGTAGGTGTTTTATGTAGAATTTAGACAGTCATGCTAAAATTTGTAATTTGAAATATCACCTGTAAAGATGTTCTTGCTTCCTGGAATAGCATATTCTTAATTATAATTATAAGGAATTAGTCCTATGTCTATAGGTTTCTATTCTACAAATATTTTTCAGGTGTTTGGATGTATGGTTTAATTCTTTCTTAAGTATGTTTACTTCAGGCAATGCTCTCAATAGCCATATTAAATTTTAAAATTATTTATAACATAAAAAGTTCCCCCCATTTTAGTTCATCTTTGATGTATTTGTGATTATTCATTGTCTCCAAAGGAATGTGTCTGGGTGAGGGACAAATGAGATGCAATTATTCTGTTACATTGACATCATTTCTATGGCACATATTTAACATAATCTTTTTTCTGTCTGAGGTTCCAAATACTGAGTCCAGCCATGTAACTTTATTATTATAAACATCAGACAATGTACTTATGTTAACAATTGCCTTCTTATTATAAAATGGTATTTTGTATATATATGTGTCTATATATCTATATTGGGCACACACAAATATATATGTAGATATATATATATATATACACACACACACTCACACACAACTAGATATATAGAGTTACAACCTCTGCATGGCAATAATCTGTTTTATCTTTTAGGTGTCATACTTTTATTTTCCTATAAACCTATGCACCTTAGCAATTATATGTTTTATCCAAATTTCCCTTTCCCCTAAATGTCAAGATAGTTTCATTGCCTGTCATTGGACAATCACTCCTAATCTCCTTTGAATACTTTTAATATTTCCTATTCATAAAGTGTCAAATTTATAACTATATGTTATCTTTCACAAGTAATATTTATAGCCACTTCATTTACTCAGATAATACACAATCCAAATCCTATACATATTCTACCTATTTTTTAAGATTTAAATAAGGTTCTTTTTTCTCCATGAAATTTAAGTTTATCCATTCAAACACCATCAATTGTGGGGTTTTTTTTCTGAATTCTTATTATGTTTACTTTATGATCTACTTTTTTTTAGCTTTATTTGTATTATTGGCATTACCTAATTTGTACCTGACATTTGCTTATAACTAAACCTTTATAGAAATTGAAAATATGTTTAGATGATATAGATTATCTGTTTTCTTACCCGTACTTACTACCAATGCCTTGCAAGTACCTTTAAGAAAAGCCTGTTTATAAGACAGATATTAATAATACTTTTTAAATTACACTGGCCTAAGTGAATAACACTTTTCTCAATGGTAAAGTTCATTTTTCACCAGTATTACTAACTTTGCCGATATAGGTAAAGCTTTAGCTTTCCTTCTTAGACAACGAAATGTATTTAAATACGTGACAATTAAATCTCAATAATCAATATAGATTTAATTAAAGTTAGTAAGGGAATTTGCAAGACAGGACTAACTGGATTGAATGTCAAATTTCTCACAACACTCTTAATAGTTCTTTGTCATTTCCCTTAGGATCACTAAGTTAGAAATACCTTTATTACTACAACTTACACAATATCCACAAACATTCAGAAATGTGACTTTTCATTTGATCCTAAAATTAGGCTAAGCTCTTCCCTGTTTTGCATGTGGAAAAAACATACTGGCCTCATTAAGATTAGTAATGAGAATTGATTTTACAGGTTGTAATCTGAATTTTATGCATGTCATTCTAACTGGGCTAATGAAATGATTTTGGTTGCCAGAAGCATTTCAGTCTGGCTATCTGGAGTGCAGCATTTTACAGGAGCTGCCAGAAATAAAAGCATTCATTTACACTTCTAGACAGAAAATGTGGGTGTCTACAGACTGCCATACAGAACTAGAGAAACCCAATTGGACAATAAAAACCTTTAAAGTATATCTCCAGATGGCTGAGCTGCTGTTCCTTCACGTGGAACTGCAACACCCTACTTTAGGTGATGGCATTTCTGCCTGTGTATGAAAATTCAGAAGAGAAGTTTAGAATTCAAAGAACAGTATTCAGCTTTGCTGGTGATCAATATTTTTAGCATGATTTTTTGAGGTGTGATATTTATCATACCCCTGATGATAGAAATATATAACTTTCTCCAAATAACTGAGTAAACATGAACTTTCTTTACAAACAGGAGCAAATAGCTAATGGCACACAAAAAAGGAAAAATGGCAGAGAGATACTATGATTAAGCTTGATATTCTATTGACAGTCAATAGCATTTTTTTCATGGGGATGAACTGAAACACATCCCTTATGTTTTGAATGATAAAAATTATTTTGGTGTCATTATAGCTTCTATAAAAAAAGACTAATGATTATATAAATGTTATTCTCAGAGACTGTTATCTGAAATGGCAGCCAATAGCTTCTGGATATATTAGATTTTGTTGGTATTGTACAGATGTGTATAATTACTGCTTTGCTTTGCTTGAATAGAAGCCATCTGTTTATCTTAGGATCATTAGAACATTTAACAAATTTATTCCCTTTAGCTGAATCTGAATTTTATTTATTTATTTTTTCCTTTATTTTCTTTATGAGATTTAATGGATCACGGTGAGAGCTCCCTGGATACTTCAACTTCAAAAAACTGTGAACTGTCAAGAAATGTACAGCCATCGACAGTTAAAAATCTTTTTCATATAAAAGATATATTAAATTCATTTTGCTAAAATCTTATATTAAACATTATATTTAATGTTTATATTAACATAATATCTGAAGTTAGATATTTTTGTTGTTGCATTTTACTCTTTCCTTTTGTATGCATGCATTTTTATTCTTGTAGAAGTAACCAAAAAAAACCCCAATCAAATTAAAAAATGTGTCAAAGAACAGAACAGATATTTCTCAAAAGAAGACACAGGCAAATGGGCAACAGATACATGAGAAAATGTTCGATATCACTATTCATCAGGGAAATGCAAATCAAAACTATAATGGGATGTCACCTTACCCAGTTAGAATGGCTACTACGTATCAAAAAGACAAAAAATAACAAGTACTGGAAATGATGTGGAGAAAAGGGAATTCTTATACATTGTTGGTGTGAATGTAAATTAGGATAGCCATTATAAAAAACAGTATGGAGGTTCTCTGAAAAATTAAAAATAGAACTACTATATGATCTAGCAATCATGCTATGGAATATATATCCAAAGGAAATGAAATTGATATGTCAAGGAGATATCAGCACTTCCATGTTCATTGCAGCACTATTTGCAATAGCCAAGATATGGAATCAACTTGATCTATCAACAGATGAATATATTTAAAAAGTATGGTATATTTAGACAACATTATTCAGCCTTAAAAAAGTAAAATCTTATTTGCAACATCATGGATAAACTTGAAGAACATTATGGTAGATGGAAAAAGCTAGACACAGGAAGACAAATATTAGATGATGTCACTCATATGCAGAATCAGAAAAAGTTGATCTCATAGAAGTAGAAGAAAGTAGAACAGTGGGTACCAGAGGCTAGAAAAGTAGAAGGGAATGAGAAGAGGTTGATCAATGTGCTATATAATCAGGTAGAAATAAGTTCTGGTATGCTATTGCACAGTAAGGTAATACAATTAGCAATAATATATTGTGTATTTCAAAATAACCAAAAGACAGGATTCTGAAAGTTCTCATCACAAATAAAAAATAAATATTTGAGCTGATGCATATGTTAATTATCCTAACTTGGTCATTACACAATATATAAATGTATGAAAACATCACAGTGTGCCCCATAAATATGTATAATTATTATGTCAATTAAAAATAAAATTTAAATTTAAAAAGAACAAATTGAGAAAAAATAAAAATTTGATTAGCCTCCAAAAAAATAAATTTGAAAGTACATCATTTATACCACTTTCAGTGAATATCTATGTCCCAAAGTTTCTTTATTTTACTCTTAATACTGAATGCCAATTTAGCTCAATTTTGAATTCTATACTGACCACAACATTTCTTGATAATTTTTGTGAAAATTGTAATGGTATTTTTGGCATTTAGTTTTAATTTTTTGATTAAAGAAAGTGCTATCAGTACAACTGCCATCTTTTGCTTCTTTCGTATATATTTTGTATTTTGCCTGAACTAGATTTTAACATATTCTCCTTATTCTGGAATAGTTCTCCATTTACTCTCATGTATCTAGATTAGAATTAATTTATATTGCTTAGAACTGAAATGTATTAGGTTTCCACTTGAGAACCTAAGTTATCAAATTTCTGTGGCCTTTCTTTTTTTAAAACTTTCATTATACATTTAAAGAAACTTCTTAACCTAGCATTCATATTTTTAAATTTTAGCCATTATTTGTTTAACATTTACTTTCTTCTGTCTTGCATCTTAATTTAATTTCTCAGCATCATCTTATTGCCATTCAGAAAATTTTAATTGTTCTTGTTGATAGTAAACTAATTTGTTTTATTTTGTTTCTGCTTTCTTTTAGTAATTAATTTATATCTGTTATCACACTATTAATCTCTTTGAAAAAAATAAAAAGTACTTTAAAGATTATTTCACACTAATTTTTTATTCAAAATTCATATTTAATTATATACATACATATTTTGCTTTTTTCTATTTGCCTTTCTTAAAATTAGGTATATTTATATATTATGTACTGTTGGATTTCTTTTTGTGAAATTGTATTTGATCATTTTTCCATTACTGTATCTATAAACCTTCATCTTGTCCAGCTTTTTCCCTTCTTTTTTTAGACAGCTCTTCCCTTTTGGCCTCTTGTCTAAAAAATACATCTTTAATCCTGGTTTGGGTTGACGCTGTATGCTTATTTTGAGGATGTAGAAAATCTATTCTTCAAAACAGCAGGTGGTTTGACTCAATCTCTGGTGAAGGATTTGTGATTTTCTCTTCCTACCAGCCTAGACTATAGGTTAATAAAAGCTTGAGTTTGGGGCAAAGGTCACTGTTAGCTTTATGTAGTCTTCTATTTGAAGCTCAGGTGAGAATATGAACTACACACTTGACCTTTAGTTTCCATCCATGAGCTTGAAACAGGTCATTTCTGAATTTTGAATGAAGGTTTTATGTAATATATTTTCTTCCTCCCATGGTTATCTAGCAAGGACAGAACTTCTGACGTGTCCCACCTGTTTCCAGGCCAAGAAAACAATCTATGGCTCTAATCCTGTTTCCTGTTCTCTGTTTTAGTTTTGTTTTGACTCTCAAAGATCTCATTCTGTACAGTTGATTTTTGCATTTTTATTATACATTTTATCTAGTATTTCTATGATTTGGAATAGAAATGGGGTGCTTAAAAGTTACAATATTACAATGAATAAAATTTGAAATTTAAATCATATAAACTATATAACTATGTAAATTATAGAAATATATCCAATTATTAACTGAAATATGTATATTTCAATTATTTATAAATAATATAAAACACATACATGTGTTACAAATAAGTATAGCTCAAAAGGCACAACACTAGGAGAAATAATTAGAACAACACTGAGTGAAATAGTTGCCACTATAGTTAAATCTTATACATATCATGATTCAGATTCAGTCAAGAAGAGGCAAAGAGAGTAGATGCTGAGTTAGGCACTTGACAATGGAAAATCATGAAAACGATTGAAGAGTGCACATAAATACCTGTTGTTCAGAATAATAGACTTTGGATAATAGTGCTAGATGCACAAGATAATTCATGTTCTCTCTTGCACATCCAGATAAAGGAAATCATCACTCCACACAATCTTAGTAGCCTTTCATTAGGCAGAGCCTCATCAAGTAGATCTCAGAATGACTGCATGGAAGACAAACATCCACCAACAAATTCATTTGTTGAGTGCTTTCATGTGAACATGAAATAAATTTTCATTTTGTTTGAGACAGTCTACATTTTTACATTATTTATTAGAGCAGTCTACATTATTATTTCACTCTATACTTCCCATCATGATTAATATATAGAACACAGTGTTAATTTGTCTAAACTACCACTTACATATAATTTCGAAAAACAGTCACATAGTTATATTACATGTAGTATCCCTAATTTTGTCAATTATCCATTTCTCAATAAAGGTGCATACTTATGAATAGCAAAGTTAAATTAATAACATAGAAGCAGTTTGTGGTCAGATCCCACACTCTATTTATACAAGTTTCAAATGAACACATGTGTAATATGTATCTATGTACCTGGTCACTGGCAGATTGGTTTCTAGATAGTGAGTAGTTTCTCAATAGTGCAAAAATCGTGTCCTGTTAATATATGCCTATTTAATAGCTTCATGGATGTACAAAACCAACTATGCATAAAATCACACAGGGAGATGCAGGTATTGTTTTTTCCTTTTATTATGATTATTTGAATGGTTTGGAAGAGAAAATATTTAAAGGGGGAGAAAAGATATGAAGCAATTTTTTATAGTTTAGGTGTGAGACTTTTTATTCAATCATATATATCTTTAACAGGTATATTAAGTATTTTACAGGTGTTGAAATAGATGAATAATAGTAGGAATATTAAGGTGAGGAATGATGTTACAGGTAATCACACATAAGGACATTCAACAAGGCATGAAAACTGCTTATGATTTTAGAGAGGTTGGTTTTTGTTGTAATTGTCTTTTTATTTCAATTTGTGACTTAATGTCTATTTAACGTCTGTCAAATGGCCTATTTACATCTGTGAGGAGTTATGTATTAATAAACTTGGTTAAGGTAAAACATTAGGAACTGAATTTTTTCACGTAACTCTTTTTTCTCAAAAAACAATTTGTATCAAAATAATAAATTTAGAGTAAGACAATCCCTTCCAGGAAAGTTCGCTTCAATTATGACATGCTGCATATCTAAGAAAGAGGAATAAGTGAATATTGAACTTCTTGAAAATAAAGAATCTGGATTTAATCACAGCGGTGTTGGTTAAAGCAAAGTAGATTAAACCAATGTCAAGTCCACGCATCACAAAAGAACGTGAAGTCACTAAAATCTTTATATATTTATATGTGGTATATAGGATATCTCCTAATTTATATTACATGTGACTTAACTAATCTTATTTTTATTACTAGCTTTGGAGTAATTGTAAAAAAAGTTTTTAAATTCCCTTATAAATTTCTTTGAATTCTAATGTACAAATGTTTAAATAAATCTAAGCTTTATCATAGCATACATATGGAAATTTCTCAGGTAGATTGGAATAACATTAAAATACAATTTACTTATAATTTTATAATATTTTAGAAATAGATTTTCTTTTTTGGTTTTTTAAAAGGTGAAGAGGAAATAATTTTATTGTTAGCTTGTGGCTAATAAGGTAATTTTTAATACACATTGAAGGAACACAATTTATGAGTACTTTAAAAACTCTTAATTTGAGTTGTCAATTTCAATTATTACAAATAATTGAGCTAAAGCATTCATAAATATACCTTGGTGTGCATATACCTATTTCATCGATTGTTGTTTTCATTTCTATTTTGGATAAATAAATTTTATGTCTACTTATACAATTTGAAAAAATATAATGTATATGTCCTTAATTCTAAATAAGGTGGTGAATGTTTGAAGGTTTAGACTTAAAATTTACATTGCTATTAATTATACTTATTATAGCATTTAATCATTTCAACTAATTTTTCAAATAATTTATATTTTTAAATATTGGTTTTTTTTGTAATTTTATAACCAATATTTTGCATTCAGTTGTTTTTCAATAATACATTTTTTCAGAGCATTGTTCCATCATATAATATTATGATTATAAATTATAAATTATAAATTACAAAATTTTGTTTTTTATACATACATACAGAGCTGCTTTAGACCAGCTGAGTACAAAAACCTGTCAATCTGTTCAGGTCATAGAAGGCTCATACACAAGCTGGTACTCGTGAAGTCTGCCAGGACAGAGCTATTTTTGTAGGGAATTATTTCTTTATAATTTTATATTATGAACAGAGAAGTATCTATTGGTCTTTTTAATGCACACTTTTGTTTTCCTCTGCACACATGGAATATTATGTTAAATATTTATCTTTGTTTTAAAATGGCAAAATTACATTGAGCCCTAAGTTTTTTTTAATAATTTAGCTAATGTACATAAGAGATTAACTTATGAATATCAGAAAAACATTATAGTCAAATCATAAAACTAATAATAACAAATAACAAATCCTCAGTATACTCAATACTGGACTCGTATAAAGGAAATACAGAAATATATGGAATCTTATTCACTTTTTTATTGTTATATATTTAAGGCATATAACATGATATTTTGATATGCACAGTAAAATGATTATTAAGGTCAACCAATTAACATATGCTTCACTTTCCATAGTTACTTTTGTGTGTATGTGTGGGAAAAGCACCTAAATTTTGAAAATCAAACATGAAAACTAGAAAAAAATTGTTTTGTATATTTTTGTAAATTTCAGTTATTCATTTAGATAAATTGAGCTGTTTGAAAATATATTTTAATAATTTATGATGATAAGATTATAGGCTAAAGAAATGCCTAGAAAAAGCTATTGGTACATTCTTAGGAATAAGAGTAAGGAGGCTCAAAAAGAACATCTGAACTGAAAGAAGGGAGTCTCAGATCTTTTGTAGCCTTACTAATTGAGGGGAGGAATATTCGATTTCAAGGAGTTGGCTTTTACTAAAAATTTGGTTAGTAATTCCTAGAATTGGGTTCCCACCTATTTTCCTACTTCACATGGTTGTCTCAGAAATGTCATGGCTATTTCAGGGGTGGAGAAATTTAAAAACCACAATGTACATGATATTGTAATTAGCCAAAATTTATGTAAGACAGCAGAGACAGCTAACAAGTTGGTGGAGGCCTGTTCTTGCCTGTGGTTGTCAGTCCCTCTAGTTAACACACCTTCACGGGACCTTTTTAATACCTTCACCTGACCTTCAAGCAACCTTATCCAGTCTCAGCCGTGTTTACTACTCTCTTACTCTAATAATATTATCAAAACATCATATCATTCACATTAAATTGATAAGCAACTGGATTTTTTTACAGCTTTTGTCCAAATAGGACAAATCCTTTCAAAAACTATAAAGGATGTGACTATTTAAAGCCAAACAAGACACAAGCCTCTCCCAAAATAAATTCAGGTACCTGAAACAATTCCCATTAAGATCTCCAGAAAATAGAAGCCTGATTCTGGTTAACAGTAGATCATTCATTATTGAGTACACACATTTTTGGAAGTCACTACCTGCTACTCTTCAAAAAGTCTACCTATTGTCTACTGTGTTCCTCTCTACAAATTATGTCTCCTAGTCTGTCATTTCCTTGTGTATTTCTTGGATTTTCACTTACAATTCTTTTGTGCTGCTGAGTCTACTTACACTCCCAAACCAGATCATTTACATTTTGCCAACATCACAAAATGTGCTCAATCTTCAGCATAGCTATTATCTACAATGGTTTTATCACTTTCAAATAATTATCTCCAGATAATGGAGATAATTGGAATTATTTCCAGAATCTGGGTCCCTGTATCCTGCTGCTTCCCTTACCTCCTGAGAAATGTCAAAAGTAAAAGGCAAACATTTACAAGATTCTGTGATTCAAAAAAATGAGAAGTCAAGCCAAGCCATGTAGTAAAATTCTTCATAGCACTTAGTTTCATAAACAATGCATTTTCATTATTACATATGTACTCTTTGACACTTTGATAATCTGCATTAGAATACAACAGTCCATATTTTCAATCTCTATTAAAATTTTATTCCAACCTCTGTTCCTCCCATTTTAATGCACAATTTTGTTTTCCTCTGCACACATGGAATATTACGTTAGATATTTATCTTTATGTTAAATATTTATCTGTGTTGCTCTGCTATATAACATTCCCTTTCTTGGCATTTTTACTTTTTTTTCTGAGCAACACAGTGCCCAAAACCATGCACTGATATATGTTTTTTCTAACTCTGAGTTCATAAAAATATTAATAGACTCCATGGGAATATGAAAGTAAAATTATGATTTTTTTATACATTGTTTGGCACTGTTACCTGTGATTTCCATCTGGCATGCAGCTATCCCTCAAATATTTTACTGCACAACACAGCTGCTGGTTGTATGAGTGGATAGTGTTATAATATTCCTGGATAGTGGGAAATATAGTAAGAACAGAGAAAAGGGCAGGGTAAGAGGAATTATTATATATAAATGTTTTAAAATTGTCTTTAATATTTAATAAAATTATGAATAACTTCTATAATCACATTCAATATATATATTATTTCTAAATGCAAGAAAATGTATTAGAAATATAATTATTGATTAAATTTCTATTATATTTGTAAATTATAATCTTATAAATAATTAATAAACTCTCAGGACATTATTTAGATAGAAACTTAACAAATCTCTCCCTATCCCTATTGTAAGGGATTCTGTGTTTTAGGTGGGTAAGAGCTAATTCTGGTTGTAATGATTTGTCTAATATTGGACAGTATTTTCCCACATATTATAAAATTTGTATGAACAAGACTTTAGAAATATTTTAACATATGGCTATGAGTGTTCCCAGTGATTAAGTTTTTGTAGGTAAAATGGTCTTTCTAGGATAAGTTCTAATGTCTATATCTTTATTTCTCCAATCTTTGGGTGGAGAATCAGGCCTCAAAGCCACATGTGGCTCTCAAGACCCCCATGAGTAGTCCCTTGACTGAATCTAGACTTCACAAATTCCTTTATTGTAAGTATTTTTTTCTGTAAAATTTGAATTCTGTCAAAAGGCCACATTCAAGGATCCAGAAGGCTGCATGTGGCCCCAAGGTTGCAGGCTCCCCACCCCTCAAACTTTCAGAGTCAATGATGAATCTTAGACATCATCTGGTGCTCAAGCAGTTATTTTGGTAATGTTCTTACAAGATAGATAGTGGGAACTGGACAGTGGCATTAGTCAGATAGAGTCTGGGGGTCATATGATCAACTGACAGGAAAGGTCTCTCTCTGGGCATCATTCTCAGAGTGTAGGGGATTCTTCCCTCTTTTTTATACCTGCATTTAGTCTGGGTAAGTTACTAGGTGTTTCTTTCATACAGGGAGTTTGAGTTTTTCTTACAAGGGTAAACTTTGTTTTAAGGTTTATGAGAGTTGCATCTGTGCTGATGTGGCCTTGTATCCTGGACATCCTCAGGCCAGGTTGCATTATATTGGTAAGTGACACATAGTGTTGGCCTTGGGTGAATTTTGAGTGGGCCTTATGGCTAGCATTAATCTTATGTTTTGGATGGTATACTCTGTTCTATCCCCTGACTCTGAAGGAGTCAATCATTGAGAGACTGTCCCTTCAAAGCATCCCCCATGGTGAGTCAAATCTGGAGAAATAAATCTTCTATAGGATGGTGAGGAAGAGTCAGAACATGAAAAAATGAACCAAAAAAAACCCCACAAAAATCCAAAATCTTAAAAAAAAATACCAGGAGGAAATAGAGGAGGCCCTGATCACTGGTGAAGATTTAGAGTTCATCTGTCTGTGTGGGTGGATGGGCTACACTGGTGTCAAAGAGGGCTTGGAGGAATTCATGATGCTTCTTGGAAATGAGACAACTTGGGAGCCCCCTTCTACATAGGTGCCAGTAGAGGTCATTCTATTAGGAGTGCAGTAATTGTGGTTTTGATTTGTAATTATCTTACAACTAATGAATTGAAATACAATTTCTTATGTTTCTTGGCAATTTGGCTATCACTTATAAAATGCACTTTCAATTTTTGGTCCATTTTTTTGAAAATTATGAATAGGTTATATTTGTATATTTTAGATGAAGTCCTTCATTAGGTAAATTACTTGCAAATACTTATAACAATCTGCAGATTATATTTAAATCTGATAAACAGATGTTCATATATTTCATGTAATCAATTTGCCAAAGTTTTCCTTTATTGTTAGTGCTTCATATGTCCTTGGTAGGAAATAGTTTCCTACTTCAATGGCACTCTTCTCTTACATCTTCTAGAAGCTTTATAATTTTATTTTCATGCTGAGATCTTCAATCCAACTGGAAATGGTATGTGTATATAGTGTAGAGTAGGGATAAGGATTTATTTGGCTTCATGTAAACAACTAAAGTAACACCAGTTATTGAAAAGACCATCATTTTTCTATCTTGTTTGCCATCTTCATCATAATTACAATGTCCCTATACATGTGAGTCTATTTCTGAACTCCTTATTCTGTTTCATTAGTTTTACTATATGCTTGTGTTAATACCATGGAGTTTTCATTACTATTGCTTTACAAAACAAGTTGATAGTATAAGTCCTCCTAAATATGTTTTCTTCTATTTCTCCTTCTTCTCTTCTTCTTCCTCCTCCATTCACTTTCCCTTTTTCTTCAAGATTATCTTGTATATATATT
>VBSM01000605.1:26319852-26363873 GCA_008086735.1 Cheirogaleus medius | reverse complement strand
TACATAACCGTAATATTTGTACCCCCATAATATGTTGAAATAAAAAAAAAAAGACTTTTAATTTTGAATAAGACATATATTACAATCAGTTGGGCAGGTGGTTGAAGGTAACTAACACCCATTAGGTATAATTTTGCATTTTTATGTGTTAAAGCAATTAGCAAACTCTTAATCAATCCAATTAACAGTTACCTTGGTCTAAGATGTTTACTTTGTTTCCAAACTGATAGATATATTTTTCTTTGTGTTCCAATGACCTCATGCTACTGCACAACACCTTATTTGTTAATTTCTTTTATTTTCTTCTCTAGATTTTAATTAATTTGAAAGTCTGAATAATTTTCTTTGATGATTTATAACATCGCACCTGGCAGAATATCTGGCTTACTCTACATACTACATAGGCATTTGGGAGATTTGTTTTGAGTGAATGAATAAATTAGTTAGTTATTTAGAGGACAGTAAGACTGTAAAGAATATATATATTTTTAAATTTCAGCTAATGTTTGTGTGTATAAAGAGTTAATTTTCAGTAATTGACAATTAACAATTTTTAATGGGTACTTCTACAGGTAGTGAGTGATTCTGGTATTCTTTTGAAGATAATCAGCACTATGCTGATTCTGAAAGCTTGTTTTGACTTTTGCATGTTTTATTGCATAATTAGTTCAAAAGTGCAATCATTAGTAGACATCAGTTCATCTATCTCAAAGACTTTGATAATACTTAAGTCTTTGAGTTGTAAAAATTCCCCAGGGAGTTGGAAATATTTCTAATGATGTTTTCTTGATCTTTCATTGTATCCTCAAGCAAAGACCAAAAAGAAGATTAAATAAAGATAAAGCCTACTCAAAAGAGTGCTTCATTTCTTTGATAATGGGTAACATGTTAGACAGATTTGAATAGTACCTACCACTTTTGACTACTTGAATGAAAGACTCAAAACTGAAATGAACAAACAAATAAATTTCAAACTGCTCAGACACCACAAATTACAACATTTATGGAAATGTGAAGAAACTGCTTATGCGTTGGCCAGGTCCAGGTCTATTCTGTCTTCATGCAATAAAGTAATTATGGTTGACACAGGTTTGCAGAAGAGAAAAGATTAAATTGCAAGCCTACCAGGTGATGAGATGAAAGAACAGCTCTTAAACCTGCTTCCCTGAAGCTAAGGCTTAGGGATATTTATAGGTTAGGGAAGAGAGTGGTCTAAAGTATGAGGAAAGGTGATTGTCAGTGGAGAAAAATGAAGTTATAGGGGTTTTTTTGTGCAAGCATAGACTGGGTTCATGGCATTTCATAGTATCTAAGTACAGATAATTGCAGCATTAGCATGATATGAGGGTTGACTTATGGCCTCTCCCATTTCAAAAGGCCACATTTTGGGCACTTGGATGAGCCCAATAGAAGGGTCCCTAGTATCAACTGGTTTGAACTGGATAGAACCTGGCCAAATTCTTAAAAAATAGTGAAAAGGCCCATTACCATGGTGACTTATAAATGTTATTGTCAGGTGTGGAGATCAGATGTGAAATGTTAGATTTGACTGTTTTCTAGTTTTTATCCCTGGTTTTTTGGCTCCGAGTTCAGAATAATCATAAGCCAGGCCAGTACAATGTGAAAATCACAAGTATGGAGGAAGGAAATAGCAGAGGATGTAAATAAGTGGAAAACCATACCCATGCTCATGGGTCGGCAGAATCAACATTGTTAAAATGTCTATACTACCCAAAGTGTTCTACAGAGTCAGTGCAATCCCTATTAAAATACCATAATCATTTTTCACAGATATAGAAAAAATAAATTTATGCTTCGTATGAACCAGAGAAGATCCCGTATAGCAAAAGCAATCTTAGGCAATTAAAACAAAATGGGACCTATCAATTTACCATAATACAAGCTATACTACAAGGCTATAGTAATTAAAACAGCTTTTTAATGGCACAATAACAGAGACATTGACCAGTGGAACAGAACAGAGAACCAAGATATAAAACCATCCTCATATAGCCATCTAATCCTTGACAGAGCAGACAAAAACATACACTGGGGAAAAGAATCCTTATTCAATAAATGGTGCTTGGAAAACTGGATAGCCACATGTAGAAGACTGAAACGGGATCCACACCTTTCACCTCTCACAAAAATCAACTCATGCTGGGTAACAGACATAAACCTAAGGTGTGAAACTATTCGAATTCTAAAGGAAAAGGTTGGAAATACTCTTCTAGACATTGGCCTAGGCAAAGGATTTATGAAGAAGACACCAAAGGCAATCATAGCAACAACAAAAATAAATGTGACCTGATCAATTAAAAAGCTGCTGCACAGCCAAAGAAACTGTTATGAGAGCCAACAGACAACCTACAGAACGGGAGAAAAGTTTCTCAAGCTACACATCCGATAAACGGCTGATAACTAGAATCTATTTAGAACTCAGGAAAATCAGCAAGGAAAAATCGAACAACCCTATCAAAAAGTGGGCAAAGGACATGAACAGAAACCTTTCAAAAGAAGACAGAATAATGGCCAACAAACATATGAAAAAATGCTCAACACCTCTAATCATCAGGGAAATGCAAATCAAAACCACAATGAGATATCACTTAACTCCAGTGAGAATGGCCTTTATCAAAAAGTCCCCAAACAATAAATTTTGGGTTGGATGCAGAGAGATAGGAACACTCCTACACTGCTGGTGGGACTACAAACTAGTTCAACCTCTGTGGAAAGCTATATGGAGATACCTTAATGCGAACCAAGTAGATCTACCATTTGATCCACAATCCCATTACTGGGCATCTACCCAAAAGATCAAATGGCACTCTACCAAAGGGACACCTGCACTCGAATGTTTATAACAGCACAATTTACAATTGCAAAGATGTGGAGACAACCCAAGTGCCCATCAATACATGAGTGGATTAATAAAATGTGGTATATGTATACCATGGAATACTATTCAGCTGTAAGAAACAATGGTGATATAGCACCTCTTGTATTTTCCTGGATAGAGCTGGTACCCATTCTACCAAGTGAAGTATCCCAAGAATGGAAAAATAAGCACCACATGTACTCACCAGAAAATTGGTATTAACTGATCAACACCTAAGGGACACATAAGAATAACATTTATCTGGTATTGGGCAGATGGGAGGTGGGAGGAGGGGATGGGTGTATACATACATAATGAGTGTGATGCTCACCGTCTGGGGGATGAACATGCTTGAAGATCTGACTCTTGGGGGGAAGAGGGGGAAAGGCAACACGCATAATCTAAACATTTTCACCTCCATAATATGCTGAAATAAAAATAAATAAATAAAAATCACAAGTATGAAGTGAGAGAAAGAAGTTCATACAAGTAACATTTATTGCAAAATGAAAGCAGTTTCCAGAGAAGGGAAGGTCTAACTCCGTGAGTGGAGACAACACTGAGTTTAAAGGCAGAGTATAGAAAGTATAATACATTTGTAAATTTGGTAGACAGTGCACTGTTCCAATAAGGAAAAGCGTCACCTGAGGGTTAAGGTCTGTCCTTTATGTTAATCCTTAACAATATATTTAGCTGGGGTGGAATATTTATGAACTTCTTGGGAAAGGGGTAGAGAGTTTTCAGAATGGTGACTCCTCCCTATTTTTAACCTTGTAATGCAACTTCCAGGGGTTGCCATGACATTTATAAACTCTTATGGTGGGTGTGATTTTTACTATGTTAATTAGGGTAGGTCACTTGAGGACATTGTTACCTCGTTTGCATGCATGTTCTAAAGACCCCCTTTTGTGGCCTTGATCATATCTCTACTTTAGGGTTTTTATGTCTCTTTCCTGTTGGTCAGTCCTTGGAAGCCCCCTATTGTAGACCAAACATCTGTTCAGTACTTGGAGAACTCCTGGACAAGACATCTGTTCCTCCTCCTTATCCCTATCTAACATTATCTATAAAGTAGCCAGTGAAAGTTAAGTTTCCACAGCCTGACCTACAATCATCTCGCCCTTCAGCTTCTTGGCAAAAAGGGGGAGGGGGAAGCTAGTGACCAAGAGTATGGTAAGCAGGGAAGGCAGATCTGATCAAATCAGTTTCACTTATGGTTTCTACAGAGAGGATCTTTAGAAGAAAACGTCTTTATAAATAGAAAATAATTGTTTATGAAATATTAGAAAAAAACATTTTCAAAGTAATTGATAAACAGAAGAATGGAAGTTGCAAGGCATCATCCTTTGTAATTTTCATGGATTATATAGTTTAACACAGAAATTATGTGATACAGGAACTAATAGTACCTACTTTTCCAGAAGAGAAACTAAAGTAAATTGCATGGAAAATAAATAGCTTGTTCATGTGAATAAATCATGTGTCTGTGTTTCAAATCCAGTATTCATACTCAGATCCTTTTTTTTCTGAATTACTATTCTATATAGTAATTCTATATAGACTGTCAGTTAATCTCTGTAATTGTCAAGAAAATCCATATAACCCAATTCAACATTTCGCTTGAAAGTGGTCTAAAAGGAATCCTTAACCAGGTTTACCTAATTACAAACACATTTTATGACCAGGAACCTCTTCTCAGAGAATGCAGATATGCCCAATTTATATCTGTCTTTCTCATTTCTCACAGTTCAAATTCCATTCAAATTTTAATATGTAATATAAATACCACATCATAACTCAATAAACATAAGTAGTATCTCTGTGCTTTAGACCACTGTAGTACTTTCTCCAAATCTTTATTGTGACACATAATACCTTGCACGGTAGTAAAAAGTGATTTTAAAAAGAAAAAAGAACAATAGAACTTATGCCTCCTAAAAATAGATTTAAAAGTCCAAATTCTGACTCTGTAATTTGTTAGCAATATAAACCTGATATTGGCCCCTCTGAACCCCAGTTTCCTCAGCATTAAAATACAGCTTATACCCTAAACACATAAGAATATGAAATATGATAGTTTCTACAAAGTCCAAAGTGCTATAAAACAGAATAAACTATTTTTTCCTCTTTATTAATCTGAGAAAGATACTCAATTCTGGTTTTTGTCATAGCTCTTAGAACTTTGGTATTCATGTGAAGTTCATATTCCTTCCCCTTATGCATTCAATCACTATTTATTGGATGTGTATAATGTATAAAACACTCTATTAGAATCCAGGGAAATACTTGTGTACAAGTGAAACAGGGATCCAATTACATGAAAATCTGCATGGAACATGGTCGCTGTCTTACTGTCTAGATTTAATCCTAATAAATTGTGACAGTTTATGAAAAGGCAGTTCGATCTACCAATACATAATAGAATGAAGAAATTAAAGCAGTTGAAAAATAATACTAAATAACAACAAGCAGGAATATACTTTGTAGAGAAGATCCAAACTGTAAAATTCTATATCCTTTATATGGATGGACCTCAAGTTTATCAGTGATAGTTCTAATGGCTGACCAAAGAAAGCTATTCGATTACACATTTTATATTATAAGGAAAAGCAAAACAAACCCAAAAGCTGCTCAATACTAGTTGTTTTGATTCTAAGACTAAATTAAATATATTTTATGCTTACTTATATAAGGAATAAAGTGGTATGTATTGTACAATAACTCCTAAAACATAACTACAGTCTATATAATGACAAGTTTCTTAGGCGGGGGTTTAAAGTATCCCTCAAATAAACTACTGACATAGTGTATTATGAAATTTTAACAATTACAATTCTATTCTGAACCAGTCTTTGACCTTAAGTAAATTACTTTCTCTTCTGTGACTCATTTCTCCCATCTTTTTTAAAAAAGAGGTTATATTAGATAATTTCTAAGGCCTTGTCAGTTCAAAACTATATATAAAATACATTTTATATAATTAACTTTTGCTACCCTACATCACATTTGCTACCCTACATCACATTTGCTACCCTACATCAACATGCATTCAATGTAAAGGGGACCTAGCAGCATTGCATTTTGCTACTATTTTCAAACCATTTAGCTCACAGAATCACTTCTTACAGACAAATTTATTCAAATAACATAGAAATAGATGAATGGAGAGACAGAAGCAGAGCTGGAGTGATTGTAATTGCAGTAAAACTCCCAGGACTCACCTTCTTCTGCCGCCCACAGTTCTGCACGGCAGCCTGCACTGACTCTACTGAACACTGGTGTTCCAAGGAACAAGTATGGTAAATAATTGCAATGAAAGAGGCACATAGGCATTAAATTCATACATTCCCAGATTTAAATACAGTTGGTTCTTAGTATCCATGGGTTCTGCCTCCACGGACTCAACCAACTGCAGATCAAAAATATTTGAAAAAATATGGTGCCTGTATTGAACATATACAGACTTTTTTCTTGTCATTATTATCTAAACAATGCAAGATAACAAATGCTACAATGTAGCATTTACATTGTATTGGGTATAATAAGTAATCTAGAGATGATTTAACATACAGTATATGGAAAAAATACAGTATATGGGAGGATGTGCATAGGTTATATACAAATACTATGCTATTTTATATCAGGAACTCTAGCATCCATGGATTTTGGTATCCGTAGGAGGTTATGGAACCAATCCCTCACAGATAATAAGAGAAGACTACACTGAATTTAACATTCATCTGCTGTGGCAGATCCAAGTTCACTAATGCCTCTAGCAACCTTGAAGCTTCTTCTTTTAAGAAAAAGAACACAGGATCATAAATATAAAAATAGGTGCAGCGCCTCAGAAGGGTTTGGATAATAGAGGGATCCTGACACTTAGCTGAATGACTTAGTATGATTTACTTAATTTATTTAAACCTTAGTTTACTCAGCTATTAAGCGAATAGAGCAAAACATCTCTTAAAGATGGATGTGAATCAAATGAGATAATGTCCGTAATGTATCTGACAGGGTATCAGTAATAATGATGTGTATTACTGTACTGTACTCATGTCAAGGTTATGTTAAAGAAAATTTGTACTGACAAAGTTAAACAGTCAAGGAATAGTTTATTCAAGACTGTTGAGTTAATGGAAAGAGATAGAACTCAACTCTACCAAAATAAAAGTTGGACGGGTTTTTAAGCGCTGGGGTAAGCTGGTGGAAAAATAGTGGAGGACATGACAGAAGAGGTTAGTCAAGGTGATTATGTCATCTGTCTGTACTAATCTGCACTTATCAAGGTTAGGCTCTCACACTCCCACTGAGATGGGGAGATATGGGTGTTCATGTTCTCCCACTGAACAACTTAGAAATTATGATTAATAATATTAAATCCTCTGTGTCTAACATCAGCAAAGCAGCACCAGTACATATCATGGACAGAAAGAGCTTTGACAAATTTCTAGGAACTTTTAAAACTTCTTAAATATTTATATTAATAATATTTTATCCATACAAATATAGCCTAAGGATGGTTAAGTATCTCTTATTACTAGACAGTGTTTTTAAAGTGACTCAACATATCAAATAAGCCTAATAATTATTAACACCTCTCTTTTTTACAAGGTAAAAAAAAACCCAAAAAAACCCTTTTCTGATTTTCTAGGGGCCTTCTTGGAAATTCCAAAATCAGTTCGAGATGAAAAATATTTCATTTAGGGTTAGATTTTGAGTATAAAAAATATCAGAAGTCATCAAAAATGTCAAAAGTTTTGGACTAAAAGTATTATGGGTCACTAAGAAATAACATTTGGCTACCTATTTAACCAAAGTGACAATAAACATTTATAAAACAAATGATGGAGGCAACATTATTGAAAAAATAAACAAACTTTAGCTGTTTTAAAAGTGAGAAGACTGGATTCAGTAAAATAATAAAATACCAGATAAAGTCAGCCTAAAATACAGGAAATTACTCTGATATGACATGGAATTTGTGCCTTCTAGGAAGCTTACTCGGAGGTAAAGAAAAAAAAAACTTTGATAATCTCTTATTAAGAGAATACCAATAATCCAAGAATATGTTGTCATTTTAACAGAGAGAAACCAAACTCTAGATTTGCTCATTACACCATTGATACTAAAAGTCACAAAAAATAATAATAAATAAACCCAACCAATCTAAACTAGCTTTGAAGGTATGCAATAAAATTTCATTCCTGCAAAAACTTCTATGACTATCCATATCTATGCAGGCTTTTTGTACACATTTTTTTTTTCTTTGCATTCTGGAACTAGTCATTTTGCTTCAGAACAAAATTATTTTTTTAATAACAAAAACATATCTCATGCAAAACCAAATCCTACACTCCTTGTGTACTTTACATACCAGGTTGTTTCTTTTTGTACTTCTTATTCATAGTAGTTTCATTTATATATATTGATTATAATTTTAACTAGTCATACATATTTTATAGAGACAAGCAAGAAGGAGACAATTTTTTTTTAAAGAAATCTTCAACTACTCTAAACAGGCAGATTAGTGTTGAGTCATCCACATCCACCACCTTTGTGCTACTCCCTCTGACCACCTGTGACATCAGCCATGGAGACTGCTGACCCTGGCCCTTAGATCATTACTTGCCACGTTTCTCTCAGTCCCCTCTGAGAGTCTTTGGAAACCAATATGCAAATGTTTATTTTTGTTGAGGATGATCACTGAGCCTAGTGGGAAATTTTTTCACCTTTTCTTTTTTCTCATTTGTAAAATGGGAATAATGGGGTTAACTGACCTTCTTCCAATGGTTATTGTGAGTCTCAAATGAGATAACGTCTGCATAATACCTGAAACTGAATTAAGTAGGTGCTCAATCAAAGGTCACTATTATTTCATTATTGTTTCTCTCATGTTGATTATTAGGATTTTTTTTATTTCAGCATATTATGAGGGTATAAATGTTAAGGATATGTATATTGCCCCTGCCCCCCTCCTTGAGTCAGAGCTTCAAGTGTGTCCATCCCCCAGATGGTGCACATCAAACTCATTATGTATGTATACACTCATACCCAACCCCCCATCTGCCCGATGGCAGATAAATGTTATTTCTATATGTGCACTTAGGTGTTGATCAGTGAAACCAATTTGCCGGTGAGTGCATGTGGTAAGAAGTAGACAATTGAGAACTGTTTTATATCAGCATTCTATAGCAAACTAAGTTTACGAATATACCATCTTATAATTTTCATACATATATGATTTCTCACATTATAATTTCTCAATATTGTTAAGCAGAAATACAGTACACTGGTAATAATCCTTGGGAGGGTAACATTGTGCACTGTTTACTAATCCCAGGAGAAAACTCTTAAAACTTCATCAGTTTTTGCTAAGATTCCTTGATCTGGCAGGAGGTCTTGCACAAATCCAGCTGCCAGAGGTTTGCACAAACACAACCACCAGAGTATGAGTCCAATGAGACAGAACATCCCTATAGCAGGCTATGCAAATCAAATTTATTATTCACAAATAGACAGAAAGAATTAACAGAAACCTAAGATGAATGGCCAGCCAGTCCTCAAGGTTCTGGAAATCTTCCCAGTACACACAGAATCTCATGTACACATGTTCCATTTCACACTTTAATGGAAGGATCCCAGAAGCATTCTACTCTGAGTTTTTATACCTTGCAAGATGGAGAAACTTGGTTCACTGAGCTAAAGCATTGCAGTGGTTCCCCAATCTTTCTGGCACCAGTGACCAGTTTTATGGAAGACAATTTTTCCACAGGGGGCAGAGCTCAGGCAGTGATGCGAGCAATGGGGAGCAGCTGTAAATACAGATGAAGCTTCCCTTGTTCCCCTGCCTCTCACCTTCTGCTGTGTGGCCTGGTTCCTAAATTTCATGAAGACAATTTTTCCATGGACAGGGGAGGGGAGGTGTGTGTTGGGTATGGCAGAGGCATGGCCCAGAGCCTAACAGGTCATGGACCAGTACCCGACCATGGGCCCAGGGTTGTGGACGGCAGTATTATTAGACATCCGTGTGAGAGGTGAGGACAAAACCTGGACTGCTCTGGATAGTTCCTCCTTATCTCAGGGTACTACATTATTAACACATTCCACAGTTATTCTGAGAACTGTGAGTGGAAGAAGGAAGACCTGAGTCACTCAAGGCTATCTGGGGACCTGTCCTGCTCAAATGTGGCAAAAAGAACATGTTTATCAACAACCCAGTATATTTAGCCTTTCTGAGTAGTACAAAAATCAGTCAAAAGTGTATAAACGTAACCATTTCCTTACTACTTACTGCTTCAGTAGTTCATCTTATTTAGCAATTATCTAGATATTTAATGGATATCTAATACTTAATTGAGCATATGTGTCATGTTGTAAGTTACCAAAAAGATTTTGGAAACTATTCTTAAGCAAATAAAACATAATTATGGTTGAAATATAATTTGTCAAAATAATGACAAAATTTGATTAAAATCATTTTTGATAAACTTAAACATCTAGTAGATATAATATTAGCTAATTTCACTAGTAACCTCAAGTAAAATAAAAATTTATGCTTATATTACACTTAATGGTGAGAACTCAGAAAGCATAGCTGATTTTATCAGGCCAAGAATGTTAGAGGGGTCTTATTTGCCAAAGATTTACCTAATTTATGTGAACTTGAACTTTTAAAACATTTGTATCAGGTTTTATAAGATTTTCTTTTCAATTTTATGAGTATTCAAAGTTCACCTTTTAAAAAAATTTTGAGATGTTTAGGAATATTTACGTTACATGAGCACTTACATATCTCTAAGCCCACTGGATCCAATACAGGAGGATTCCACACATGTGGGCCACACATACTAAAAGAACTCTAAATATAAATAACCAAAGTCCAATCAAATGAGATCTCATTACCAATAAGAGCGCTGTGTTAGAATTAAAGTTGATTCTGTACCATGCTTCAGTGGTCAGAGGTTAGTTTCCCTGATCAGTCAGTCAGTTGGGAAGACAAAGGTTGTAAAGGTAAATATGTGGAGTTCTGGGTAAGAGGCTCGAGGGCCCAATGATGAATCCACTCCTATCTGAGTTGCAGCACAAAAACTGTCAATGAAAAAATGCACCATAGTAAATAAGGCAAGGTGATAAGAGAGCAAGAGGGAACTCAACTTCTGTGAAACAAAAGGCAGCAGATTTTTTAAGCACTGGAGTGAGCTAGTTGGAAAAGTACTAGAGGACATCAGAGGAGAGGTTGATAAATTTGATTAGGCCATCTATGTTTGCTAATTGGCACTTGTTGAAGTTAGATTCCTGCCTTCCCACAGAAAACGAGAAAAAGCAGTCTATCTCCTTAGACAATTATATTTCAAAGGGATGTCTCCCAGGTCCTTGAAAAAGACATTCCCAGGTTATAAAACTGGCAAGAGGCTGGGAGAAGATTTATATACATTTTAAGAGTAAGAGAAAAAAATTTGCAATTACAAGTTTTCTAAGAAAAGGAAAGTCAAGAAGATACCTTTCCAAAATTTAGCCAAGTGGAAGGGAATGTTAAAGCTATTTGACAAGTTAATGTGAATTTACAGCCTCCAAATTGTGTACCACAAATTATCATTAATTGAAGCAAACACAATCCTTTTTAATATATATATTTTTTATTTCAGGATATTACGGGGGTACAAACATTTATGTTACATAAATTGCCTTTGCACCACCAGAGTCAGAGCTACATCCTTACCCATCCCCCACAGTGCACACCACACCCATTAGGTGTGAATATACCCATCCCCTTCCCCCTCCTCCCACCTGCCCAACACCTGATGAATGTTACTTTCATATGTGCACATAGGTGTTGATCAGTTAATAACAATTTGATGGTGAGTACATGTGGTGCTTGTTTTTCCATTCTTGTGATACTTCACTTAGTAGAATGGACTCTGGCACCACCCAGGATAATACAAGAGGTGCTAGTTCGCTGTTGGCAAACACGATTCTTAAAAACACACCAAAAAAAAAAAAAAAGAAAGAAAGAAAGAAAAAGGAAAAGGAAAAGGCACTTTATCTTATACATTATCATTATCCTTTTTTTTCTGACTGCACATTTATCATGGTTGTTCAAAAATAACGTATTAAAGAAAAGAATCAATCTCAAATCATCAAGAACCCAAAAGTCAGATACAGATACTAGAAGGAAATCAATGTAGCCAAAAGACATAAGATCAAAAATATAGTAAAAGAGTCAGATTTTAGAGAAAGATAAAAGGGAAAAGTAATAGGAGGGCACCATTATTCAGGCTCACAATGCTTAGACAAACAGAAACAAACATCAGCAAGAAAGATAATGCCTGAAGAGTGAAACTTTTGAATGAGCGGGAAGTTTCCCCCAAACCCTTAAACAAGGAGAATAAGAATTAGTTTCTGACTAAACCTTATGCTTCTTTTGGACCTAGGTAAGGTATGTGTACCAAAAATTTTAAATTGTTCTATTTCAACTTCTTTAGAGTTTTTATAAAATATTTATAAATGGATTCATGTGACATTCTCAACTTGGCACTACCTTAACTTTTTTAGCACTATATCAAACAACTAAAATTAAAATTATATTTTAGTCATTAAGTATTATAAATTAAACAAGTTCTTAATGTTTTGTATATTAAAATATCTCATATTTTATTTCCCAGAGAAAAACACAATGTATATTATTGTTAACCCAGGAGAGACACAAAGGACATGTCAATGATCACTAATTATACTCTGCTTTGAAAGATCTTCATCTATACACACATACACACTTAGACATTATATACTTAATTTATTAGCAATTTTTATAGTAAAATGTTTTCAAAGCATAAGAAAATATTATGAAGTAAAGAAACCAGACAGGATGTGGCATGCTGAAGTTTACTTGAATCTAAGGTTTATAAATTATTTCTAGGCCATGAAAGTTTTTCATATCAAGAAAATGTCATCTATTATGTATAAGTAATGACTAAAGCTCATCTTGCCTTTGATTTATTTTTGAAAATCTTAGAGAAATGCCTCTAAGCTGCTGAAACACAACAAACCACAAAATGCTTCAGAAACTAGAAAAGCAAAATTGAAAATTTAGTAATTTTGTATTTGTTATTCTTTACAATATGTCAAATATTTCTAATTTTATTATTTTTCAATTCCAAAAAATTTCCAAAATGTTCTTTTTATGAACATGCATGAATACCTGAAAATAAGTGACAAACATATCGGTCTGAAAAATACCCGCTAAAACATATCATATATAGGAAAGGAGAAATGTGCAATTATTAGATCAATGATACCAAAGGAGACAGCCAGACAGAATACAGTTAAATGTAGGCTTTTCTGTGAGAATATTTGGTATTATATATGTTTCAACCGGATTTCTTCACCTCATATCCTGAGAACAGAGGCTGTCCAGAGGCTTCTTGTAGGGGAAAATGTGTGAATTCCTAAAGATCATTTTTACCCATATCTGGAAGTTTATTGTGGTTCACATTGCCAGGGTTTATTGATCTGTATGAGGTTTAACTTTGCCTGCCAGATAGATGATTAACTCGTCTTTTTCACTGATTTTTTGACATGGGTATTTATTTTGGTTTGAGATCTCCCTAACTTGTTTCTTTGACATCTTCAATCTTGTCAACAACAACTATGGCAAAAAATGTACACATTGTGCGCTTTGCTTGGCAACTGAGAGCATCGGTTATGCATAAAAGAAAAATTAGCATGTTGGGTCAGATCCATGATTGATATAACTTAATGCTTTGTCTCTGACAGTTGCAGACTAATCTGTGTAGGAAGATATTTCCCCACTGAGTCTCCTCACTATGACTGACTCTTTCACTGACTATGGCTGCACCCTGTGAGCGCTGGTTTCACTTATGATGGGCATTATCAAAGTCGAGTGGGAACCCTTGACAGACCAAAGTTGCTTTATATTCTAAGGAAACCAGGGCAGGATGCAATACTCTTTTTTGGGTTATACTATTTTAGAGTATCACCAGAGCAGAACTCTCTGCACTCAGATCACCTAAAAAGGTTTTATTGAAACACAAGTAACTGATAGTCCTCTCATTCCCTGGGTCACAAATGTAAGTCTACTGAGCTTGAGCCATAGATAAATAAAAGTTAAAGACAATCACTGCTCCCAAAAATCACACTGACGATTTTCCCATGTATGAAGCTATTAATATTTATTTATTCATTTTTATTTGCTTCCCTGATTCACTCTTAGAATGCATTCTCTCCAAGTGACCTACCCAGTTTTTCATACAACTGATGTGCATTACTATGTCATCAGATGGTTACAAATATGTCTCTGTTTTCTTTATATAATCAATTGAAACTCAAGTTCAACAGGCCTTAGTTTTTTGTTTGTTTGTTTGTTTTTCTTTTTTTACACGGATTAACTTCCAGGTAAAATTACACATTTTATAGCATAGCTCCCAGAATTCCAAGGTTTAAATGTGAATATTAAAAGTTTTGGACTTTACTATCTAGCTTTCCTCTTTTATTTTTCTTTTACTCACCAATTTGTGAAGGTAACTAATATTTACCTCCATCCCCAGCGAAGGAAATTTTTCTGTATTATTCATATTTGCATTCTAAAACCAAATGCAAACTTTACCTCACTGAGATAGGAAATAAAGGAAGTTAGCTGTAGGTGAAATCATTTTTCCTACTATGCCCTGTTCTGAGTGTTATACAAATATGAACTACTTTGATCGTTTTGTGAATTGGATTTGAGACTCACTGAATGTCACACAACAATATGTGGGAAAGCTTTGGTTGAACCCAGGCAGTGTGGCTTCAAAGACCTCAACTCTGGGACTATGCTACCTCTTTTCTTTTTTGTAGGTGCTTGCTTCCTTCATCGAAGCTCTTTTCTTCTGCATACCACTGCATCCTCCCTATAGGAAGAAGGGCTTTTTATTAACACTGAAAAAAATTGGACATATGCTATTCTCACCTTGTCATAAGAATTGAGGTAGTGTTAAAGGTCACAAGAATATTTACTTTATCCTCTTTGTCCCTGGTTTACTTTGGTAGACCCAGATTACCTGTGTAAGAATTCACTCTCCTCACATGTAGGTGGTAACATCCAAACCTAAAAGTAGAAGTGGTTTCAAGTTTAACTTATTTAAACTTAAAGTGGAACCTCTAACTCAGCCTCATTAGGAACAAAACAAGTATGCTCCTCACCATTTTACACCTGTCTCTATTATTCAATTACTTAAAAACTAAATTTGGACTATGGTGTGACTAATTTACTCTGTTATACTGCTATGCTAACATTTATTGGAAGCTTACTATGGGGTTCTATACTTTAACACAAGTGTTAGTGTCTTCATTTTACTCATGAGGAAACTAAGTTTCAGACAATTTAAAAATCTTGGAAAAGTTATTTGACACACTTGCATCTAGTGAATAATAATGTTCTTTTCAGAACCTCATACTCTTTGAGTTCTGTTTGATTCTAAGTAATAAACAGCTGATAGCCTAACAAAAACTCAGCAGAGTATTCCCCATGCAAAAAATTATTATTATTATTAGAAACTTGTATAACATTGCATTGCTGATTCTTGCCTTCATTCTATCCCTGTCTTCCAGGATGTAATATTATGTGAGAAAATCTCCAAACACTAAATATTCTTAGAAAATATTGCCTTAGCTAAGAGAAGGTCAGATTAAATAAAGATTATGTAGAAAGGTTATATCAATGAAGTAGAATAATTTAATTTCCTTTTTCTATTTTCCAGTTGGTTTTATTTATAGAAGTTTGTCAGCAGTACTTTTCCTCTGAGTTATATGTATTATGGTAATAGAGTTGTCTTTACCTTAAAACACAAAAGCAGAGGGCGAAATATAGGTTTCACAAACATCCAAACTTTATCTGTTATATATAATCACTTAAAGATGATCTACAAAAAAAAGTTTTCATCTGGGAAATGCATTAATTTTTCACATTGCCTAGGATTAGTACTGCATTTTCACATGCAGATGTTCTAATACAATCAAAATAGTAAATGCCAAAGGATTCTGTTGTCAACTAATCTAAGCTACTCACAGAAATTATTTTTATGCAAGATCATTTTTTCTTAAAAAACCTTACCAGAAAATATCTTGATATCCAATGAGGAATAATGTTGTAAAGCCCTAATAAACTCCATTCTGATGCAGCTTATGCTTATTCTCAGAGATTCATATCAGATTATGAGAAGCAAAATTCAATAACTCAAATAAAATAAGGTATTGACTATTGAGCCACATAAATAAAGCTTTGATTATGACCACTACTTAGCACCAATGTGGCCTTGAGTGATTTAAGTAAACTTAACTCTTTTTGCTCTTTTTATTAAAATGGAGATGTAGATGCCTAGATGCGTTCTGAATATTAATTGAAATAGACATAAAACTGGAATATTTTAGGTGCTGAAATATGAGTTGTATGTATTGTTTAAAATTTTATTATATGTAAAATATAATTGGGATAGCACAATAAAAACACACAAACTACAAAAAATGGGATGCTTGACATATACCACCTATAAACATATACCCTTGTTCAGAGAGAATCAGACTTCTGTGTAGGAACATAAAATGCCTAGCTTCTTACATATGACAGTCTAAATGGCAATTATCTTTTATTAGTGCAGGTTTGCCAACATTGTCCATCCTGTATCAAATCACACTGTTTTTAATTTTTTATTATTTTTTAATAGTACACTTTTATTTTCATCCCTCCTTTTCTTTATGCTCTTGGTACCTTATATATATTTTTACATATGTTTTAATACCCATACTATATTAAATACAGCATAGAAAACTGAGTTCTAAATTATGGTGAATCAGTGCCACAGTGACTCTGTCTCAAATTCCTAAATTTGCTTTCTCCATTCTTAAAGTACATTGCAGCTATGCAGCATCTCAGTAATTTAATAAATGAGCTGTTAGAACAGGCCTGAGTGCACTATTAAAATACAGAACTATTATTTTTCATTTTTTATGCCCATTACAACACAATGTTTAAGGGTACAGACCTTGGAGTCTAACAGCCAAGTCTTGTATTAAATATTATATGTATTTTGATACTTTCAGTCTTTTTAGTTTTGGAGAACTAAATTGACACACCTCATCTGAAAGGACAAGATGATAACATCTATCTGGATACGTAATTTGTGAACATCACAGAAATTCAATTCTTGTTGAATGAATAAATGGTATAAATGAATGTATTTATGAATAATACTAAAAAAGCTGTGTTGTATGGTTACTCAGGCTGAGCTTCAAGGAGTCGTAAGATGTCGAGGTAGGCATTTAAGGAATGTGAGGCAACTTTCCACCTTGTAGTGATTTATGGAGATGACAGTAGTATCCCAGAGAAATGTCTTTATGTTTCAAACCCATAAGAAGCTATTCAATACCTGACCCCCATTGTTCACTTTCAATCCTAGTTTTCTTTTAATATCACAGTAGTTGGTTGTTCAATTTTAAAGTTCTTTCTTAACATAGCAAATATGTTTTATTTCCCTAGATATTGTAATATAGAGGCATAAATAATTTCCGCATTAATACAAAACGTTTATTGAGCCTTACTATGGGCAATGCTTATATGTGACAGGCACTTAACAGTGATGGATTTGATCCCACAGGAAGTTAATTAAGTTATTCAAGGCAGTGGGTTTCTATTTGGAAAGTTTCCCTAAAAGCTTTCTTGTAATAGCTAATTGTACTTCTATTTTATATTACTTGACAGCTGTGGCTGATGTTTATTCTGCACCTGGTTTCCTACAACATATATCACAATAATAATTCTTGTGACTTATAGCAAATATTTCTTTATAATTGCTAGTAGGATAAGACAGCAATCTTATGAGGAGAGATACCCATGTTTTTCAGAGAAATAAATTCCAGTTATTTCTACAATAATAGTTTGGGAAGTAGGCTGAGATGCTATAGATTTATCTAATAATTTGGGGTTATAAGATAGATTTAAATTCTTCAGCAGGGCAAACAGTCCTAAAACATAAAACTCTTCCCCTAATTAACCAGGAAGCTCATAAGCACCAGAATATTTTAGACCTCAAATCCTTTTCACATTCTAGATTCATTTTGATCGTGACAAAATCTCTTGTCCTATTGTACACTGTTAGAAAAATTCTTGGATATTACATAAATAGCACAAAAAGCACTGAGACAACTTTCTAGGAAAAGTAGATACTTGAAGAAATAAGTAGAGTTCTTCAATCAGTAACAATGTCAGCTGCAGCATTAAAGATTCACTTACTATAGATACTCAACTCCAGTCAAATACAGAATGCTAAGTTTCTATACAGCTGTTCCCTAGCATACTCATTCACACGCAAAAAGCTATTTAATGTTACTTTAAATGATTTTTCTTTAAAACTAAAATCTATATGACACAATATGGAGATTTATGTTGATTCATTTAATAGTCACATTCTACCTCATTAGCACATTTCTGTCAAAACTTCTATTGTTTTTTTTATTGTGAATTGTATATGAAAATGAGAAATAATTCTAAATAATATTAAATGCTAGCATTGTCCATTATTAAGACTATTATTTTACTGTACTACAAACGTTAAATTTATTTTAGATGATTTTAACAACAGTTTTTGAGGAACTCTCACTTTCTACAATATTCTTATAAATTTAAGTCAGCATTCTGTTCCAACATAGGCAATCTATATGAACTTCCTTCTAAAATGATCTTACCTAGCTCTTGATATCTTTTCAGTTACCCTCTTCAATATTACACTTCTTGAATCATGAAATGTCTGAACTAGAGTTTGAACTCTAATGACATTACTTATATACAATGCTTTCTATATGGAATGGTAACATTGTTTATTCAATATTATTTCCCAGTATAATCAGAGAGTATCTTTCCATTTATATATATCTGCATTTCTTATAACTTCTAACCAAGAAATTAATGAGGAGGCAATTTTGATGTGGAATTAGACCTTTATCTTCTATATCTATATACTCTTTTCCTTGATGATTCCAACTCTTGGCATTAAACTCCACCTGCTTACAACATTTAAGTTTGTATTGTTAGTTCAGGTCTTCGTTACCAAATCCAGACTTACTATGTAACAACATACTCACTATTCTCTACTCACATGCCACTGGAAATCTCAAACTCTGTGTGTCCCAGTCTGAACTCCTGCTTTTCCCTGCCACACCTTCTCCACCTATAATCTGACTCAGTTTAGGCAATAAGAATACTTCTAGTTGCTTATGCTGAAATTGAGTTATGACTCTGCTCTTTTTCACACTGCACATCCAGTCTCAGTAAAACCTGTTTAATATACCTTCAAAATATTCTGTACTAAGAACTGACCATTTTCTGCACTTTGATTGCTAACAGCACTTTTCCACATGAATCACTGCAATAATCTTCAGAATTATTTCCATGCTTCTACCATTTCCCCTGCATTCTATTCTTTATAAACCAGTCAAATAACCTTTTTAAATGCAAGTAATAATGTTGTTCATTTTCTGAAAATCCTAAAGTGAGTCCCCACTTAACTTGTAGTTACATTGCATATAGGGCCTTACCTACATAACAAGGATTGTATTACTTCTCTGACTTCATCTTTTATCACCCATACAACCCTATCTCAGTTATACAAGTACAGGCTTCCATGATATTCCTGGAATATACCAGGACTTTGTCCTAACTATCCCTTTTGCATATACCACTCTCCCCAGATATGCATAGGACCAGCATTCCCATTTCAGTATTTGCTCAAATGGCACTTTCTCAATAAGAATTTACATGATCATCCTATTTAATAAGGCAACATTCTAATGTCTCTCTCCCCATATTCCTTCCCTCTTAACTCGTCACACACCACTGATCCTCACCTGACTCTTTCTTATAGCACTTATCACCTGCCAATATTCTGTATATTATATGTATTTTAGTTTGTTAATTATCTATTTTCCATTTCCACTAAAATGAAGCTATTGAAGCTGAAAAATATTAGATAACATTAGCTATCATGATTGTTTTGTTCTCTTGTATATCCAGGTGCCTTAGTCAAGTGCTTTGCAGTTTACAAGTGTCTTTTGAATATTTATTGAAAGAATGAATGAAAAAGTTTCAAATTTCCCTCTAATCATACCTGTAGGTAAATATTACACTAAACATTTGTTCATGATATTAAATTGTTATTTTAACCATTCTCAAATTATGCAGAGATTAAGAACACTTTATATACACTGGAAATTCAAGTCTGTGTACATCTCGCTAACTCATTCACATTGAATAGTTTTTTTTTAATTTCCCTGCTGCAAAAGTGAACTCTTAATTAACTGTATATTTATTGCAGTCATACCTAAAATTGATTCATGCCAGGATCTTTCTTGAGGTGACTTTTCTCATCTTCAAGTCTTTTGGTATATAACCTCATATGCTACTTCTCTCTAACTGCTCCAGATAATTGAATGGTTTATCTCTGTACTAATATTTTTCAGCTTTAATTCTATTTCTAAATTTGTTTTAAGTAGAATCACATACTCCTAACTTTACCCATCTTACATGAATGTTAATTTATGATTCAAGAAAAATAATAAATTCATAATGTGAATGGGTTCTTTTGATAAATTATTCCACATTATAAGTGAAGAGACATCTGGATAGAACTCAGTGGAATCAATTTTCAGCATCACATTCTCAAAGTTATGGGTATGATTTTCTGATTCATTCTGTGTTAAAAATATGCCCCTGAGTGCTGTTATGGAAGACAAAGTACTGGTGTCAGTGGTATCTTGCTAGAATCTCCAACAACATTTAGACAATCCATCTCTCACATCAATGTAACTATCTTTAGAATAAACTTCAATCATATCACTTAGTGCTGAAAAACATCCAATAGTTTTCTGTTGCCTACCAAGCTAAAATCAAATGTCACAGCTTGATTTTAAGACTCATCTATAATATAGCTTCAGCTTGATATTTTAATGTGATGTATATATGACCTGCCTATAAAATCTGTTGCCTACCACTCTTTCCCTAATACATATCACTAGCCATCATATTGTGAAGGGTTTGTCCTGATATGTTTAATGTTTATCTGCCTGAATTGCCTTTTTTGATTCCTTTTAATTTGAGGGAAGCTCTACTTTCTCTGAAATCTCATATGGATTCTGTAATTCTCTTATAGAACTAATTGTAGGCTGCCTTTTAAAATTAATTATTTTTATATTTGTTTGTGCACTTGGAGATTCTTCTTTACTGTATCTCTCCATATCATGTGTTTATTTCTGGTACAGTAATACCATGGCTTCTTAAAATTATGAGTTCACACACTTCTTATTCACCTTTGGAGCCTCAGAAATTAGCGTGACACTTAATATAATAGATATTTTATGACTGTTGAACACATACAGTTATCATCCTGGAAATGATTATAAGCTCTGTGATTAAAAATGTCTGTTACCACATCTAGTACTGTGTTTTAAATATAAAAGATCATTCATATGTGTTTATGGAAATGAATTAGAAAACAATTGACATTGAATGAGAATAAACCAACAAGTAATTACTAGGTTAGATTAATATATATTCTCTATTTTCATTCTTTTTTGATATTTTTATACTAATGTGTTGAGTTTTATTTAATCATTCATCACTTATCCTCATGAATGTAAATCATTTTTGATTACCATTGCATATCAAGAAGTTGAAACTTCTGGTTTGTTATGTAATTTTTGTATTGATCAAAAATAATATTGAATAGTTGATCTCTTCTCCATACTAATTTTAGAAGATTAAAAATACTTTTAAAATATAAAGTAAATCTGAAATATTTTTTGTGTTTCTTGAAATAAAAAAGTGAGTGGAAAAAGATGGGAGTACATCAAAAAAGAAACAAGAGCCAACCTGAAGAAGTGTTCCATGGCCCAAACCTGGACAATTCAAGCAAAAATAATAAATACATTGAATTATAATATACAATAAAATAAACATGCATGAGTACATATAGATATGAATAAATAATTTAAATAATAAATTTATAACATACAAGTGATAGCTCTTCCTTAGTTTAAGTTAACATAGTTAGAAGGAATTAGAGAAATACAAAGTTAATTAGGAAACACTGTAGTAAGAATTGTTCCAGGCAAGGTTAACCAAAGGATGCTACAACTAGACGGCAAAATTTGAGGAGAAAGAGAATATTAAAATAATCAGAAAAGGCTTATACCAAGATATTTATAAGTTATAAAATTAAAAGTAATTCATAGTAGAGACATCTGGAAGACATTAACTTAACCAAGTTATCAAGGGACACAGTACATATAACATATATCAGTATCTTGAATGCCTGATATATGAGAATGACAGCAGCAAATTCATGATATTCTTGCCAAAAATGCATAATATTAATCTAATTATAGGAAAAATTAAGAAAACTCATATTTAGAAACATTCTACAAAATAATTGCTCAAAACTCAACAAAAGTTATCTATTACTAAGGAATTTATTCAGTACTTTGGCCACCTCAATTACCCAGAAAAAACGCCAAAAGACCTCACTTTATATACACTACAGTCAAACACTTAAGAGTGGAGAAAAAAGAACTCTTATATAAACAAAACTAAAGTCAAAATCAAGTGATAGCTTATCCAGAGGAGAAGAGATCAATCAAGAATTCTGGCAGTATTCAAAAAAACAAGAGCATAACAACACACTTAAAGAGGCACACTATCTTGCCAGAAGGGACTCCAAATAAAAGGAATTTTTTTTAAAATGTCAGCTATGAAATTCAAAATATGGATTGCTAGTAAGCTAAATGGGATCAATAAGAAACTTGAAAACCAACACAAAGAAACAAACAAAAATTCACAGCAAGAATCAAAGATTCAGTGAAAACATAGATGGTTAATAAAACATAACTTTAGGAAATGAAAGAATCATTTAGGGAAGTACAAAATATGGTGGAAAGTTTTAACAACAGACTAGAACAAGCAAAAAAATTTTTTTTATAGCTTGATAACAATGCTATTGAATTAACCCAGTCAGTCAAAAATTAAGGAAAAAAAAAAAGATAGGAAATACTCTTCTGGACATTGGCCTAGACAAAGAATTTAAGACTAAGACCACAAAAGCAAATATGGAAATAACAAAAATAAATAAATAAACTAAACTTAATTAAACTAACAAGGCCTCTGTACAGCAAAGGAAATAATCAACCAAGTAAATAGACAACCTACTGAATGAGAGATAATATTCACAAACTATATATATATATTCAACAAAGGACTAATATTCAGAACCTACAAAGAACTCATACAAGTCAGCAAGAAAAAAACCCAGATAAACCCACCAAAAAGTGGGCAAAAAATATGAAGAGATTTTTTTCAAAGGAAGGTAGACAAATGGCCAACAAACATATGAAAAAATGGTCAACATCACTAATCACCAGGGAAATGCAAATTAAAACCACAATGATATACTGCCTCATTTATATCAGAATGACCATTATTACTAAGTAAAAAATAATAGATGCTGCTGTGGAGGTAGTAAAAAGGGAACACTTATATATTGTTGGTGGTGGGAATGTAAATTAGAACAACCTGTACAGAACACAGTATGGGGATTCCTCAAAGAACTAAAAGTAGATCTACCATTCCATCTAGCAAACCCACTAGTGGGTATTCACCTAATGGCAAGAAGTCATTTTATCAAAAAGACACCTACCCTTGAATGTTCATTGTAGCACAATTGATCATTGCAAAGATGATAAATTGTGTCCATCAATTCATGAGTGGATTAAGAAGATGTGAGATGTATAAATATAAATGTATGAATGATTAATGGAGTACTATTCAGCCATTAAAATGATTGAAATAATGTCTTTTGCAGCAACTTAGATGGAACTGGACACCATTGTACTAAGTGAAGTATTTCAGGAATGGGAAAACAAATACCACATGTCTCACTTATGAGTGGGAGTTATATGATGGATATATATGGTCACATAGTAGTGCAATGTACTTTGAAATCAGAGAAGGGGGAGAATGAGAGGTAGTGAGGGATAAAATATTACCTATCAGGTACAATGTACACTATTTTGGTGACAGGTACCCTGAAAGTCCTGACTTCAGCATTACACAATTCATCCATGTAATAAAAACTGCTTGCACCCACTAAATCATTTAATAGAAAGAATCAAAAACCATCAAGGAGAATCACAAAGAATAAGAAAAGATGATAAATTGTCCATAGATGGCAGGAGACAGAGAAATAAGATGTAAATGCAACATGGGATTCTTCATTGGATCCTGGAACAGAAAAAGATAATTAAAGGAAAAAGGAAAAACTGATCAAATTCAAATAAGCTCTATGATTTAGCTAATATTATTGTACCAATGCTAATTCTTGGTCTTGATAATTGTTCCAGGGTTACATAAATTGTTAATATTAGATAAATAGGGGTGAAGACTGTATGTAAACTCTGTGTTATTTTTTAAAATAATTATGTATGTTTAAAATTACTTTAAAATGTTAAAAAAGCACTTCACAAATGCATTTGTCTATCTTTGTAATATTCCTTCGAGTTATTTGGTCAAAAATGTTACAAAATCAATTGTATATATTTCTACTATATCTATGAAATATTGATATATATGTTTCCTGCATTTTAATCTATTCAGAAGAAAGGCATTGCAATCTACCTAAATACTGTGCAGAATTAAAAAGGTGTTTATAGATTCAAGCAAACTTCTTACCTAATATTTTTAAATAGATGAAAAATTACACTGTTTAAAATTAATACAAATCAGAAATTATAAAATTATTCAGAGTTTTTTGGGGGGGTTGATTCCAAAAAGCAAATATTTCCCATGTTATGTACATTTCAGTTGTTGTTTTATTTTGTGTGGCATTCTGTTAGCATGGTGAGACTATGCTTGGCATGTCTTGTTATTTATTAAACTAATAAACATGTCATCCAATATACACTCACCTTGTACTAGCATCGGTTTTTGTATGAATAGATACTTTTCTAACAAATAAATGACCAAAAACTTCCTTATATTATAATTAAAATAATGATCCAATCTACAGTAAATGAGGTCAAATCAGAATTTTAAAACTTGAGCAACAAGGTTTTTACACATCATACCTGTAAGGAGAAAATACAAACTCATTGGGTATTTATTAAATGCAATATTGCTAATTCTACTGGGCAGACTCCTTCACAGATGGCACATTTTTAGCTACATTTCTATAATTTATTATCCCAGCACAGATGTGCTGCAAAAAAATCTTATTCTCTTGTGATTTGCTGTTTTATTTGTGAGGTCCTATCCAAGACACCTGAGATAAAATGCCTTAATCTTTTAACCATATATTGTGATCAACTGACTGATATTATTGCCATAACTCTAAAAGTTTCCATATTTAAGGGATAGGTGAACACAGAAAATTAGTGTGTATATCAGAAAACTAATATTACAGCCAGATTTCTTTGAATTCTCGAATTAAAACAAAGGAACAAACAAACAAACAAATGAAAACAAACTACAGCATTTAAAAGTGTACTGATTTTGGTACAGATGCAAATTTATTATCATTTTCATTGGTCATTTGTCTTCACTACTATCTACAAAAAAATCTCTATTTTTCCTTAAATTAGTCTGTTGTTCTTTTCATATTTTAATTAATATACTAACCTAGCTTTTTTTCTTAATACTTAAAGGAAAATAAACTAAACAGTATTATCAAAATATTTTAACCATCTGGTAAAGGAGATTTTTCCCTGTCACTTGGACAGATGTTCAGCAATGGAATTATGCTAGCATAATTCCAATATATGTGTGTCTGTGTGTGTATATATAAACATTTTAATTTACATGTGTAGGAGAAAAAGCACTTTTTAATATATGTAATCTCCATTAAATAAGAATTGATATATATTTTTTAAACTTCTTTGTTTCTCTTTGTGCTGTGCTCTACTGTTCTGGTGATGGGGGTAGAAACATGGTAGTATTGCCTATGCATGTAAATCTACAGTCATAAGGTATAGACGAATAATTTCTATAAATTCTTTTCACTTTGTAACTTACAAGAATGGAAAGAAAGAAAGAAAGAAAGAAAGAAAGAAAGAAAGAAGAAAGAAAGGAAGGAAGGAAGGAAGAAAGAAAGAAGAGACAAGACGAGACAAGAAAGGAGCAGTATTCTAGACTAAAATTCTATTCTATAGAGAATGATTTTATTCTACCTCCCTTCTTACAAAGTGAGAATACATTATGTTCGTGGAAGGAAGACCAAAACTGGTAGCCACCATATCTGTGAATAGGACTTTGATGTGTCTAGCTCATTCTCCTTTGTGAGATACCTAAAGGGTAGACTATTTAAAAATGTTTGACATTTCTTTCCTTTGTGACCAAAACACAAGCAATCACCATCTTTTGCCTATGTACTATACTCATAGAAAGTATGTTGACTCTCCAAACTCCACCTTCAGAATTAGAAACAATAAAATTCTTCTTTTCAAAGTTATTGGTCAGTGTACACATTTTCACTCCAAACTGCATGGCAATTGATTGCAGGATACATATGGACACATTATTCTACACTTATAGAATTTTATGTTTGAGGGGCATATGGAGATAATTCTGTCACATTTGCTTATTTCTAGTAAAAGTCTGATTGAATTCTTCATTGCATACTTTCTTTAAATAATGATGAGGATGAATTTCTATTTTTCTGCAGTACCTTTTCTTTCATTTATATCATATCTAAATCTTGAATGAAGACTAGTTTTGTTCAGTCTCCCTGGAGAAATTCATGCTGTTCCTCTAGAGATTCTTAGGAGTTCATTAAATTGGTAAATCTTCAAAGCACAAATAGGGATCCTTTTTCAATTTCTAAGGACTTTTAATAAAAAAAAAAGTCAAGGAGCAACTTCAATGTTATGACTATCATGAAAATTGTTGGTAGGGAGTCCAATCTGTTTCATTTGTGAACCCAACACTTGGTTACTTTATGATCCTTTTAGTATTTAATGTGTGTTCTATTCATAGCAATGACTCAAGCTGAATAGTAAAAACCAAGATGTCCTTGTGAGAAGTATTCGAAGTTTCAAATATGGTTTTGTTTATGGTTTATGCTTTTGTTTGCTCAGGATTAGTGCATTTATTGATGAAATGACTATTCCATAAAATCTGTAAAACAATAATTTATAGTTGATTTATGTACACACACTTATTCCAGGAAAATGTTACCTTTCTTGTCAGTTCCATCTTATGAATCATCTTAACTGCCATGTAAATGTGTTCACAAATAAATTACACCAAACATCAACATAGTCTGTAAATAGTCATTAGAAATCATAGTAGAATATTTCAAATGTGTTGAGAGTAAACCAATGAAGAATATTTGGTGGTTCAAAGGTTTTATTGCCACCAAAATATAAAATATTATCAATTTAGACAAAATTACAAACAAGGAAGTTTTGGAGGTATTGGAAATATTTTAGTTAAGGAAGATAAAATTAAGAAGAAATGTGATAATTATCTTTAAATATTTGAAAGGCAGTTCTATCTGTCAAGTTAAATAAATGATGCTAGGAAAATTGGGTAGCCACATGTAGAAGATTGAAACAAGATCTGAACCTTTCACCTCTCACAAAAATCAACTCATTGTGGATAACAAACTTAAACCTAAGACATGAAACTATAAGAATTCTAGAAGAAAATGTCAGAAAAACTCTTATAGACATTGGCCTAGGCAAAGAATTTATGAAGAAGACCCCAAAGGCAATCACAGCAGCAACAAAAATAAATAAATGGACCTGATTAGATTAAAAACCTTCTGCACAGCCAAGGAAACTATCACGAGAGCAAACAGACAACCTACAGAATGGGAGAAAATATTTGCATGCTACACATCCAATAAAGGGTTGATAACTAGAATCTATATAGAACTCAGAAAAATTAGCAAGAAAAAATCAAACAACCCAATTAAAAAGTGGGCAGAACCTTTTCAAAAGAAGACAGAATAATGACCAAGAAACATATGAAAAAAATGCTCAACATCTCTAATCATTAAGGAAATGCAAATCAAAACCACAATGAGATATTACTTAACTCCAGTGAGAATGGCCTTTATCAAATAGCCCAAAACAATAAATATTGGCATGGATGCGGAGATATAGGAACACTCATACACTCCTCGTGGGACTGCAAACTAATGCAACCTCTCTATAAAGTAATTTGGAGATACCTCAAAGAACTAAAAGTATGCATTTAAATTTTATTAATCCACTTATGCATTGATGAGCACTTGAGTTGTTTCCATATCTTTGCAATTATGAATTGTGCTGCTATAAACATTCTAGTGCAAATGTCTTTTTTATAGAATGTCTTTTGTTCTTTTGCGTAGATGTGCAGTAATGGGATTGCTGGATCAAATGGTAATTCTACTTGTATCTCTTTGAGGTATCTCCATATTGCTTTCCACAGAGGTTGCACTAGTTTGCAGTTCCACCAGCAGTGTATGTGTGTTCCAATCTCTCAGTCACAAAAAACAATGGTGATATAGCACCTCTTCCTTCTATGGAGTCATAAATACCATAGGCAAAGATGAAACAGTTATAAATACATAATTTGTCATAAGGATAGACTGTGCTTGTCACTCAATATGCAAATATTATTATACTTGGGATTTTTCTCACCAATCTTTAGTCACTTTCTGCTTTTAGGAGTTTATAGAATATCACAAATTTCCATGTCTTAAGTATTTTGCTGGACACACAAAAATCCTTTGGAGTTGATGTGGGAATATACAAGTGCGTGTTTCTGAAAGGTATTTATATATGACATTTATTTCTTACAATACTAGTAATTTTGAACACTTCTTACTTTTTCAAATCTCTGCCTAGGATAATGTATTCTGTAAGCAGATTTATAACACTGGATGGCTAGTCTGGGATGGTACTCAATAAATGTAGACTGAGCCATAGTTCAGTGAATACATGATTATTCATAGTTAATTTTCATTGCTAGAGTCCTTTTCTGATTCCTAAAGAAACACCCAAAGTTTCTGTAAAATAAAAAGAACTCCACTCCTTTACTCTCTCTATAAATAAGTTTACTTTAAATCAAAATTCTGTGTATACAGATAAAAGAACTGTATTCTCCTCAAGAGCTTTCTAAGTGACTTCTCTAGATTGAGTTATTTTAAAGATGAGGAGTAAAGAGATCTCTCTAAGATTACCACTTGATTATAGTAGGATTCTTACAGGAAAGAGAACAAGAAACCTTGAAGAATAGTAAACAAAGACATCATGTATCACATAATGCCTGCCAGAGAGGATTTTCATGAGCTCATGAGGTAATTGGTTTGCAACTATAGTTCTAATTGCCAATCTTATATGTGTCCTTTGAGTGCCGAGAGCTCTATTTTCCCTCCTTTGTACTCTGGAACTCAAGCAAAGCTTTTCCTTAAAGATATTCAATTATTAATACCAATATAAGGAAACAGAGTACCTAATACACAGACAAAACCATCTCCCAAAGGCAAAATTCTAAGCTTGGAGGCATTTCTCTGTAGACTGCTACAATGTGAAAATGCATCTGTGTGCTTTGAAATGAAAGCCAGAAGTTTGCCCCAATGAAACTAGGATGAAATATCTAGTTACAATAAAGATTAATGTAAACTCCAAGGCAAATATCTGTTATTCATATTTTTAAAGTGGGCCCCAGACTCCTATTTGTTGAAATTACTATTGAAGCATTCAATTTGTCCATAATTATTACTTTGATAGAGATTTGCTAGATTTAAAGAATGTGCTGTCAACTCAAGAACAACAGGGGGTGGAATAATAAGTGATATGAGAAGAACCAAAAGGATCACTTTGATTACTTATTTATTTCTAAAAATATGCTTTAAGAGGCCATATAAAGTTCTTAATTTTTAAACTGAGTTAAATTATTATAGAGAAACTTTAAAATATTAAGAAAATACAGATATGAAATTGAACTGAAGGGAATGTTCTTCTAAGAATTTCCAAAAACAAATATTTATTTTGTTCCCCAAAATATATCTTTATATACAGGGATATTTTTCTGTTTTAGTCCACTTGTATTGCTATAATGGAATACCGGAGGCTTGATAATTTATAAAGGAAAGAGGATTACTTGGCTCATGGTTCTATGGGCTGTACAAAAGCATGGCACTAACATCTGCTTCTGGTGAGGACTTCAGTCTGCTTTCACTCTTTGCAGAAAGGAAAGCAGAGCTGGGATATGCAGAGTTCAAGCAGTGAGAGAGCAGAAGCAAGACAGAGGGGACGGAGGTGCCAGACTCTCTTATACAAGTTCCTGCAGGAACTAAGAGTGAAAATTCACTTATTACAGTGAGGATGGCACCAAGCCATCCATAAGGAATCTATACCATGACCCAAATACTTTCCATCATGCCTCACCTCCAACATTGGAGACCTAACACAAGACTTGCAGGGGTCAAATACCCAAACCATAGCAACTTTGTTTCTAGTTTTTGTTTTTCACCTCTCTATAGATGACTATCTTATACTTAGGTTGTTTACTATATGCTAGGCATTTTGCTAAATGTTTTACATATATTATTTGATTTAGTACCCACAATAACTCGATGAAGTAGGGTCTTACTACACTAATTTTACTGATATAGAAGTTGAGCAACAAAGAGACTATATATGCTGTTCAAGATTGCAGAGTAAGTCATGAAATATGTGCCGAACTCAGGCAGTCTTACACGTCTATACATGACAATAGCACAAGGCCACATGTATAATTCTTAAACACATGGATTCTAGGGCATAGACTACTTGGAATTAACTATTGTAATACTTCAAATTATTTTAAGATCTTTAACATAAATCATCTTCTTAAAAACCCTCCTAGGTATTATAGTAATTAGGTAGGTTAATTGTCTTTTTAGCATCACATAGCCAGTCAATTTTGGAACTAGGAAGATTAGATAGGTGCTCTAAATTCTAATCACACATTCTACTATAACAAAGGTGCTTCTCTAGTATCTCATCTTGCCAAATGATGAGGAAGCCCACACCACCTCCTCTGGCACCAATGGAAATAAAAAACACATAATCCCTAGCCCAAGAGCTAGAACCCCTGCCCCAAACTAAGCATAAAAGAAAAACAAACAAAAACACCCTAAGCCAACACTTACCCCTTGCTTAAGCCATTCCGGGATGCCAGTCTTATTCTCCCCAGGAAGTCTCTTTATGTGAGTACTAAACCTTTCCATACCCTCTTGATGCATGTGCACATCAATCTTGACATTATAACCAGGTTTGGGTGAAGAGTTGGTTCACTCCTATGCATCACAAATATCTAGCAATATTCACATTGTGAGAGCTAAGTATTAATCATTCCTCTATATCACTATAAAATTAACAGATACAAGTAATAATTTGCCAGTTTGGCCTGGTATATATACATATTACCAATGAAAATATTCATCTTTCTCTCCTTTTAACAAATAAATTCATAATTAAGTTTAAAATACACTAGAATATGATCAAAAATCTAGCAAAGTGTCTGATAATAAAATTACTCAGGCATGTAAAATGAGGCAATTTTATTACCAGTTATGGCAGTTCCTCAAAAAAAATGAAAAATAGTATTACTGTATGATCTTACAATTTTACTTCTGAGTATATACCCAAAGAATCAAAAGCAAGAACTCAAACAGATATTTGTACACACATTTTTATAGCAACATTATTAACAACAGCCAAAGGTGGAAATAACCTAAATGTCCATTGCCAAATAAATAGATAAACAAAATGTAGAATGTGCATACATGGAGCACTATCCAGCCTTAAAAAGGAAAGAAATTTTGACACATGCTACAATATGGATTAACCTTGAAGATATTATGTTATATAAAATAATCCACATACAAAAGGGCATTTTATGTTATGTATTACTATATTTGATCACAATTTTTAAAAAGTTTAAAAATTTATTCCAAAATAGTCAATGTTATTGTTTTAGTTCCTTTCTGTTTTTTTCATACATATATATACATACATATATATATATACACACACACACATATATATACACATGTTTTCAGTTGCAATGATTTTTCATGTGGTTCTGCAAACTAAACAAGGATTTCATCCCAAATTAACACCAAGGATTATGTACTTTCCTGGAATTTTGATATTCTTTGGCTCTAATAGAGAGGCTCTATTTCTTTTTTTAAATATTTTCATAAATTCAAATTTATTTATTCATTTATTTTAGTACCAATAATGTATTTTTATCTTTTTATATTTTATTTTAATAGATTTAGAGGTTACAAATTTTTTATTACCTGGATGAATTGCCTAGTGGTGAAGTCTAGGCTGTTAGTGTACCTGCTATTTGTACCCAATTGGTAACTTTTCATCCTGTATCCCCCACACTGTCCCTCTCCTGAGTCTCCAGTGCCCCTTATGACAATCTATATGACTGTGCATACCCAAAGCTAAGCTCCCACTTATAAATGAGAACATGCAGTATTTGATTTTCCATTGCTGAAATACTTCACTTAGGATAATGGTCTCCAGTTCCACTCAAGTTGCTGCAAAAGACATTATTTCTTTCCTTTTTGTGGCTGAGTTGTACTCCACGGTGTATGTGTGTGTTTATATATACACCACATTTTCTTTATCCACTCCTCAGCTGATAGACGCTTAGGTTGGTTTCATATTTTTGCAATTGTGAATTGTGCTACAATAAATATATGTGTTCAGGTGTCTTTTCTATAAAATGACATTTTTTCCTTTTGGGTAGATCCCCAAAAGTAGAACTGATGGATCAAATAATATATCTACTTTTTGCTCTTTGAGAAATCTCCATACAGTTTTCCATAGAGGTTGTATTGTTTACTTTCTCACCAAGAGCATGAAAGTGCTCTCTTTTAACTAAATCCATGAAGACGCTTCATTTTTAACAGTGCTTGTGAATAAAAAATATTCCCTCCACACTGATTGATAGAAGATTGCTGTAGGTACTGACTTCAAAGAAGAAATTAAGGCAACCATTTATATTTTTTCTTCTTTGCCTCCTCCCACAACATAATATAATATGGCAAACAAGGCCAAGACTAAGAGTTGTACATTATTGTTAGATGTTAAATATTAGAATCATGTTTCTCTCTATACATAATTTATAGTTTGTAAAGGATATATTAAATACCATGGCCATAATGAATATAATTATTTCTTAGAATTTGATTTTTTCTCTATTCTAAGGCTTATAATCAATATAAATTTAAAAAGCAAACCAGAAATGCTTTCCATTATATATTTACATACATGGGATCAAATACCATAAAATAACGAAAGAACATTTCTATCCAAATTGTTGCAAAAGGTCTTAATTCATCCTTCTTCATGGCTGTGTAGCATTCCATTATATATACACATATATAGATATATTTAGAGAGAGAGACACACACACACACCACATTTTGTTAATCCACTCATGTATTTATGGGCATTTGGGTTTATTCCACATTTTTGCAATTGTAAATTGTGCTGCAACAAACATTTACATCTAGGTGTCTTTTTGATAAAATGATTTATTTTCCTTTAGGTAAATACCCAATAGTGGGATTGGTACATTAATGGTAGGTCAACTTTTAGTTCTTTCAGGAATCCCCGTACTGTTTTCCATACAGGTTGTATGAATTTCCATTTCCATCAACAATGTACAAGTGTTTCTTTCTCTGCATCCACACCAGTATCCATTGTTTTTGGACTTTTTAATAAAAGCCATTTTAACTGGGGTAAGGTGATGTTTCATTGTGGTTTTAAATTGCATTTCCATGATGAATAGTGATGTTGAGCTTTTTTTTTTTTTCATATGTTCATTGGCCATTTGTTTATCTTCTTCTTTTGAAAATCCTCTGTTCATGTCTTTGGCCCACTTTTTAATGGGGTTATTTGTTTTTCTCTTGATGATTTGCCTGAGTACTTTTTAGATTCTGGTTATTAGCCCTTTATTGGATATATAACTTATGAATATTTTCTCCCATTCTGTAGGTTGTCTATTTCCTCTTGATTATTTCCATAGCTGTGCAGAAGCTTTTGAATTTAATCATGTTCCATTTATTTATTTTTGTTGTTGCTGTGATTGCCATTGGAATCATCTTCATAAACCTTTGCTAAGGCTGATGTCTAGAATAGTTTTCCCAAAGTTTTCTTCTAGATTCTTATGGTTTCATGCCTCACATTTAAGTCTTTTATAAATCTTGAATTAATTTTTGTGAGTGGTGACAGAGATGGATCCTGCTTCATTCTTCTGTATGTGGCTATCCAATACAGCACCATTGATTGAGTAGGGCTTCTTTCCTCAATTGTATATTATGGTCTGCTTTCTCAAAGATCAGTTGGCTCTATGTCAATGTTTTTATATCTGGGGTCTCTGTTCTGTTCCATTGGTCTATGTGTCTATTTTTGTGCCAATAGAATGCTGTTTTGGTTACTATATCCTTGTAGTATAATTTGAAGTCTGGTAATGTGATGCCTCCAGATTTATCCTAAGTGAAGTATCTAAAGAATGGAAAAATAAACACCACATATACTCTACTAAATCAGAACTAACCCATGTGTACACATGTGCACAGAAGGAAATAAAATTCAGTGGAAATCAAGCAGGGGGAAGGGTTGAGGAAGGAAAGGGTGAAAACCCACCTAGCGGGTACAATGAACATCATCTGCATGATGAGCAGACTTATAACCTTGACTCAAGCATAACAAAATTGATACATGTAACCAAAAACATTTGTATACCCTTAATATTTTGAAATAAAACAAAAACCACCCAATAAGGCCCTTAAAAAATAATAAAGAAAAGCAAAGGGCATATAGCCAGAACATCTAGACTGTAGTCATATTTCTGGTACTTCTTAGTTTTAGTTTCCTCATCTCTCATATTCAGTGAAAACAAAAATGATTATTAAACTTGCTCGATCTAACTTAGATTTGTTAAGAGCATTAACAGGGATAATCTATATGACTCAAAAAATAAATATCCAGAGAACAATGCACATCAAAAATGATGGGGTGAACTTTTAAAAAAATTTTTATAGATATTTCTTACATGTATAAATGGTGGATAATGCATCCTTCTCATCAAAATTTTAAAACTAGATATCAATGAGGGGCGGGTTGTTGGATATACGATTAACTCTTTTTATTGTTTTATGGGTTTAACATGGATTTTTATACTGTTTCTGAAGTATTACATAAAGAAAACAAGCATGATTTGGAGAGAGTCCACAGGGAAGATCCTGAGCTCACTACTCTTTAAAGAGAAACGTAGGCACACCATAATAGTAAATGTTCCTGCTATTTATCTCTGCAGTCAGTCCAAATCAGTGGAAGTGAACATTTTAATGAGGAGTTTTTAGGTCATCTTCACAACCTGTGCTGGCCAATTCCTTCCGTCTCCTCATTTCATTTGCTTTAACATCAGGGGAGAAAACCCTCTGGTAATCTTAACTTTCCTCCACTTCTTTCAGCAAACAGACTACATGCAGGGCGAAAGTAAGAGACATTTATCATGTTATGAAATGTCAGTATAATTAGTTACATTGTAGTCTAATATATTACAAATGATTATCAGAAGCAGGGGTGGGGGTGTCTGTAAAATCACAATAAGAAAGGGAATAGTGCCTGAAGCCCTGGCTTTTCTTAAATAATAATTTGGGAAAAATAATCCTCTTCCAACAAATAGTCAATTAGTCTTCTATGTTTCCATGCACTGTAAGAAGACCATTTGACTATGTAAAGTTACATTAAATAGTGTCATATTTCAAATTGGCTATTTCACCTAGGGTGGAATTTTGCTTGCGTTACATGTTTGCTTTTTATGTGCCCTTCATTATAACACATTAGCACATAGTCACAGTATTGTTTAATCTTAAATATCAGTGTAATTTTGCCTATACAGATGAACAATCTATTTTTCATGATGGCCAATATCATGGGGTTCTCGTGCCTCATTGAAAAATTAGTAATTTTACCTTCAGGGGGAAAAAGAACTATTTTAGTGCCTCACAAGCATTTAGTCAGAAGAGGTTACAAAGCAACCTATTGTTCAATAGTTGTCCTGTGTTTCCAAGAGTTATTCTAAGGTAGTTCCAGAAACATTTTATGTTCATAACTGTGGATGCCTCAGTAGTTTGAAAAATTTTGTCTCTTTCTTACCAAACTAGAGAATTGGTTCTAAACAAAAATATATACCTCACAAGGAAAGAATATCTATGTTTGCAGTCTCTCAAAATAGAATGCTTTTTTTTATTAAAATAAAATTATATAAATAATCAACTAATAGGGATGATTGAAATAAAATTATCAGACACTTCTCTTTTAATAAAAGTTGTGCAAATGTCAAAACATCAATATTTTTAGACTGGAAAAAAAGATAAGTTATCAGGATTTAAGGAAAACTGAGTTCTAGTACCACGTTTATTAATGCCTTCACAAACTTGTGTTAGAAATGCAATCACTTTGTGCTTATTAACTTCCTTAAGAAATAGGAATCATATGTAATATATTAAATATTTTAGTGAGCTTCTGTGAGAAGTAGAACTACAGTTCAGAAAACAGAGCCATTTCTTTAGCCTCGTCTCTGTACCTTAACCATAACATGTTTCCCTCAGATGCTCTGGTGCACAGCTGTATCTGACCCTTATTATGTAGCCCAGACACCTGTTACTGCTTCTGTCCCTACTTGAGAACTCATAAAAAGTGCCAGGCTGCCAAAAGGGCAGCGTTGCACAACCCTGAAAAGTAGAGGAATGAACTCCCTATGGGCACACTTTGGGTCAATGGCATGTGCGAATTGGAGGGAATAGTAGATAAAATTTCTTTCAATTTTTATTTTCCATAGACTCTTCCAGTCATTATTTTTCTATACAGCCTCCGTAGAGTTGTCTCAAGTGTCTAAGTGACTGGTTGACTCTCATCATGAGCAGTAGCCAGCTTAATAATAAACTACCTTGCTGGGGAAGAAAGACTGTTACTCATGACTTTCAACAGTAAAGTTCTGTAAGTGGTACCATAGGAAAAATTTAAGATGATTAGGGAAAAATACTATTCCTAGTTTATCACCCATCCTAGTACAGAGAAATTGCAGAAGGTTTGTGGGAGGAGATATTTTTTTTCAAACTGAGACCTGTCTTTATTTACAAATTGTCTTGGGCAAAGAGAGATCTCTTAGAAAGTAGAAATTCCCATATGCAGACAAAGATATGATAGCTCATGGGGGTCTGTAAGTGAAAGGCTTATCTATCATTCTGCATTAAAAAGCCAAACTACTCTGGCATAAAAAAAGTATTTAAGTATACTTTTAAGTATTTATTAGTTAAACTTAAAACATAATTTTTAATATGTTAACAATTAAGAGTATTTTACTTTCATTTTTTGAGCTTGCCCTTGATGATCTATCCTTTTTCTTTTATTTCTTTTTGTTCTGTTTACATTCCTAGGTTTAACTAAGAAATTATGCCTCATATTTTTAACACATTTCCTTGTCCATGAAGTAAGCCTCTAAAAGGATAAACTTCATGCATTATAGCAAATTATATTTTTATAATAGGTACCATGTATTTTATGTACATTAAAATATATTGCAACTCAAAAATGTATCCACAGAGATTTTTTTATATCCTTCATTTTGCCTAGTTTTTATGGTGCCTATCAAAGGTGGAGATCTTAGAAGTAGGAGATTTGTTTTATTTTTCCACTTAGAAGTCTTACCATTAAGAGCAGGACCTAAAAGATGCATATGATCAATCATGAGTACCTATGAATTGCTTTTATGTGGATAAATATTTAAAATTATAGAAAACATTTGGCAGAAAAAAATAGTTTAATTTTCTTTTGCTAACTATGTCAAAATCTATAAAGAAAATGATAAAATTTAGGTCTTGGGGTCAGGGGGCTTCAAGTCTAGAGGCACCTGGCACTCTCCTCCTCCACAAAGAAGAGTCAAAACAGTGAGCAGATCACCACATGTTGAATAGAATGTCAAAGGGAAAACACTGGAATTCATCAGGGAAGTGGCAGAGAACCTCTGAGGCATAGCAGGACAGGCAAGCAAAGCAGCCATCTCAGCCAGGTTCAGCTTGGAGCCAGTACAAACTCACCAGTGTGGACAGCAGGTACGTGAGAGATCCCCAGATGTCCACGTTCCTATGGCAGACTCCTGAAGTTCTAGCCACAAGGCAGCCCCTCAGCCATCGTGGACCATGAGACTGGTACAGGGTGCTGCCTGGATTTCATGTGATGGCAGCGTTCCAGAGAGGGAGTTCACCGTTGGCCCCACATATCCCCTGAGATTCACGCAGCTGCAGCACGATACATTGTGAGAGCTCAGCCCTCTCCAGACTATATCCTGCCCTGGAGCTTAACAGCCTCTGCATCTTCACATCCCTGAAACATCACTAGCATCGCCTCACATCCATATTATAGAAGGATGCAGGGTTGAGATGACAGTTGGACCCAGTGGTGCAGCTGGGTCCTCAGCACTCTAGCCCACACAGTCTCCTACATCCCAGAAAACTAGCAGTGCAGTGCACCAGGCAGGCTGTCCTCAGACAAGAAGGAACTAAAGTGTATGCTCGCCACAGCCTGAGAAATTCTGTCTGGAGGCCGCTGCTACTGAAAGAAACCTTGGTCCTCCAGCAGTAGGGCAGCCACACACTTCTATTCACCTTCAGATGGCTGGGACCTGCCCACTATGCATCCTAGGCAAGGTAAAGAATTCGATGTGCAACAAATGGGCAAGGTAAAGGAGCTGTATAGATGGGTTCTGCATGAATTAAACAAGAGTCAGAAGAGAAATAGTCCTGAAGCTTGCCTTTCTTTGCTGTCACCACATAAAAGTGAAACATTTCTACACCATATTGTTAGGTTTGATGAAAAATGGAATTTTTTTGGCAATTGCAAGAGTTTGGCACAATGGTTGGATAAAGATGAAGTGCTGAAACACAGTCCAAACCCGATATTCATTTTTAAAAAAGCTAATGGTGTCTGTTTGGTGGTCCAGCACTTCATGGAACCTGGTCAATGGATTACAGAGGATGTCTACGGCAACCAATTGGACAAAGTGATGAGGATGCTTGCGATTAAGCAGCCGAGATGGTCAGTAGAGACTGGCCAATCCTCTTGCAAGACAGCACTTGACCACATATTGCACAAACAACACTGCTCTAGCTACAGAGGCTGGACTTATTATTATTGACTTATCATTATTGATAAGTTTATTAAAGTTTCTAATTTATACACTAGAAGGTTTTAATTGCTTGTTTCAAAAGACAAAAGAGACCAGTATGCAAACAATTTCTAAGAGATTCTGTGTATAGGAAGAAAGAAAGATATACAATAATTTTTTAATTCCTTTGACACTAGTAATGGCAAATATTTTATAGATTGAGAGTTTATTTTTATATATAAAAGAAATGTAATTACATACATAAATTCCTAATTTTGATATTAATATACAAGTTAATTCTCACATGAAACAATAAATTAGGTACCATATTTCAAGATATACACACCTGAAGAAATAGTTTCAGCAAAGATACTTCAACCAAATTATGCAGCCGATAATTGGAAGGCAAAATTAAATCTAACTTCTCTTGCATGCATTGTTCTGTTCATTGTATTTGTTGCCTCATTACATCTCATCTACTTTACAAGTAAATGAGCAACCTTATAGTAATTTTTTTTAGGATCTCACAAGGATTTTTCATATTAGCACAAAATAGAGTTTTGAGTACAACAAAAGTCAGAGCCAAATAGCACTTGGATATATTAATGCCTAACATTCGTTGGCAATGACAGGGATATTCTCTTAGCCATTCAAGCTGGAAGTCTCAGATGATTTCATTGCTCACACTCATTGTTCACATTCAGTTTTCCTCTTCAGTTTAAGCATTAACACCAACTGAATTGGTTTCTGCCTTTCAGTTCCTATTGCTTTTACTCATCTTCTATTACTGCATAACATTAGCCCCTGTAGAGGAAATTAACACAGAGAAAGGTATCCAGAGGTGTACAGAAGTCAAATATGTCACAGATACATTTTGTTAGGTTGATGTGTATCCTGTTAAGTAAAGTGTATCTTATTAAGTTGAATGAGCTTCACACTAGCTTTAATGTGTTCAGATACGTCCGGATAAAATGATAAATACCACCTGTGCCTTGAATACCAGCATGGGGAAAGTTGCTGAGCACTTCATTAGAACGCTTGCCCTTAGTTCAAAGATTTCTGAGGCTTGGGGGAATGTCAGGGACTACTGTAACAAAGACATATCTTTAGTAAATTTTGGCTGCTGTGTCCTAAGTTTATTAAATTGTGGAATCATGTAGTCATATCCCAAAGAGTAGCCTATGTAAGTGGTGAAATCTTTCTGTGTGCAGATCAACAAATGGAATCAGTCTGTAATAAGCTTCTAATTTGCCTCCTTTGGGACAATTTTTCTTCCTTTGATTAACCTTATGCACAGTTCATAATGAAGTTTATTTGCAGTCATTGGGTATAAAATGATAAAAAATAAACCATAGTCTCTGCCTTGAAATATATGAGATAAATGGAGAGAATACACTTGCAATAATAATGCATTATGACATGTATTGTAATAGAACTATTAAGTAACTTAACTGTGAATAACTCAACTGATCTTGTTGTGCAAGGTCATAGGAAAAGAAACCATCAAAGAACATGAAGAGCTTAATTTATCATTGTCATTATTGTTATAACCATTATTAGTTTACTAATGAAGCAATGCAAGAGTGGTGAACTATGCTTGGAAGATGTAAAAAAGATATGCTAAAAATTATGTAATATAAAGAGTATGGCATGTTCAAATAGAATGGAGGAGTAACTGTGCTTAGAACTTGGTGTGTAGAAGAAAGAAATGGAAAAAGAAATGAAATGCAAGTATGAGATCCTGAAAGGGTATATTGCTATTGGTAGAGGAATTTCTGTTATGAAATATCATGGATAGTTATATATATCAACACAAGAAGTGAAAAAGAGAATTCAAAGAGATGTTCAGACATATAGAAAGCAAGTAAATGGCATAGGGGTCTCTAGTAATAGTTACAAAGTTAAGAGTAAGGATAGGGAAAAGAGAATTGACATAAAGCCTTGTGGAATAATTATTGTTAGAACTGTGATCCTTAGGACATGTGAGAAAAATCACTATCCAGGATGACAGATTTCAAATGTATTTTAATTGAATGAATGGTAGTAACATTAATTGACAGAGTTAGTATACAAAGTAGAGGTTAGGGAAATTATTATAAAGGTCAATTTTTAAAAGAGGCAGCTTGAAATGTTTTTCAGAAAGCATTAGGGGCATTATATTTTTCAAACCATTTTTTGGGGGGGATAAGATTAGATTTACAGAAAAGTCACAGGATATGAAAAAGTTTCCATATATCCTCCACCAGCTTCCCATAATATAAATATCTTATATAAGCATATCATTTTCTATTTCATTTTTTATATTTTATTTTTATTTTTTAGAGATGGGGTCTCACTTTGTCGCCCAGGCTGTTTTCAAATTCCTGGGCTCAACTGATCCTCCTGCCTCAGCCTCCAGAGTAGCTAGGACTACAGGTGCGTGCCCCAGTGCCTGGATAAATTGTTCCTTTTTCTGGAGATGAGGTCTTTCTATGTTTCTTAGGCTGGTCTAGAAATCCTGGCCTCAAGTGATTCTCCCACCTTGGCTTCCCAAAGGGCTGGGGTTACAGGCATGAGCCTCCACAATTTCCTATTACTTTAGATACAAATTTTAACAAATTTAATGGCTTAAATCAATACAACCTTATTAACTTACAGTTCTGGAGACTAGAAGTCCAAAATGGGTCTTAGTATACTAAAATTAAGATATCAGCAAATTTTCTACTCTTTTTGGAGGCTCTAAGGGAGAATCCAATTTCTTCTTTCCTTCAGCTTCTAGATGGCCACCTACCTATCTTTGTTTGTTGCCTCCTTTCCTCTTCAAAGAAAGCAATGGCCAGTTGAATCTTTCTCACATCGCGTTATTCTGACACTGGGTCTTTTGCCTTCCTTTTCCACATTTAAGAAACCTGTGATTATATTGGGCTAAACTGAGTAATTCAGGACAATCCCCATCATTTAAGGCAGGTATATTAGCAAATTTAAATTCTATCTGCTACCTGAATTCTCCCTTTTCATGTAACATCATATATCTAGAAGTTGTAGGGATTAGGACATAGACATCCTTGAAGGGTCATTATTATGCCTACAACCATAAAACCATGACACTTTTTCTTAAAACTAAAAACAGAAAATAACATGAGTATATTCATATTAATGAGAGAACAGAAAATTTATTTGCATTTCATCAGTTTTTCCACTATTGTTTCACAGCACTATTCTATATACAGTGGTTAAGCCACATTGGTACCATGCTTTAACATGTCTGGTTATAGGCATGACTTTTCACAATTTTCATCTCCTACAAATCCTGCCCAAATGAAATATCCCAGCCACAATGGGGGTTGTGATGTCCTAGGAGCACAAACAACATAACGCTATTCAAAACTCTCTTATTTTCAAACATCATAATTACAAATAATGAGTTAATTTTGGATTTTCGTTTTATTGTTCACACTTTATCCATAGGAAACCCTCTTCACTACTTTTATCGTTCTACTCTAATCTACTATTTTTGTCTAGATTACTCAGTAACTTCCCATCAGAGTATATATTGTGCGTAACAGATCAAAGTATTTTTTTATTAATAAAATATCATGTTCCTTCCCCAAACATCCAATTTCTTTTTTCACACTAAGAATAAAATTCTACCTTTCTATTCTGAACTTAAAGACTGAATATGATCAGCTCACCCCTTGGACCTCATCTTTCACCATCATCTGCCTGGTTTATTCTGCTTCTCAAGTTTACCAAAAGGATGCTGCCCTAAAGTGTTTCTACTTACTATTTTTTCTACTTGGAATATTCTTCCTCTAGTTCTGTAAAGGCTTTACACATATCTGTTCAAATGTCACCTTTTCATAGGGTTGTGAAAAACCAGATCTAAAATAAGAAGCCCTACTAACAATACCAGCATTTTTTCTCCTCTTTACTTCTTCAATACAGCATCATTTAGCACTACTTGAATATTATCTTTAAATATTAAAATAGTTATAGTTAAAACTAATTACATGCAATGAATGTAACAGTTAATATTTTTAATTATTTGCATGGTTTCTAGATGTCAGGCATTGTTCCAAGCATTTTACAGACATTAAATCATTTAATCATTTCTAACAACTCTCTGAGCCTGATACCGTATTTAACCTCATTCTACAGATGAGTAAACTGAGGCACGAAACAGTAGCGAATATGCCTGATGCTACATGGCCATTTGGTGGCAAAATAAGGCATACAACCCTACTGGGCTCCTCCTGGATTATATATGCTCACCCTTGTAGGCATAAAAAAATCTTAAAGAACTTTTTCAAAAATACATTTAAAATAAGTCCTCTCATTAGCCATTTCTACAGGAAGATTTGGGTCAGTGAAACTTAGGATATTTCAAGCTCTACCCTCATTCTTTTCAACATCTGAAACCTCTGTTTCATCCAGTTACTTTTACTCAATATAATTCAAGCTCTTTATTTGTTCTCTTGATTAATGTATGTAGTCTATCTGAAAGGTGCCATGTGTACTTCCATATCTAATTTTCATGGCTAATCCAGGCAATTTGTCTCTGTTTTCATGGCTTTTGTCTATCCCCTAAGCCTACCACTTGTATGAACCAAGTACATAACTTTCATTTTACATGTCTTCATGTCTCCATTAAGCATATTCTCTCCATTTGAAAAGAGTTTTCTATGGATCTCTGTTATGGACTGAATTGTGTTCCCTCAAACTTCTTTTGTTGAAGTCCTAACTCACAATATGACTGTATTGGGAGATTTGGGCTATTATGGAGGTAATTAAGGTTAAATAAGCGTCAGGGGCTGATTCTGGTGATTACCTGCCTTATAATAATCATTCACCATAGCCTGTAATGTACATGTGCTGCATGATGCAGCGGTAACCAGTATTTTCTTC
>VBSM01000605.1:26230833-26313597 GCA_008086735.1 Cheirogaleus medius | reverse complement strand
TGCTGCACTTTTTTTTGTTAAGAGTTTTTTGATTAATGATTTCATATACATGTGGATTTCATATCATGGAAATGATATGATATCATGGATTTCATATCCATGCTTTGTGCAGGATTTTAATTTATTTTTAATTTAATTTTGGTATGTTATATTTTTATAGGAATTTATTTATTCTATATTATCCAATTTTGGGGATTATAATTGTTCATAGTAGCCTGTTATGGTCCTTACTGTTTCTAAGGCACCTATTATAATCTTTCCTTTTTCCTTGATTATTATATTTATTTGAGCTTTCTCCCTTTTTTTCTTAGTCTAGCTAAGTATTTTCCAAAAAATTGACTCTTAATTTTGTTGATTTTTCCATTGTTTTTCTATTCATTATTTCTGCTCTAATCTTTTTTATTTCTCTACTTCCGCTAACTTTCGGCCTAGAATGTTCTTTTCCTAGTTCCTTGAAATGTAAAGTTAAAATTTTGTTTGATATCTTTCTTCTTTTTTAATGTAGATATTTACTGCTATAAACTTTCCTCTTTTTTTTTTTTGCTGCATTTCATAAGTTTTGGTAAGTTGTATTACCATTTTTATTTGTCTCAAGATATTTTATTTAATTCTATATACATTTTCATAATAAAGTATCTCATAAATACTGTTGGTTAATGTCTATAAAATATCTTTCATTTAATTAATATATTTAATAATGCAAGCCAACCCTCTTGGCCAAACACCACAATAAATACCAAATTCTCATTTACAGTGGAGAACAAGTTAAACACAGTCTTTACTTTTGTGGCCTTATATTCTAGTGTAAGACAGCAAAAATTTGTGCAAATTAAAAAATAAAACTAAACATATCAAATAAACAAAAAACTATATAAAGCAATGGCAAATTGTATTGATAAAGAAACAAAGTTCTACCATGGAATACAAAACATAATAAGGAGCTTTGACATCATGAGAATTTTTTAGGCTAACATCTCTAAAAGTTAGGAAAGAAATAGGAGAAAGTCTAGAATAATATTCCAGGTAAAAGTAATGAATATCTAGGGAGTCATTGGTGTTTAAATGGGTTGGAATGTTCTAGGGAATAGCAGAAAATGTGATCGAAGCTAAATGAGATTGGGCAAGTAGCCAGGGATGAAGTTGGAGAAAAAAAGCTGGAGCTGGGTCACTAGGTCATGTTAAGGATTTGGATTTTATTCAAAATCTAATGGAACACTATTACACAATTTAAAGAAAGTGACCGACATGATGTAAATTACTTTTTTAAAAAAAAGCGCTCTACAGCAAAGAATATATTAAGAATGCCATGGAGAAAGCAGTTAAGAGTCTATGGCTATAGTCCAAGAATTAATTGTTGCTTAGACAAGAGTTATAATAGTGTCAGCAGATGTGGAGAAAAGCAGTATGTCGCAGAGTCAGAAAGGACATGACTTGCTGTTGTTTTTGAGTAGTCAGAGGGTGGAGCAAACAATGACTGTGATTCCTGACTGGTTTCTGGGTAGATTGTACTGCTGTTCACCAAGGAAATACTTGCAAGGACCACTTTGAGGTAAAGATCAAGAACTTTATTTTGTAGATTTTCTTAGCCATCTCAGGCTGCCATAACGCAAAATACCATAGACCGTGTGGCTTAAACAACAGAAATTTATCTCAACTGTTCTGGGGGCTGAGATCAAAGTGCCGCAATATAGGTTTTATTCTCGGGCCTCTTCTCTTGGTTTGTGCAGGACTGTTGTCTGGGTGGCCTTGGACGCACCCAGTTTTTCCCTCTTTCACTCTTCTACTTCTCAACAATAACTATAGCGTATGATGGGAATGCAATGTCCTGACACAAGGAAGAATAGGCCAGAACAGCCTGGGCTCTGTTCTAGTTCCCCCCAGAAAAAGATGTCCTTCAACACTTTGGTCCAGCATGTTATATCTCTCCTGCAGCATAAAACCCAGGAAAATCTAGAGTCCCTCAGCTGTGGTACAAGTGGGGCATTTGCAGGCAACTCTGCACCCACCCTGGGCAGCTTGCCTGAGCCTTAGGGGACAGGTACAAAATGAATCCTAGTTTTCCCTTGCTGCTGCCTCTTTTTAAATCATAAACCCACTTCATGTAACTTGTTTTGTGCATGGATATTCTGTCTCACTGGACTCAAGCAAGTTATTGATCAATGTGCAGCAATTTAAAGTAAACCTGATTTACAGCTTGTACATGGTCACCATCTCTCTGTGTGCCCACATGATCTCTTCTTTGTCTACAAAGAATCAATGAGAGACAGGGAGAGAGAGCAAAAACTTTCTGGTCTCTTATAATAGCACTAATCCCATCAGGAGGGTACAAACCTCTTGATCTCGTGTAATCCTAATAACCTTCCAAAAGCCCACCATTCAAATGCCATCATATTGGGAGCTATAGCTTCAACATATGAGTTTTAGGAACACAAACATTCAGTCCATACAGAGATACTAAACTTGAAATAACTAAAAGATGTCCAAGTAAATAAATAATCAACAAACCTTATACATGAATCTGGAGTTTACAGGATAAGTCTGGTAGAAAAGTGCATTTAGGAATCATGAGAATGTACCTATAGCATATTCACAGGGATGCAGAAAATGGCCAGAGACAGAAAAGAAGCATTTTGATAGTTAAAGTTCGAGTGGGGTGGGTAGGAGTTAGTAACTACACAAATAAATAATCACCTTTATTGTTTGAAAAAAAGTAGAATCATATAACATCATTGAACCTGAAAGATCATGTGTCAACAATCAATTGTTTAAAATGCTCTCAGGATTCAAATTAAAGTAAAAATGGAAAATATCTGCTGTATTAGCCAATAACAAGGTCATTTTTTACAGTAATAAGAAGTGATGATAAAAAGATTTTAAATAGGTATAAGCTATGTTTTGTTACAAAAGTCTTATGAATATAAAAGCAACACCTCACATCTAATTATGTAGTAATTCCTTCAGAGATATTATCATCAAAAAAATTAGAAATATTTAGAGAGCTTTGCATACAAGCATGTTTTCCACTGATTTATAATATACGAAAAATGGCAAACTGCTTAAGATTCAATAAGAAGATACTGGTTTTAAAAGTCACACTCACAAAATAGATTGCCATATAAAGTTATTAAAATCATGCATTAGAGCTACTATTAATTTCACTAAGAATGACTTTTGGTATATATACATTTATAAATTCATGAATTAAAAACTGCAAGATTAACATATAGAAAATTAACATATAGAAATGCTACTAATTTCTGCACATCTATATATTAACTTCATAATTTGAAACTTTACTGAATTTATTTATCAATTCTAGGAGTCTTTAGGGTTTTCTAGATATAAAATCATATCATTGGCACACAGGATAGTTTGACCTCCTCTTTTCCAATTTGGATATCCTTTATTTCTCTCTTGCCTGATTGCTCTTTCTAGGATGTTCAGTACTATGTTGAATAGAAGTGATAACAGTGGGCATCCTTTTCTTGTTCCAGTTCATAGGGGAAATGCTTTCAATTTTTCCCCATTCAATATGATGTTGGCTGTGAGTTTGTAATATTTGGCTTTTATAAATTTGAGCTATATTACTTCTAGGCCTAGTTTGTTGAGGGTTTTTATCATGAAAGTGTGCTGGATTTTATCTAATGCTTTCCTATGTCTAATGAGATGATCATATGGTTTTTGTTTTTAATTTGGTTTATGAGGTGGATTAAATTTATTCATTTGTGTATGTTGAACCATTCTTGCATCCTTGGGATGAAAACCACATGATTATGGTGAATTATCTTACCAAGGTGCTGCTGGATTTGTTATGCTAGTATTTTTTGAGCATTTTTGCATCTATGTTCATTAGGAATATGGTTCTGTAGTATTCTTTTTTGTTGTTGTTTCCTTTCCTGGCTTTGGTATGAGGGTGATACAGCCTCTATAGAATTACTTAGGGAGGATTCCCTCCTTCTCAATCTTTTGAGACAGTTTCAGTAGGATAGGTATCAGTTCTTTTTTGTAGGTCTGGTAGATGAAATATATAGGTCTAGGGAGTAAAAATTTTAGTTCACTCATAAAATTTTAAGTGACATTGAAAAATACCTAAAATCAAAAATTATTCATGTCATTTGCCCACTTTTTAATGGGACTGTTTATCTTTTTCTTCCTGATTTGCTCAAGTTCTTTGTTGATTCTGAATGTTAGCCCTTTATTAGATGTATAGTTTGTGAATGTTTTCTTCCATTCTGTAGGTTGTCTATTTGCTCTGTTGATTATTTCCTTAGCTATTCAGAAGCTTTTCAGTTTAATCAAATCTCATGTATTTATTTTTGTTGTTGCTGTAATTGCCATTGGAGTCTTAGTCAGAAATCATTTGCCTAGGCTGATACCTAGAAGAGTTTTTCATACAATTTCTTCTAGAATTCTTGTGGTTCCACGACTTACATTTAAGTTTTTTATCCATCTTGACTTAATTTTTGTGAGTGGTGGCAGATATGAATCCCATTTCATTCTTCTACATGTGGCTATCCAATTTTCCCAGCACCATTTATTGAATAGGCGTTTTTTTCCCTGGTGTGTGGTGTCTGCTTTGTCAAAGATCAGTTGGCTATAGGTAAATGGTTTTATATCTGGGTTTTCTATTCTGTTCCATTGGTCTATGTCTCCATTTCTGTGCCAATCTTTTGTTACTATAGCCTTGTAGTATAGTTTGAAATCTGGTAATGTAATGTCAGTAGCTTTTCAAAAGAAGATAGACAAATGGACAATAAACATTTGAAGAAAAAAGTTCATCTTCACTAATCATCAGGGAAATGCAAATTAAAACCACAAGGAGATGTCACTTTACCCCATTTAAAAATGTCCCAAAACAATAGATGCTGGCATGGATGCAGAGAAAAGGAATGCTTATACACTGTTGGTGGGACTACAAATTCCTACAACTTCTATGGTAAACAGTATGGAGATTCCTCAAGGAACTTAAGGTAGACCTACCATTTGATCCAGAAATCCCACTACTGGGCATTTATCCAAAGGAAAATAAATCATTTTATCAAAAGGATACCTGCACTTGAATGTTTATTGCAACACAATTCACAAAGATGTGGAATCAACCCAAGTGTCCATCAATTCATGAGTGGATTAACAAAAGGTGTACTACTCAGCAATACAGATGGATGAATTAATGCCCTTTGCAATAATGTAGATGGAAATGGAGACCATTATCATAAGTGAAGTATCTAAAGAGAAAATAAAAAACAAATACCACATGTAGTCACAATTAAATTGGAACTAACTAATGAACATGCATGTGCACAGATAGAAGTAAAACTCAGTGTAAATCAAGGAGGGGAAAGCAAGGTGGACTGGATGGGCAAAAACTTACCTGATGGCTGCAGTGAGCACTTTGGTTTATGGGAACACTTATAGCTGTGGTTCAAGCATTACAAAAGTAACCAAAAACATTTGTACCCCTTAACATTTTGAAATAAAAAAAGAAAAAGTATTCCATTATTTTAAAACTTGTTTATTTTTTAATTGAAGAATCAATGAGATAATGGCTGTTTAGAAAATCATATTGTTTTATAGAAGAAATAATACCACTGATTGTTAAACATTTTCAATAGTGCATCATTGGTTTATATTCAAGCAAGGTGTTTATTCTAAGTTGTCCTACTGACCAAGTTTATTCAATCAAATTTTTTTTTCAGCAGCATTCTTTTTGGTTAATTGCTTTTGGCCAACTTGATTTTTTTTTTTTTATATACTCTTGTTAAAGTTTTAGATTTACAGAAAAATTGAGAAGATAGTACAGAGTGTACCTATTAAACCCCCACTCGGTTTCCCTTAGTATTAGCACCTTACATTAAAATTAATAAAGCAATATTGATACATAGTTATATAAAGGCTGTGCTTCATTTAGATTCCATTTGTTTTTACCTAATGTCCTTTTTACCATACAGGATCTCATCCATGGCACCACATTACATTCAGCTGTCATGTTTCCTTAGGCCCCTCTTGACTGTGACAGTTTCTCAGACTTTCATTTTGATGACCCTCAGAGTTGTGAGGAATACTGGTCAAATATTTATAGGAAGCTCCTCTATTGGAATTTGTCTGATATTTATCTAATGATCAGACTGGCGTTATGGTTTTTTGAAAGGAAAACACCAGAATTACATTGCCATTTTTATCACATCATAACAAAGATACTGTCAGCATTATTTATAATTTCTGATTTTGATCTTGTTGAAATACTGCTTGCCATGTTTCTCCACTTTATAATTATTATTTCCTCTTTTTTCCATACTGTTTTGTATCAAAAAGAAACGTTACTATGTACAGCTAACATTTAAAGTTTGGGAGTTATGTTCCCTTCCCTAAAGTATCTATGCGATTGCTTGGAATTATTTTGCTTGGGGATTTATCTTTTAACCCTAATTTATTTTTTTTTCAATAATTGTTTTTATTAGTGTGGAATCATGAATATTTATTTTGTACTTTGAGTTATAATCCAATACTTTATTTATTTTGTTGAGCAAATTATTTCAGATTTTGCCACTGGGGGTTCTATCAGTTGGCTCCTATGTCCCTTTGACAGATTACTATTTTTGTATATTTTGTTTTGTTTCTGAAAACATCTTTACTTTCTGCTGCTACAAGCTATCCAAGTTCATCTTGTCTACTTCCTGCTCCTTTCCTACAGTCAGCTATTTCTTCAAGGAGTTCCTTTCATTGAAGAACAACGTTAGAAATCAACAAAGATCTGAGTATCAGGTATGCTTATTACTTCTGGGGCACCATTGTTTCTGGGTCCATTTAGCTAATAGAGCAAGGGAATATGTTTGTGCATCCTAATCTGTGTGTATGTGCATACAAATACACACACAAATATACATATTTACAAATATTTCTATATTTAGCCTTCTGTACTCTGACCTAAATATAAGTTCAAACCAATGTATCCAACTCTTATCCATTACAACATGTATCTAATTTTTTCTGTTGATTACTTGTAATCTCCCACTCCATCAGTGAGGTAACTCTTTCCCACCACCTGCCATCCATTTAATTGTTGGCTTCTCGTAAATACTTGCAGTGATGTTACTATGGTTGACCCATACTCCCAACGAAAACAACTTTATCAACTGGAGTACAGTCCTTATATAAAGTTCTTGTGAGTCTTTAATATTATAGACTCCATTCATTTCTAAATTTATTTAGATTGGCATCTTTTCTCCTACTTCTTCAGTGAGGATAGTTTATATAATTACAATAGAGTTAGATTATTTTGTCGTATTCCGTGGGAGGATCCTCTATTTCCTATATGAGCTTTTTAAATTTTTATGTATTAAGGTTTACTCTTTTCTATGAAGATCTATAGATTTTAACACATGTGTAGTGTAATTTGTCCACCATTATTGTATCATACAGGTACTTTCACTGCCCTAATGTTTTTTTTTATTGTTCAAATAACTTTTTTTGTCTAGTTACCACGAGTCAAAAATAAGAGATCATATGAAGCCCAATCTTCCTTAGGAAAGAGGGGCTGAATCTTTTTTAAGGTCAATAACAAAAACAAAATATACAGGGACAAAAATGCATAAAATGTATTCAGAATAGAGTTAACAGGCTAGATTTTGTGAAACATTTAGTTGATTTTACATTGTAGCGTTATTGAAAATAATATTGATCGAACAAGATGTAGACAAATACCTTTGAAAAAACATCCAAGTACTTTAAATATTTTATTCTTATGGATTTGGGAGTTAATAAGATTTTGGAAAATAAACTCTCTCCTCTACATTGCCTTTAGCACATACCTAGTCTAAATTCCCCAAATATAAGAAGCCACTGAACTCATTGTCCTCATATAATTAAAAACAACAGGAACTTGGAATTGTATTTCTTTCTAAAAATGATGACAATGAGTCATTCAACTGTGATTTTCTAGAATTCCTAATTTGGTATAGATAAATATCACATTTTTGTGATGTTTTCATTTACAACTCTGTCAATTAGCACTGCTCAGAAATGCACTAAATAGTCTCCAAGTGGCTTGGAAGAGTTAATGTCTTCCCAAATGCCTAATTTGCTGCTCAGGATTGACAGAGACACAGAAGCAAACAGATATCCATAGCATTTAGTAGCACTGAAATAAAGTGAAAAAGAATCTAAGCATTTTCTTCATCTCTTCAGGGCATTATTTCTGTCTACTGTTCACCTGCTCTAATTATCCTGGCAGCTCACTTAAATTACATTATTTCTGCTACTAACAAGATGAGCCAGATTTTCCCCAGTGCCAAAGACACAGTATCATCAACAAGAAGTCTTGATGATACCCTAGTGACTTCAAAGTGTTAATCCATCTCACTGGATGCTTATCTGGGTTCCAAGGAATTGCATGCTCCAGGGAGAATTTGGCTCAATGAAGGAGAGATGGCTTTAGCACACAAGCGACAATACTGTTCAATTTGTTTTTCCTATATTTACATTAGGTAAACGCTGGCAAGAAGGCTTAGATCTTGAAGCAAACATAGCACCATGCCTGCTGCTCATGTTGGGCTGTTTTCAGGTCAATTAGTGCCTTCTAAATTCTTAAAGCAGGTGCTAATCTCATACTTAAACTGCTGAGACATTGGCATATTTTCTCAGTAAAGAGAAGTTGGAAGTACTTTGTCTAAGAGTTTAAGACGATAGATGAATAAACAAACACATTACTTTGCCTTATTAACTAAGGGACATATTTAAAATTAATCCTAGCTTAGAACCAGCTTAAGCAGCTTTCCTCTAAAACATAAAACTCATGACTAGCATATCTTGATTTTCTTCTCCATATTAATTCTTTATCTATTTCTAATTTGGTCTTTAATTTGTTAATGCTAGTAAATTAATGAGTGAAAATCAGTATCCTCTTCAATATATGCTCTATCTTTTAAATGGAAATATGTCATTTTATAAGAATGTTAGAAGAGTACTCCATGAACAAATTTGTGTTCAGAGAAAATTGTGAAAGGAAAAATACTGCATGAATAACTAAGAACATTCCCTTTGCATTCAATCATCCATGGCATATTTATGGAAAGTGTACTAATGTCCTAGGTCTGTTAGGGATTTGTGTTAAAGAGAAGGATACCACACAGGCTTTGGACTTAAGACATTCAAAGTCTAGAAGGGGAAATAGAAACAACTTGTAATACCCTGTGAGAGCCCCAGGCAGCTATCATAGCATGCAAAAGGACCATAAGAGCAATCAATTCTATTAGGGTTTATAAGACACCGGACTACCTTTCTCAAAGACATAGTACCTGAGGTCGATTATGAAATGAAAAATTTGAGTATTCAAAAATACTCAGATTGAGTATTTTTGAATACTCAAATTTTAAGAGTATTAGAGGGAAAAGACAGCCTGGGCAAAATTAAAAAACAAATTCAACAGCAGGAAGAAATTATCATTTCCTTGGAGAAAATGAAAGCCTTAGAGTGGTACTGGTATAAAATCAGTAAGACTGGTCAGCAATGTGGGAGTTCAGATTACAAATTTAAGGGCCAATGACATGAATCGCATAACATGTTAATCAGCTTAAAATGTCCCTGTGAGTCAGTGGTGTCCATAATTCAGAATGTAAAGATAGCTTTGGAGAGTTTCTTAAAATTCAAATTCTAGAAATCCATTCCCAGAAAGTCTGATTTAGCAGGTCTGTTTAAAACCCAAGATTCTTTATTTCTACCAGTTCCTACAGGTTATTTGGAGAAATAGTGTTGTTTGAGAAATAGAACTGCTGATGTTGGGGGAATTTATTAATGAATGTAAAGCAAAAAAGAGATAATCAGATCTGTAATTTAAAAATTATCTGAGCAGTAACAGATTACACTGAGGAGGACAGAAGCCAAAGTCAGGGAGACAATTAGGCTAGTTAATTTGTTAACCTAAAATTTATTTTAATAATTAGTATATGCCAGGCTCTGTGCTGGGTATCACATGTATGTCACACATCTACTCATGAGGTAGGTGGTTTTACAAAGTCTACATAACTCGTTATTTCTCAGACCACTTGCTACACTCTGTGGCCTCACAAAGAAACCCTCGTGAGACTATTTTACCTCCATATTCTAGTGTTTATGAGGAACCCAAAAGTGGAGAAGAGAATGAACTGAGAGCTGTGAAAGCAAAAGTGGTAGGACTTTGTGTTTCATTGCACGGGGAAAGAGAGTGAGAGTGTGATTTAAGAAGGTTTTTAAGGACTTATGGCTGAGCTGGCAACCCCACAGATCCAAAAAGGTATAAAAGAAGAATGGGTTTGACTAGATTGGGTATCTGGAGATAAGGGCACATTGGGGTGCTTGTGGGTATCAAATATATGTAACCATTGATTTTTATGATTGAGGAATAAGCAATCCTTTCAGCATACCTGAAAAGTTACAGGTATGCTCACTGCTGTCGAATAAGTGGGCACAGACCATGCATTGCTAATGACATTCCTTGCTATTCTTCAGTTGAGAAAATACATCAGTCTTGTTTTTATTACTTTGAATGATTTTAGAAATGATTATTTATAAAGTACAAAATCATAAACTTTGGAAAACATCATTCTTGTTAACGCTTTGCAGTTCATATGGACCTGAATCAGAACTGAAGGGTGGTGTTGATAATGTTCCAAGTGATAATGAGCATCGCTGCTGCAGTGCAGTCTCAGCCCCCTCACCCACACCCGCAGTCAGGCACACCTCCCAACACCATCCAGGATCTCTTGATGGCCTCATTGGACAGTTATGAAGTCTCTTTCCATGTCCTTCAAATCTATCTGTTGAAATATGAAGCTTTTCTACAGAATAACTGATAATATAATTAATGGCTGTAAGGAGGAATTGAAGATAATTTTAGGGTATAGGAATAACAATTGAAACAGAAGGCTAAGAGAAAGGTGGGCAGAGAACTGAAAAGACTCCCTGGGCCTCGATGGAGAAGACTGTATTGATGAAAAGGGCTACAATGCTATGAATACACTTTTATAGGCAGCAACTTCTCACATTCAACCTGTAGACATTGCCTTTTTGACTGTTCACAAGTTTCTTTATATGAAGTAGTAACTCTCAGCTTTTTTCCTTGGTTACTGAAAATTACTTTTAATTGTAAAGAAAATTAAATATCATACTGTCTAACAGTAATTTTTATGATTATGTATTTGTTGCATAATTTTAATATGTATGTATAAGCTTTGAAAAAATATCAAATTTTAGATCATAACCTTATATTCTTTTTGGCCTTCCAGGAATTTTTGCACCCCCTATTAATAACCTCTTGGCACTTTTCTTATCATTTTGTGAAACTTTATATATTTAATTAAAGTGCCAGTTATTTTGGCTGAGAAACTAAATTTTTTCAAATATTGGATAGAATGATAATAGTTTAGAATAGGTAATAGTTTAATAGCAATTAATATTTATTGAATATTTACTATGAGCCGAACACTCTACATTCTAAGTGATTGACATGCATTAGCTCATTTCCCTCTAAAAAGAACATTAAAACGTAGGTATTATAATCAACTCCCTATTATAGATAGGAATCTGAAATACAGAGACTACTTTTCATTGACATCTGTTCTGAAACTTCATTTCACTCTGATTTCTTCAATGTTAATTAATGTACCACTCCCTACTTGCTTTATAATTTCCAAAGTTTTGTTGACATCTCTCATCTGCTATCTCGTCACTCACTCTGTAGTGTTATATGATTATTTGTGTCTTTAATTCAACTGCCAACAGCATAGAATTTCAGTAGAGCAAAAATTAAATCCTTGTAGGCATGATGTTTAACCAGACAACTGAAAAGTACTTTTTACATGAAAACAATTGTATAAAATGTTATGTGTTTATTTGCTTGCTGTTTAAAAGAGTCATTGTTGATGTTGACAGCAGAAAAAGTTTAAGCCCAATGTGGTAATCCAGATGTCCTAAGAAGAAGATGCCAAGATGGGATTAGACATTCAACAGATTAGAAGAAAAGTCTGTGAAATGAAATGAATGAGGACCTCAGAACAGCTAGTAGAGATACACAATGCAGGTCTGACCCTTCGAAAGGAGAGAGGGAAGAAAGATTAAGTGGGAGAGTATTGACTGAAGTGCAATTCTAAGAAAGTTTGGCAAGGCTCATGGGGATTTCTTGAACCATGTTTGCCCGTCAGAAGGATTATTCATCTGCTAGACATGGGCCTGATTTAGGATCACTGCTGTGTAGAGACATTGGCTGAAGCAGCCCATGAGAAGCACTGCCCTGCTACAAACATGGAGATGGAATTTAGAGTGCAATAGCAGCCATCACAGTCTCTGCAGTTAGAGGTCTGAGGGGTGCACTCGCAGGCCACTAAAACCAATGACCAATAATATATAGTGAATAAATATTTATTCTCTCTCTCTCTCTCTCTGTCTCTCTCTCTCTCTCTCTCTCTCTCTATATATATATATATATAGACTTGTATAACTCCTGAATCAATAAGATGTTATTAGATAGAATACTTTATTGCTTTTATTTATTTTTTCTTTTTAGATATATCCCTTATAAAGGAGACAGTGAGTCTGAATTAATTGAAAGGATTTTGTACCAGGTTCCCTGAAAACCTGAGGTAAAATGAGACTTCCTTCTGGCTGGTCTCCTGTCTTAAGCCAAATGGCTCTTTGATAACGATTTTACATCTGCAAAAAGAAGAAGAAATACTGATTAGATGGAGAAGCTATAGGAGAAAATGAAGACAAATGTATTCAGACACAGAAAAATTGCAAGAAATTTAGAGGGTTTGTATCCAAGAATAATAATCATTCAGGTCCTCTGCCCATTTTTCCCTTAAGATATTTATTTATGTATTTACTTTTGCTATTAAATAATTTGAGCATTTGGATATTAAAGTCTTATCAGATGTAGAGTTTGCAAATACTTTTTTTCTCCCATTCTGCAGATAGCTTTTTCATCTTGTTGATTGTTTTCTTTGTTGTGCAGAAACATTTTAGTTCGATGTTCATTTTCACTTTTGTTTTCTGTAATTTTGATATCATACTGAAACAAAATCATTGTCAGAACCAATGCCAAGGAGCTCCTTTCCCTATATTTTCTTTGAAGTTCAGAACTTATTAATACATTTAAGTCTTCAATCCATTTCCCTTTAATTTTTATATATACCATAAAGACAAGTATCCGATTTCATTGTTTTGCATGAGGATATCTAGTTTTCCCAACACTTTTAATTGAAGGGATTATTCTTTCCCCATTGTGTATTCTTGATTCCCTGTCAGAGCTCAATTGACCATGTATATGTGGGTTTATTTTTTAATTCCCTATTAGGTTCTATTGTTCTGTATGTCTATCTTTATTCCAGTAACATACTGATTTGGTTACTGTAGCATTGTAATATTAATATAATTTGATATCAGGGAGTGTGATATCTGCAGCATTGTTTTTCTGGCTCAAATTTCTTTTTGTTTATGTCAGTTTTTCTGTAGTTCTAAATAAATTGCAGTATGTTTTGCTACATATGTGAAAATGGCATTAGAAATTTGATAGGGATTACACTGAATCTGTAGTTTGCTTTGTGTACTATGGACATTTTAATAATATTAATTATCCCAATCCATAAACAAAAGGATATCTTTACATTTATTTGTGTAATTTCCATTTTTTTGTCACAATCTTACAGTGTTCACTCTACAGATCTTTCAGCTCCTTGATTAAATTTATTCCTAAGTATTTTCTTCTTTTTAATGTTATTTTAAATGAGATTGTTTCCTTAATTTATTTTTCAGATATTTGATGTTAGTGTACAGAAATGCAACTGATATTGTATGTTGACTTTGTATCCTGCAACTTTACTGAATTCATGAGTTAGTTTTAAGGGTTTTTTTGATGGAGTTGTTAGAATTCTCTTTATGTAAGATTGTATAATTTGCAAACAGAAACAATGTAACTTCTTCCTTTCTGATTTATATGGTTTATTTTTTTTTTCTTGCCTAATTTCTCTGGCTAGGACATTCAGTACCATGTTGAATGGAAATGGCAATAGTAGGCATCCTTGTCTTGTTGCTGATCTTAGAGGAAAAATAACCAGTTTCTCAAAGAAGACATACAAATGGTCAACAGGAATATTAAAAGATATTCAACATCACTAATCATCAGGAGAATACAAATAAAAACCATAATGAGATGTTACCTCATACCTGTTAGAATGACTATTATCAAAACATAAGAGAAAAAAAGTGTTGGCAAAAATGCATAGAAAAGAAAACCCTGGCAAATTGTTGGTGGTGGGAATGTAAATTGATATAGCCATTACAGAAAACACTATGGAGGTTCCTCAAAAAATTAAAAATAGAACTACCAAATAATCTAGTAATCCCACTTCTTGGTATAAAGCCAAGGGAAATGAAATCATTATCTTGAAGAAATATTTGGACTCTCATGTTCATTGTGGCATTTTTCACAAAAGTCAAGCTGTGGAAATATCCCAGGGGTATATCAGTAAATGGATGGATAAAGAAAATATAGTGTATATGCTATTTTATATATATATATATATAATATTATTTATCCATAAAAGAGGGAAATTCTGCCATTCGTGACAACATGATGAAACTAGAGGACATTGTGCTTAGTAAAATAGTGGGGGGATGAGGGAAAAGGGGCGATATTGGTCAAACTGTACAAATTTTCAGTTATAAAATGAATAAGTTCTGGGGATCTAATGTGCATCATGATGACTATAGTTAATAATACTATATTTTTAACTTGATATTTGATAAGAGACTAGATTTTAACTGTTTTTGACACACACACACACAACTGATCTACAATGTAGACCAAATCCTAGAGATTCTGATTCAACTGGTCTGGGGTATAATGATTCCAGGTGCTCTTAATGTTGAGAACCAGCAAAGCAAAGCAACATGGAAGAAACCATGCATAGGAGCAATGTGTTATGCACAGGGACTATGTCCCTTGTCTCACCACTTCCTCCTTATAGAGCAAATAATGAGCAGTTCTCCATGAACCTCAAAATCTGTTCTAAATCTCCTCTGACTCATGTCTTATTACTTGTACAAGTCACAATCTCAGCTGAATTTAAATAGTTATTTCTAATATTAACTATTTGATAAGAGTACATAGTTATGTTTTATAAGCTTACTAAAAACTGTGTTTATAGATAATCTGTAATTTCTAGTAAATGGAGAACCTAAACATGAATCTGTTATGGTACCTTAAATCAGTAATAAGAAACTTAATTATATCACAAATGAAGAGTAGTTGATTTCCAATGCACAAATATCATGTAAATTAATCTAAAGATGCTTTGCTTAATAAATATTTAAATGTGAACCAAGTCTGATTTTACTTATTAAAAAAATACTCTTAACGGCTCTGAGTTACACATAAATAATGGTAAAGGTGCACCCATTTGCAGAATTGGGATGCCAATGTATTTGATTATTGAGCATAAAATGTCTGATTTCCTTAAGTACTAAGTTTGATGATTGATGACCCTGACATTTCACTTTGATACTTCTTGTTTTATGTTTATAGTGAAGGTACATCCTCAGTCTTTCAAGTGCAGTTTGGCTTGTGATTATCTTTCACACTTTTTTAAGAGCAATTTTTGTGAAACTATGGATAAATAAAAAAAAAGTTTTTTTTTTTTAAAGAAAAGGATGGACTTTAATCTTTATTTACAAGACACTGCAAGATATGAAATTTCACATAGAAATAAGAACCCCCTCAGAGGACAGGCTTCATACAGTATGTACAGTTTGGAACTGTTCAAGTATAGTTTCATCATAAAAAGTGCTACAATAACCACATTTAAAAAGAGTTCTTAGTAGAGAAATAGTAAGACAAACTTATACCAAACAGTACACGACAACTTTATGCCTCAACTGTACAATCTAAAAGTTAAAGGTCCCAGGATTCCCATCCTAAACTTGGAAGGTATAGCCTTCAGAGATAGTTTCTGGCACTACATTTTAATCTTCCTCTTCCTCTACAGAGAAATACTTCTCAATCAAGTTTAATGAAGCCTTGTAAACAGGCTCATTTTCATGGTTTTGTGAAGCTTCAATTTTGTCCAAGCCTCCACATTCTTCAATCATTATACTAAGTTTCTCATTATATGGTAACTATGAGTGGTGATGGACTCCTTAATAATTTGTGATAATCACTATACTATGTATATATGTATCAAAAATCACATTATATATCTTAACATATATAATTTTTATCAGTTAAATACTTTAAAATACAAACAATAATTAGGTAATTGTGAGAGGACTAGAAATGATATATTAAGATAAGACCCTGACAATTGAAACTATTTGCTTTTTTGTTTTAATTTGAAACAAGTAAAAATAAGATCACCTTGGAAGGATGTGGGGAAAACTAAGCTAGAGGACATAGGAAAAGAAATAGAAAAATAGTATTTTTCACTAGGTAAAGAGTTTTGGAAGTAAAGTGTATGTATCTTGGACCTGAACCATCATCTAATTATAATTCTTCCTAAGATTTTAAGGAAGTAGGTGTTAAAGTAAAATAATTGGCAGTGAATATAAACCATGTAAAACTTGCAAAAAGAGAGATTAAAACCTAGGATTTATATACATATCTTTGCTGGTCTTAAAGAGCAACTTTGGAATTTTTTCTCACTTAGACTATTTTTTTTCTTAGTTGTACATTAATTTCTTTTTAGACCTATTATTCATGAGTTTAGGTGTCTTAAATGCAGTTCATTGACATCATATGACTACCCCTGGCTTCTCTTGACTTCCCAGTTGCTCTTAACCAATGGATCCTACAAAGAATATTTTTCCTCTTTTGTATCTCATCACTCTTAGCAATGTAAGTTTTAATTAAATTATTTTCATAGCAAGTTAGCCTGTTTTTCCATTCCTTTTTTAGATTTCTGAATTCTTTCTCTGTTTTTTTTTTAATTTCTTGAACTGTCTGAAAATTCTAAATGTTATTTTGTTTCTCTCACTGGATAACTTTAATTTCTTATTAAATTTGATGTATTCATCACTATCTAAACCTCTTGTATTAAGAATGATTGCTTAACATTCCTTTTTATCTCCTCTGTAGTTAATAATTTTGCATCATTAATTAATTAATTATTTATTTATTAAACTCTGTGCCAAGCTTAATCATAAACAAATAAAACAAGACCTTTGCATTCATTTCACTTAGATCCTAGTATGAAAAGAGAGACTATGTACCTGTATTCAAAAAAATAAAACATGTCAGAGGAATGGAATAAATAATGGAGTGTGATAAAGTAAACAGGATGACCAAATTTAGATAATTTATTCTAAATTTATTTATTAAAATATGTTAAAACTAATTTTTAGCACATAGGATACTGCTGGCACATTAATTCTATTCTTAACTTTTTAAATATGTCATAAATCTGAGTTTCATAAATAAATTTCAAAGCTACTTTTCTTATGTTCATTTTGGTTCCAACTGGTATCTATTTAATTTGGATAATAGTCACAAATACTAAAAGAACATATTAACCCCCATAATTTAACTGCATTTGATCTCAGGGATTTGGACTTTAAGTTTTTTTTGAAGAACAATTCACTCTGGGCACTTTCAGTAATATCAATGAACAATTCTTGAATGCAGGGAAGTTGGCCGGCTGTGCACTGGTAGGCACATTGCACTGCATGTCTGCTGTCAGTCGAGACTCTCTGGTGTGAGTCCCAGCTAGGATGTGTTAAAGTGACTAAAATGATATTTGGCAGCAATACAATTGTAGGCTTGTTTTGGAGAGAATAAGGTTTAAACGGATATCTTGCTCCTTTGTGCCCGGCAGGAAATAGCAGTAGCATCTCTTCAGATTTAACCACAGGTCTGTACTGCAGCCCTCTGTGAGGTAGTAATTGAAATACACAAAAGCCCTCCACAATTTACAATATCAAATCAGTCACGTCTACTAAATAACAATCAATATTAAGTAGGAAAGAAGAAATAATGTGAATATTCCTAATCTGGAGCTCTTTCCAAAGATATTTTTTATTCCTTATATGATAAGAATTATTACTCTTTTATTTAACGCAACACATAACATAAGATGAAAGGTACTAGCCTGAGAATTAAGGAACAGAATTAAAGATTTTAAGGAATTAAGGTCCAGATCATTAGCCTGCTACTTAACAGCTACCTAATATCGGGCAATTGACCTGAAGCTGTTTATTTATTTGGAAAATGTGGCTAACATTATCTATAAACATGCAGTCATAAACCATGAGACTTTTCACAAGGTAGGTGTTTTGTAGGTCTTAGACGCCTTCTTTTCTGGATCTTTTTTGGATGAACACTTGAACTTTCTGGGTCTTTGTTTCCCATTTAAAATAAAAGGATGAATTGAATGATCTTTTGTCCTTTCTACTTTAGAATTCTTTGTCCTTGGTTTAAAAAAAGCTTCTGACAGAGTTGACTGTTAATTAAGTGAGCTGCTTCACAAAGAAGTAAACACCCCATCTCTTTAACTGTGTCAATAGAAGATGACCTCTGTTATACAGTTTCATTTAGACAAAAGTTTGAAAACTGGAAGAAAGCAGATGTATTGTATTTAGATTGCACAGTTATTTCTTAAAAAAAAAAAAAGTAGCCAACATTTAAAAAATGAATGATTTCAAAATAAAATAAGAATTTCTTATTTATTCTAAAAATAAAAGCACTGCAACTCCAACGTCTATCAAATTGAATGGCAACATTCAGCCGGAGTAAGGGTCACTTGCCCCTTTGGAGCAGATGTGTTATCATTTTTTAGAGACCTCTTCTGTTCCCTTTGTGCCTTCCAATCTCACTCCTGATATGATCTACCTGGCTTCCATAGCCATCTGAATCTTTTGCCCTCAGTCTAGAGGTTTGGAGAGAACTGAAAGTCCTTTTTAACTCCAAATCTCTACTTTTCATATGCACTTTGAAAATATAGTTGTGGCAATAACATCAAATGTTCAACTATTTCAAAAAGTTATATTTTTTCCAAAGGAAGGAAAAAAAAGAATGATTAAAACTGTGCTCATTTGTAACATGGTCCTACTATATTGTTTTCATAAATTTTACTCAGGACATGGAGTATCGACTGAGAAAATACTGACACTTGATTGCCAAATAATCTAATTGAAGTTTAAATATATTGAGAAATATTATTGCAAGCACTGAACTTGAACTTGCATACAAATTTTTGAAGTGAAAAAAATCATTTCCATATATACACGAATGTAGTTCCTCTACATTGCCTATCTGAAATTTTAGAAATGATACTATATTCTTCCATACTTCCACACTTATGAAACTTCCTATATCTAGGACTTTCAATGTCCAGGAATTCTTTATTGAATCTCCTTAAAAAGTAAAATGGTTAGTTCTTCACTATGGAAAGGTCTTTAAAATTTCACACTTTTTTTTGGTAAATTAAACCTGGCATAATTAATCACTCTATTGAGATGAGGTATGCAAATACTATAATCCCATGAGTTATTTCTTCTGGAGGAAGAAATTTTCATCTTTTGAGTAAACTCCCATGGGAGACATTTAAATGACCAAAAAAAAAAAATTAAGAGAACAAGAATAACATGTAGTAAATGTTAGTTGGTCCTGTATATAAGTGGGCATATGTAAAAGAAAATTATTCAGTTTCTTTCAAGTTACATCAATTTTTCCAAATTTATCAAAGACTATTTCATATTCACTGTTTCATTTCATTAAACTTCATTTCCATATTTATTTAGGGAATTATTCAAGAACTATAGTTACTGAGGAAGTAGTCAGGTATTTAGCAATCACCAGGAAGTTTTGCTGATTCATCTCCGTATTGTAACACTGTGGGATTTTCATATTCAACTAATTGCACCGTGCATTTGATGATTCAAACAGCAATTCCACTGACACAGCTGCACACTTCTATGTTACAATTGCTTAGTTTTAAACTTCACTACAGGTTGTGCAGCTTGATTTTCTGATTAGGCTGCCAGTTTTAATAATTGAGCAGTAACTACAGTACACTTTATTAATCATACCTTATTTATTTTTACAAAAGTTGAGTCATTTCCTGATTCCATTTTTTCACATTTAAAGTTTCATGATTATAAATTTTAGAGGGAATTTTAAGTACCAAACAGGATATGACTTATATTAAGTAGTTGATAAATACAATTATCATTATAAAATAATGAACATAAATTTAATTAAATATTCCTCTGTGATATTTTAAATCTCTTGTTTTCTTATCATCAGTATATATATATTTATTTTTAATACATCATATATCTATGAAAATTAAAGATAAAATTCATACATATGTGTGTATATTTATATGAGAATATATTTGATATATATACTCAGTTATAATATTGGACAATTTAGTACCAAAATATTTCTTCAAAGGAAAAACTAATAAATCTGACTCATTCAATGTTTTGTTTTTATCTTTTATTTATTTATTTTTATTTTTTATTATTTTATAAATTTCAAAATATTAAGGGAGTACAAATGTTTTAGGTAACATGGATCATTTTTGTAATGTTTGAGTCTTGGCTATAGGTGTGCCCATCACCCAGATAGTTTTTATATTACTCATTTGGTTGGTTTATTCCTCTCCCCACCACCCCTATTCAATATTACACTCAATTTCATTACTCATAAATTATTTTTGTCATAGAATTGCTTAGGGTGAAAAGTTTCACTTATACAAGATGAAAAAGTTCTACAGATTTTTCATACAAAATTGTGCTTTTAGGTAACAATATTATACTGAAAACTTAAAATATTGTCTCATGTTATGTGTTTTTCTTTTATTACAATAAAAACTGGCATTAAAGATAAACATAAAGAATAAATACCACCTAATTATAGTTATATTCCAGTGGATACAATAACACGCTCATTCACTGAAGTTGTACTTTTTGGCATTTACTATGTACCACTGACACTCAGACTGGCAAGAGATATAGACAAGGAAACTAACAATCAGGTGAAAACTGTATAAACCGATGATAGGGCTATGCAGACAGCTCTTCAGGAACAGGGAAATAATGCAGGTGGAAACTTGATCAGGGAAATTTTTTCAATGGTAAGGGGACATAAACAGAAAGAATGATTAGCATTTATAAGACACAAGAGAGAAAGGACCCTCTAAATAAAGGACATAAAATGTGAAAGGCAATAATGCCAAGGATCATGGCAAATATGGAACACCATGTTGCAGGCAAATTGTTGTTTCCCTTACACATTGATTGTTAGAGAACATACTAGGTAAGTTCTACTCTTTACTCTTCATTAATAAATATTACTGCACAAAAAAACATGTCTTTATATTATGACATAATTCAATTGACTAAGTAAATATTTAAGATATCTTAAAATAATAGTGTGCTTTATGAATTTTCAAAATGCCTAAGTTTGTTCTATTTTTTGACCCTTAAAAAAATGAAGAATATTATCTCAATTTCCAAAATGGACACTGAGGTAAGTTATTTGTTCAATAACACATACTTAGTAAGTGACAAAGATTTGACTCAAATGAGATTCCTTTAGTCTAAGCAGGCGTCCTCAAACTACGGCCTGTGGGCCACATGCGGCCCACCGAGGACATTCATCCAACCTGCCAGGTGTTTTTGCTGCTGCTGCCTGTCCTGCTTAGCAGCCGACTGGTCCAGGGCCCACAGTGCGCATGTGTGGAATGTGCCCCACACTCTCCAACGGTCTGAGGGACATTGAACTGACCCCCTGTTTAAAATGTTTGAGGACCCCTGGTAAAGAATGATATATTAATAGTTGAAACTGTAGAGAATTTGAAGTAGGATATTTCCAGATTGGAGTCTGAACTCTACCAATTAGTTGGTTTGTAAGTTTTAGGGATTTTATTTAAACATCTCAGAGTTTGTCTCTTTATCTGTGAAATGACATCTGCTGCTGAAAGAATTAAAAAGAAAAACATATTTTTAGTCACTTGGCACATATTATACACTCAATAATATTTCTATCCCTCCCAGTCATATGTTCATAAAATTACATTAATAGAAATCTCAATTAAATTGTAATATACAAAAGATATAAATTAATGGACCTATATTTTTATTATAGCAATAACAAAAGAAGATATACTGCTAACGAGGTGGGGTTTTTCCCCTAATGTTTTTCTTTTTATCTTAAAGCAATCAGGCACACATCGCAAAATCAATACATCAGATTATAAAAAAACAGTTTTATTGTTTAAGTAACCAATAATTTACTTAAAGACTTACCAGAGCAATCTTTCATATTTGTAGTAGATTAAGAGAACAGAAATGAAGAACCAAATCTTCACGTCTAGGTTAATTTTATGTCATACACTTTAAATCTCCTTAATGGATGTAACTACTTAGACAATTTTTTGTACTTAACAACATATACACTTGCACAATATTCAGGGCAATCAGTGTATATGCAAATGTAACTACTAATATATTCACTTCAATCAGTAAAGTATGCAGAAACTTAACAGTTGAAGTATTCAGCTTAGGTAGTAAACAGTATGCAGCTGGTTCTATAAAAATAAGATGTGACTCTGACATAAAAGGAATTTACAAACTGTTCAAATCTCAAAACTGCTGTCCAAATTTTCATCAAGGATATTATTTGATAAATATATTAATTAGTAGCAAATCAGAAAAATTAACACTTTTTTGGGTTTTACTACTTTCAATTTTGGTCACATCGAGTTTTAGCAAGTGAAGCAATATATATTTGTAAAATATAAGGCCAAAAAAGAGAAAATAAAAAATAAAAATGAAGAAAAAGTGCTATAAAATGTTGGATTTCAGGATATCTCTCTGTTCTATGTGTATAATGATTTTGGGCACCAAACCTAATGGCATATGCTCTAGAGTAACTGTCATAAAACAGCTATTGGCTTTTTATATCTCTCCTTTCCTGAGTAAAGCAGTGCAAATTTAGGTTGTTAATATCTGGAATATAAAATAAAACAGTTTAATATTTTTAAAGTTGACAAGATTAGAAACTAAATAATTTATTTAACCCAAGCTTATAAAAATGATCAACCAAGGAATTGGTAGTTATAAAAAATTGACTATGCTGTCATAGGGGAAAAATCCTTTAACCTGATATGTTTAGATAAGAAATGTATTACTTACTCCTTTTGGCTTAAATGCTTTCTTTGAAAGATTTCATTTTTCTTTTCTCCTCTTTTGATTTTTAAATATATATATACACATATATGCTCAGTTTGTCTTTAAAAATTACATATTACCTTATATTAATTCATTTAACATATAAATATCAATTTATTTGAATTTTTTTCTACTTCTTTCTTTCTTACCTCATCCATTTAACCAGTTGTAGAACCTCATCTGTCTTTTAGAAAACTTAATTGTGATGGATGAATACTGTGGATTGTCTGTTACATCCCCACATGCCACCTTCCCATATGAAGAAAGTAGAAAGGTATAAATTATATTTCATACTTTCTTTGCAACCAGGGTGCTATGGCTATTTAGAAGGGTGAGCTATTTTAGTTCTGCCTGTGAAATGCACTCTCGTGAAAGTTGGAATTGTTATTGAGTGCAGTGCTAAGAAGTGCAGGGAGTGGAAAATCCATTTTGCTGGATTATGGAAGAGCCAATGTTTCTTAGAAGCCAGGAGCTATGGTAGCAGCTTCTTGATGTTTGAAGAGGCACAGGGTTTAAATGTGATGTTTATGGTGGCAAATTTAATATTCTGCCTGATGTTGGCAAAGGCAGCAACTTCTCCTATGACCAAGTCCAATAGGAGGTTTGGGGATCTGTTTTTGGAGCCTCACACTATTGTTTATTTTTTTTTTTTGCCTGGATATGAATTTTTTTAATTGCATTAGATGTACAGTTTAAAAAAAGTCCTGTGCATTTCTGTTTTTCTGTGACAAAATAGGTTAACAGGTAATTTAGACAGAACCCCACTATTAATAAGGTTAGAGGAACAGATACTATTGTCTATTGATTCAGCCATCCAGATCATCCCAGGAGTGAGCTTCAGTCATTAATTCCTTTCTATTTAAAGTAGCCAGAGCAAATTTGGCTGTTTTTAATTGAGAACACTGATAAAGACAGTAATTAATAGATAAAAGTAGTGTGGTACACTAATCTTGCTAATTAAAGTGTGGTCCTGAACTAGCAGTGCTGATATCGACTGAGAACTTATTAAAATGTTAAATCTCAGACTCTATACCAGATTTTCCGGTTTAGAACCTTCATTGTAACAGAATCTGCAGATGATCTGTATGCACATTAAAGTTGAAATCTAAAAATAAGAAAGTAAATAAATAATAAAAGGCAAAATAAATAAAAATGAATGTATTGGCTTGGTGGAAGTAAATGGTGTGGGTAGCAACTCAGATATTGATGTCTAAAAAATGTTTCATGTACAATATTCAATGTCCAAAAAGGTGATCAAATTGCTTCTGCTGTAAATTGGAAGGCATATTTTGTTCCCACACTGTTAGGGCAATGGAAGGAAAAACTCATAATATTGGTATGTTTAAGCTGTTTACTGTAGCTTTCAGAAATATTCCAAAGAAAGTGATATTTCAAAGACATCTGAGGTATTCTTTCATTAAACGGAGATGGAAAAGTATACAGCTAAAGAAATACTGAGTCCTGCAACTGAAGTTGCCCCAAAATTACATGATTTGGATTATTCTAGTGCTTAAAAGCCAATTGCTGGTTTACTCCAAATTATGGAAACTGTGATAAATAGTAGCTGCAGAACTATGTTTAAATAGAAATTAAGGCTGTGATTACAGAGTTTTATTTTGCTTTTAAGTTTTTGCTTGCTTTATATTAAATGTTTTATGGAAGTCAATGGGATCTAGTACTCAGATTACATTTGATTAAGTGTGTAGCCTTCCTCCCAGGCCTTAAGAGAGCTGCCATTCATTTAAAATAGAGGAAGTGAGCAGGGCACTGAGACGGCATCTAAAAGACAAGAGCACTGAAGCTTAAGGTCTTTGGCTGCAGTTTTAACATGGAATTGACTTGAAGCTAATAGACAGGAACTCAGTTGTGCTTTTGAGGTAACAAGATTACCAGAGGAATTTTACATGGAGTTTGGACAACTCACAAAGAAATCTCTGGTCTTCCCATAGCTGTTGCTCCAAGAAGCATGTATTCCCCAAATCTGTCATATGTGACCACAGAAGGTAATGGTGAGTCAAAAGGACAACTTCAAGGATGGCAAATTTAAAAACGAAAAAAACACAAAAAAATAGGAAGTGATTTTAGAGGGCTTAAATAGAGGTTCTAGACAGGCTAACTAAGTACCTAACCCTATTACAAAATCTCTGCCCAGAAGAATCTTATCATTGCTAGAACCACTGACAACTAAAATTGTCCAGTTCTTTGTTTTTAAATAAAAGTTCTTCTTATGATTATCATTTTCATTTTCTAATTTTAAATATAAGGTATATAAGGACAGATACATAATTTTGAATTTATTAGCTGCTGATCTCTGGACGAACCATATCCCGCATCCACTTCTGATGGCTCTGTGACGGCATGGCTGAATTTGATCTGAGGGAGATTTGTGGGCCTCAGGAAGATTTGTATTGCCTTGGTTCAACTGATATTATAAATAGGTTCTCTTGAATGGAAAAGGGATATATGTGGATATGTGAATAGCAAAGGTGTAGCTTTTGCAGGGACTGCTTGTTTTCTGACCTGTGATCATCTTTGCCTTTTTTCTCTGTAGCAGAAGCTCCATTTATCAGCAGGAAGGAGATGGAAAGGAGTATGACCCTGCCTCTTTTTTTTTTTTTTTTTTTTTTTTTTTTTTTTTTTTTTGAGACAGAGTCTCATTGTGTTGCCTGGGCTAGAGTGCCATGGCGTCAGCCTAGCTCACAGCAACCTCAAACTCCTGGGCTCAAGCGATCCTTCTGCCTCAGCCTCCCAAGTAGCTGGAACTACAGACATGCACTACCATGCCTGGCTAATATTTTTTTTCTATATATTTTTAGTTGTCCAAGTAATTTCTTTCTATTTTTGGTAGAGATGGGGTCTCACTCTTGCTCAGACTGGTCTCGAACTCCTGAGCTCAAACGATCCACCTGCCTCGGCCTCCCAGAGTGCTGAGATTACAGGCGTGAGCCATCATGTTCGGACGACCCTGCCCTTTTAAGGAGACACCCTTGAAGTCCCACTTTTGCTCTTTTCCCACATTGGCCAGAACTTAGTCACTTGGCCATACTTATGACAAAGAAGGCTGAGAAATTTAGCCTTTTTGTTCAGGAAATTGCTTTCCTGAATTAAACTGTGTTCTAGTAGCTTCTCTACTAGTGTTCCCTTTATTTACAAAATCCTTTGAATTTAAAAAAAAAATAGTTCCTTTATATTTCTTTATCTCCTTTTCTTCTCTAACACATTTCTGCCAATCTGTGTTCTAGACTTACTCCACACTTCTAGCACTACTCTCCCTCAGTTGTGTTTCTATTTTTGTCAAACAACTCTACAAGAAATACTCTTTCAAAATTAGCACCAAAAAACTGTTTTCCAAATCAGGTGTTCCTAGTCCTATTTGACTTCTCTGGAGACATGTTGGCATAGTTGAACACTGGTTTTTCATCACTGTCTCACTTCTAGGCTTTCATGACATTATACTCTTATCTTACTCCTCCACTTACCTAAAAATTCCACTAATTTTTTCTTCTTTGATTTTACTTTCAGATCTTTTCCCTAAATTTAGGGACTCCTCAATGTTGTTGGTTTTCTTTTCTTACTTTTCCATGTTTCCTTATAAGGACATGCTTATTTCAGCAAATATTAATTTATTAGATATGTCTAGAAATATGTTAGGTAGAGAGTCACAGCCATACACATAATCGCCTTATATTTTAGGTTAAATGAAAGATCAAACATGCAATATATAACCATAATATAGCAATAATATAGTTACTATATGGTAACTCTAACAGACAGATTTAAAAGCTGTAGCCAGTCTAGAGAAATGTGTGACTGAATTTGGATAAGAGAGTCAGTAATCTCTTCAATAAAAGAAACTTCAAGATAATGAAACAAATTAAAGCAAAATAGAATGTATTAAACTTGTTAGGTAATGGAGACCTGCCTTTGGAAACAGTGTCAGTGCTGGAGTGGTCTCATATATATTACAGAGCATAAAAACTGAAAATTTTGATAGGCTCTAACAGAAGCCAAGATAGTGCTGATTGGCTTTTGGACCAGAAAGATGCTGCAGCATTCTCATGATTCTAATCTTAAAGTCAGTTTATTGAGGGCTTGTAATTTATGATGTGTGTTAAAACAGGAAAATATATCAAGGATTTATGTTTTCAAAGAACAAAATTTCTCAGAATTATTTTGCTGATGTTTTATTCCTTGATATTCACTCAACTGAATTAGCTTTAAATTCTATAATATAAATAATAATAGAAGCATTTCTGTTTCAATGGCTTGAAAAGATCAAATATTATTTTGAGATATCTTAATTCAAAGTTAGCATACACCACAATTCCTAATTCACTGTATTTGCTCCATATTCTCTCTCTCTCTCCTTGTCTCTCTCAATTTTTTTTCCAGAGTCCACTGAAAAGTGAAGTAAAGATATGGGACAAAAATCTCCTGTCTTCTCTGCTATTGTAATTTTTTTCTATAGTTTTCTACTTCTTCACACCTCAAACCAAGGTATACTGCATAGAGTAGGGTTCAAAACTAACATCTAGTTACTCATTCTGTCTCTCTCAAACTTCTCCCCTTCAGTCCAGGCAGTACCCTACCCCCCAAATTTATAATACATAAGAACTGTAACTATATACACCATTAAAAATCTCCCTACTCACTGTGTGGCTATAAGTATTACGTGACCTTAATACAGCATTGAATTATCATAGATGTTACAATGCCAAATTTTTTATTTTTTTTCCTTTTTAAATTTTTTCCAGCATATTATGTTAAGATTACATATATTTCCCTTGCCCTCCCTCCCCCCTCGAGTCAGAGTTTCAAGCATGTCCATCCTCCAGTTGGTGCACATCACACTCATTATGTATGTATATACCCATTCCCTCCCCACCCACCTGCCCGATACCCGATAGATGTTATTCCTATATGTCCACTTATGTGTTGATCAGTTAATACCAATTTGCTGGTGAGTACATGTGGTGTTTATTTTTCCATTCTTGGGATACTTCACTTAATAGAATCGGTTCCAGCTCCATCCAGGAATATACAAGAGGTGTTCAAATGCCAAATTTTTTAAAACTGCACAACAATTTTTCTATTCCTAGAGTTTAGCTTTGAAAAAATAAAAAAAAAGCTTTGAATTATAGAATCTTATGTAATGGACTTAAGACCTATGTTTTAAAATGCAAAAAATAAACATAGTGTTTTTGTTCTAGCTTGTGTTGCTTTCTCATTGAAATAATGAATATATTTGAGTTCATTGGTTAGAGAGCTATAGCATTACTTGTCTCGACTAACCTGTAAGAAAGCTATGTCAATGAACATGTCAAAAAATATTGAATTCCACATGGAATTTCAGCTACTTGCATGTTACTTACATGTGGGTATTTTACCTACAGACTTAAGTGATCCAGAAGTGAATATGTCTTTTTGTCTTTCAGTTCACAATAGCGACACTTTCCGTGATAGAAATCCATAAAGTGAGATCACCAGAAAACAGGAAAACACATAGAAAATTTTGTTTACTATTACCACATGGATCAGTATGACAGTCTGGTTCATTGCAGGGATAGTACATGTTACAAACACTTTGATAACAAAGAAAAGGTGAACCAAGACAGTAATGTAAGGATTGCATGTATGTGTGATGGTTGAATGGGGAGAAGAAATTACTCAGCTATCAGAAACAGAATGGCTGAGAATTAACACGCCTGAGAAAAGTGTAGTGTTTTGGGAGTTTTCATGGAGACAGAATACAAAGGCTCAAAACTTGTCATCCTTTGTGAAGAAAGGTGGCGGAAAGGTCTTAACTCTTCATTCGATGTATTTCAGCTTCCTGAAGGCTCTTCTAGTTTAGTAATTATTAAGTTGGTAATATTGGCATTCTTAGGCAAAGGGTTACAGGTTTCTTATAAATATTTTCATTCATATTTTAATACATTTTGCCTGAAAATCTGCAATAAATTTTATGTGGAACATATATTATGAATCTTAACTGCCACTGATCTTATTTTCTGTGGTAGAGCTTCAAATACAATGTCTTCTATAATCTCTACTTAATTAAAGAAAGTCAGTAGCTAGAGCTGCCTATCAAAATCCTATAATTATAAGTTGCACTGTTACATTTTCAAGTTTTAAATTGATTATCAATGACCACATGTTTTAATTTTCTATTTGACATTAGCATTCCACTGAAACTATATAACTCAAAATATTAAAATCTCTGTTTATTGTTCTATCAAATCTTAACTTTTTATACCCTGTTAGATAAGTATAGTTATCTACCTTTCCTATTCATCTGTAGCTAATACTCTGCCTAGGTTATAGGTGATCAATTATTTATTAATTGTTGCTCAGGCTTAAATTGATTGCATCTTCATTCTCACTTTTTATAGTCAATGTATATTCAAAACTTATAAATTCAATTAAAATAATTTTCTAAAATTGCCCTACTTATTTTGTTCATATTACTGATATGCCACTTAAATCCTAATAATCCTTGACTCATCTATTGCAATAGTTTCCTAATGGATTGTTGAACTTCCTCATTCTCTTCCCTCCATTTTACTCTACTCACTGCTATCAGATTGTTTAATTTCAAAACCTAAATATGGTAATTTCACTCACTTTTTGTTCCAATATCATTGATGGTTGATAATATATTCAAAATTATGTCCAAATTCCTCAGCCTACAATGCAAGATTTTCTAGGAATTAGCATTAGAGACTTGTTAAACTTATCTCCCACTTCATACTGCATTGTATTCCCACCCAGTCTTACTAAATATTTTCCATTTCCTCTTGGAAACCTATTTTTGTTACCTGGTTCTGATTTTTTTCTGTGTCCTTAGATCAGCATTATTCTCCTTATTATTCTCTCTCAGCATTATTCTCTTCCAATTGGCCTATTTGTTTCTCAACACAACGTACAGAGTAACATCTTCAACAAATCTACCTTCACCTCTGTGATGATTAATATTACGTGTCAACTTGACTGGGTTAAAGGATACCCAGATGGCTGGGTAAAACATTATTTATGGTTGTGTCTGTAAGTATGTTTCTGTAAAAGATCAGCATTTTAATTAGTAGACTGAGTGAAGGAAGATTCTCTGCCCACACCAATGTGGGTGAAAATCATTCAACTCATTGAGAGCCCCCTTCCCCCACATAGCACAAAAAGAAACAGAAAGCATCAGTTCTTTTTTTCTCTTTTATGGAGCTGGGACACCCATCTTCTACTACCCTCGGGCATTAAAGATCTTGGTTCTCTGGACTGTGGTTTTCCTTTGAACTTCAATACATATACCAGAAGTCACCTGGTTGTCTTTGCCCTTTAACTGGGAATCATATTATCAATGCCCCTGGTCCAACTTTCAGACTCAGTTGAATCACATCACTGACTTTCCTGGTTTTCCAGATTGCAGATGTTTTATCATGAAATTTCTTGGCCTCTATAATCATATAAGCCAATTCTTTTATTAATCTCCTTTTATAGTTCTATATATATCCTACTGGTTACATTTCTCTGGAGAACCCTGATGAATACAACTTCTATCTGTGACCTATCATATAATCTAAATTTTCATTTTTACTACTGATAATAATTTTAGTTATCTACTATCTATACCAGCTATGTTTTTTGGTTTCATAGACATCTCTGTATCCTAACTTTATCATAAGTTTCTTAAAGAAAGGATCCAAGATACATTCATCTTTATGTTCCCCTAAGCACCTAACAATAATTTTACAATAAAAATCATATGTACAAATTTTCCTAAGAAAGAGAGATAAAGCTGATAACATTTACTTCAGGTAGAATAACAAAATAAAAGTTGATCAGGAATGAAGAAAACTGCATTCATTTGCCCAAGAACATTTAATTAATTGCTACTATATCAGAAGATTATGATATGTGTGCAGAAAAAAAATGTCATGTTTTCAAGAAATGTGTGACTGCTTTTACCTGGAAAGATACTAAATCATATTCTATAAAAATGTTAGAAATTTAGAAGGCAAGTAGGAGTGAATGATCACTTCCTCTTGAGACCAAAGATGAGGCAAATACATTTTCATAAAGAATAGAAAACTTGAGCTGAATATTGAAATTGAAGAAGATTGTACCAGTGAGAATGGTGTAAAATTACACTCTGGGTGGATGAGCCAGCATAAAAAAGACTTCAAAACTATATTATGAAATTATATTTTGAGCTAAGTTTTCTCTGAGACTGTATCATGTAAGTTTAAGGGTCAAGACATGGGCCAGAGTGATATACTGGGACCACAAATGGAGGCATTTGAATGGTGTGTTAATGTGTTCAGACTTTAACCTCAATGAAATAAGGGATAGACACATGGTTTAAAGCAATGAAGTGGTATTTGTTTTTTTATGACATAAGTGTTATAAAATGTCTGTGGTATAAAACATCACACTTTTATAATGTAAGTGTGAAGGATTGAGTAAAGTAGTGTCCATTGGAAGGAGAAAAAGCAATTGGAAGATTATAGTAATAAGCAAGACATAATAACCATGATCTAGACCCAAAACAGTAGATATAAAAAGGAGAGGACTAGTTCTGGAGTGGCTAAGAAAGTAAAATATCAAGATTTGTCCATAAAGGAGACTTGAGAGTACAGAAAAAAGTAGGTGTCAGTATAACTCAGCTTTCTGCTTGGTAATATTTGCATGGATACTAGTGTATTTATTTATACTACAGAGAAGGATCACATTTATTTTAGAAAAGTTATATTTGAATTATATACATGGCATAAAGGAAATAATCTGGACTTTTGCAAAAGGCTTGTATTTTGGTCTGGCTCCTAGTTACTGGGATCACTAAGCAATTTAGTTTCACTTCTTATACTTTATATTTGAAGTATGTATGTGGAAACAAATGTGATAAAACTGTTGTATGAATTGTACACACATGATACAGTACCTGATGAATAGCAGATACTTCACACAAATGGTAGATGATAAGGAAAAATCATTGCATTAACAGAATATTTATGACAATCTTAGATACTTGGTTGATTTTAGAAACAATTTCTGCATCATGTGGCATTTTGTAGCTTAGTTCAGATGAACTTTCAAGATCTGGAAATCATGACTGCTATATATGTAAAGCTTTTCAATGCCCCAGCTATTGTAAACATGAATGCAAGAAAAATACGACTAAGTCATGAAAAGTACTCTTGAAGTGCTCTGGACAAGGAAAAGGGACATGACCTCAGAATCTTTTATTTATTCCAGTATAAAAATGAAAGGAAACAGTCTGCTATTCATCACTTTTCTCTTGATCTTATTTCAAGATTACATTAACCTTCCAAAATTTTTCAGTGTAGTTTTAAATTTCAATAATTGACTTTCTCTTTAGGGTCCACATCAAAGTTATTAAGACAATTGTGTCACATTTGCTTTCCAGATGCACCTAAGTATTTAAAAATGTACTTGGAAACTGCATTGGGAAAGTGAATCCCATGTTCAAGGCAATGTTACACAGACAATATAGAAAAGATTTCTGTGTAAAGTTCATATTCAAAAAATATTAGATGTCAGTGGAATTATAAGTTAAAAAAGAAATGTATCTCATTTATTTTTCTAAAGAAAATATATAGGTCACTAGATTTAAGAAAGGCATAATCTAAAAGTACAGGACAGTAGTATTTTAATGAGAAAATTTAGTTTGAATTGAAAGTTCAATAGCATATTAACACTATCACAGCACCACATAATTTCTGTAAATTGTCTTCCTTCTCTACTCATATTTACCCAAGAAGAAAGCATCCTCTTTAATGACTTTTGTATTTGAAGAAGACTCACAAAATTGTGTTTATAGGTCTCTGTTCCCCTCACCTATAGGCATATGGTCAATTGTAACTAGTCACCTCCACATCTGTAAATATAAGACACAGACGTTTTCATCCTCTAATATCTCCTCCTAAATCACTTACGTAGTGTGTAATACAACCTGCTTTCACCCATCAACACTAGACCAATAAGTAGTGAGGAGATTGTATGAGTAATCAAAAATATCCCAACAATGAAAAGTCGAAGAACAGACAGCTTCACTGGTGAGTTCTAGCAAACATTCCAAGATTAATACTAATCCTTCTCAAACACTTCCAAAAAATTAAAACAGAGGGAACACTTCCAAACTCATTTTATGAGGCTAGTATTATTCTGATACTAAATCCAGACAAAACAATACAAGAAAAGAAGATTACAGGCCAATATTCCTGATGAACTTAAATGCAAAAATCCTCAACAAAACTAGAAAATCGAATTAAACAGCACATTTAAATGTTATACACAATGATCAAATGGGATTTATCCCTAAAACACAACAATGGTTCAGTATGCACAAATCAATAAATATGATCCATATTAACAAAATGAAAGATGAAAATATTATGATCATCTCAATAGAAACAGAAGAAGCATTTGACAAAATTCGACATCCTTCCATGATAAAAATAACTCTCAGCATATTAGGTATAGAATAAATAAACTTCAACATAATAAAAGCAGTAGATGACAAGCTCACTGCTGATATCACACTCAGTGGTAAAAAATTGAAAGTTTTTTCTCTAAGATCAGGAGGAAGACAAGAATGCTCATTCTCACCACTTCCAGTCAACATAGTACTTGAAAAACTAGGCAGAATAATTATGTAATAAATAAATAATGCAAAAGGCATTCAAATTAGAAAGAAAGAAGTAAAACTCTGTTTAATAGATGACATGATCTCATATAAAGACAATCATAAACACTCCAAAAAAAGATTGTTAAAACTAATGAACGAATTCAGTGAAATTGCAATGTAAAAAAATCAACATACACAAATCAGCTGTGTTTCCATATATTAACAATGAACTATCAGAAAAAACAATTAAGGAAACAATCTCATTTATAATAGCATGAAAAAGAATAAAACACTTAGGAATAAATTTAACCAAGAGGTGAAAGATCTGTACAGTAGAAACTATAAAAACATTGATGAAAGTAATTGAAGAAGGCACAAATAAATGCAAAGATATCCTGAGTCCATAGTTTGAAAGATTTAATATTGTTGAAATGCTCATACATACATCTAGTGATTCAATACAATCACTATCAATATTTCAATGCCATTTTTTACAGAAACTGAAAAATATATTTTAAAATGCGTATGGAAAGACAAAGGGCCCCAAACAGCTAATCGATATTAAGCAAGAAAAACAAACTTACTACTTCAAACTTACTACTTCAAATTATGTTACAAAACCATAATAATCAAAACAATATAGTACTGGCATCAAAACAGACATAGAGACCAATGGAATAGAATGGAAATCTCAGAAATAAACTCACACATATACAGTCAATTAATTTTTAACAAACGTGTCAAGAATGCACAATGGGAAAAGGAAATTATCTTCAACAAATGATGTTGGGAAACCTTTGTTATCCACATGAAAATAATGAAATTGGACTCTTATCTTTATACAAAAACACCAATTCAAAATGCATTAAAGACTTAGGATATTACATTCTAAAACTTCTGGAAGACAACATAAGGGAAAAGCTCCTTGACATTGTTTTGGCAATGAGTTTTTCAATTTGCCAGCAAATGCACAGAAAAGAATACCTAAATAAATGAGTGGAACAATACCAAAGTAAAAAATGTGTGCACAGCAAAGGAAATAATTGACAAAATGCTTTTCAACTTACAAAGTGAGCGAAAATATTTGTAAACCATGTGTATATTAAGAGGTTAATATCTAAAATATATAAGGAATTCAAACAATATAATAGCAATAAATAAATAAAATGATAAAAATGGTATAAAGGCCTGAGTAGATATTTCTCAAAAAATATATAAATGGCCAACAGGTATATGAAAGGATATTCAATGTTATGAATCACCAAGGAAATATAAATCTAAAACATGTAACACCAATCAGGATGGGTATATTCAAAAATTTAAAAATATAACAAGTATTGACAAGAATGTGGAGAAAATGGAGCTTATGTACCCTGTTGGTGGGAATGTAAACTGGCACAGACCTTATGGAAACAGTAGAGGGGTCCTTCCAAAAATTAAAAAGAAAATTATTAATGATCGAGAAATTCTACTTTTGAGTACATATCCAAAGTAAGTAAAGTCACTACATTAAAGAGATATTTGCACTCCCATTTTCTTTGTGACATTATTCACAAGAATCAAGATAGGAAACAACAAAAGGATCAATAGGTGAATGAAGGAAAGTATTATATATATAATTATGCATTTTATATATACATTATATATATAAACAAATATCATTCAGCCATAAAAGGGAAGAAAATCTTGCCATTTGCAACAACATGGATGAAACTGAGAGATATGCTAAGTGAAATAAACCAGATACAGAAAGGCAAATACTGCATAATCTAACTTATATTTAGAATCTAAAAAGAAAAAAAAAAACAGAAAAATGCTCAAACTTAGACAGTAGAATGGTGTTTACCAGGGTCTGGGGATGCAGGAAAAGGGCAGAGATTGGTTAAAGGATACAAATATTCAGTTATAAGCTGAATATGTACTGATGACCTAATATGCAGCATGGTGACTATAGCAACTAATAACGTATTGTATACTAGCAGTTTGCCAAGATAATACATCTCAGTGTTGGCATCACACACACACGCACAATAATGTGAGGGGACAGATATGTTAATTAGCTTCATTAGGGTAATCATTTTATAGTGTATCAGTATATCAAAACACCACGTTGTACACCCTAATATATGCAACATTTATTTGTCAATCATGTCCCAATAAAGAAGAGAAAAATAAAGAAAAATAAACTTTCCGTCCATCTTAGAAAATTCCTCTTCAGTGTAAGACAAATATCAATTGCTGACCAAGTACTTTCAATTTTACTTCTGCACAATTTTTTAAATAGTTTCCATCTCTTTTATTACCACTTTCACTGGGAAATTCCTTTAATTATTACTTAGTCAAGCTTTTTTCCTGCTTCTATTTTTAATCTTCTTTCATTCACCCTTCTATAAATATTTTTTCTGTACTAAAGATTGAAAGTTTTGAAAATATATTGATTATATATTTCTCCTACTTAAAACACTTTAATGATATATCTGCCTATAAGAATAAAATTTTCAATGTATCCTTAGGGTATCTCATATTCTAGTTCTTTCTTGTGTCTATAGCTTCAATTCTTACCAAATGTCCATTGTATTTTGCTATTTCCAATTATGGGAAATTCTCCAGTAACCTTAGACTTTATAAAGCCATTTGACCTTTCATGTTTTAATCCCATTCATCCTTTCTGTTTTTCCAGTATATCATGAGACCTTATTTCTTGCTACTGTCTCTCTAAAGTATTCCTGATACCTTAACTTTTAACGCAGGCCCCTTCAGAACTTCCCATTATCTTACTTATATCTCTCGTATATATCCTACATTCTTTTCCATAACGACTAGTGCTATTATTGCCAATAATGTATCATGCCCTACCAGCTTGGACAGCATTATGTTGATATGCTGATATCATGAGACTCATATCCCAGCATCTACTAACAATAATAATTACTGCACTCAGTGCCATTTATTGAGTACCTAAAATGTCCCAGGAACTGCGACTGCATTAACTTATACTCCCGTCACATACAATTTATGAGATAACAATAAGTTAAGTAAATTGTGTAAACTTTTTCATTAAATACGTCACATTTCCAGAATGTGAACTGAGGCAAACTGGCTTCAGAATCTGTAACTTCTTCTTTCCTAACAGCTAATTAAATGATTATCCAGTAGATGACTGAAATATGTGAACATTCTTGGTAATGTGCAAGAGTTCATGGTTTTCTTAACTTACATTCTAAAAGCAGTGAAGTGTCAGAAGCTCTAGATTATTGTGATGATGGAGTTAATTTCTATTAATTACTTAGATCAATATTTAGTTCAAACCATTCAGTAAAAGTGTTCTATCTCATCTAGCATTTTCCGAGGCTTTCCCATAGGCTGACCTATAGGCTTTACATAGATTATCTCTTTCTATCATTTTAGAAACCATGAATGGTAAATATTATTTCTTCCTATTTACCATAGAGGGGACAAAAAATTAGAATTTAAGTAATTGCCCAATACCATACACAGAGTAAGAGCTGGAAGCAAGATTTTAACATAGTTCTATCAGTTTCTAAAACTCACACTTCTTGTAGTTCAGATGATTCATTAAGAAAATGTATATAAAAATTCTAATTAAATAGTAATGTTACATATATGACACAAAAAGGATTATTATTTAGAATTTCATGTCACATCGTTTTCTTTAAAATAAAGTATCTTTTTATTCTTCTTTACGTGTGAAAATGGCTATTAAAGTACCTAAAAAGCATAATTCAATATTGATCCAAATTCTATTACCTATTAACTATTATTTTATATGCTTCAAGGCAAATAACAAATTTGCCATTTGTCATGAAATAATTAATATCTTCTTTTCCTTTAAAATAAGATTTTATAAATTCTTTTTCATATATGAAATGAAAATTAAAGTGCAAAAAAAAGTCCCAGGGAAAACAATAGGATACCACTGCACACCTGTTAAAATGGCCAAAATCCAGAACATTCAGAACTCCAAACACTGGCAAGGATGTAGAGCAACAGGGAACTCTCATTCATTGCTAGTGGAGATACAAAATGACACAGGCACTTTAGAAGAAGACAGTTTGGCAGTTTATTACAAAACTAAACAAATTCTTACCATAACACCCAGCAATCACACTCCTTGGTATTTACCCAAAGGAGTGGAAAACATACGTACCCCCCAAAACCTGCACACAGATGTTTATAGCAGCTTTATTCAAAATTGACAAATCATAGAAGCAACCAAGATGTCCTTTGGAAGGCAAATACATAAATAAAATGTAGTGCATCTAGACAATGGAATGTTATTTAGTGCTAAACAAAAAGGAGCTATGAAGTCATGACAAGACATAAAGGAAATGTAAATACACGATGCTAAGTGAAAGTAGCAAATTTAAAAAGGCTACATACTTATGATTCCAATTATATGACATTCTTGAAAAGGCAACACTGTGTAGAAAGTAAAAGGATCAGTGGTAAAAGGCATTTGTGAGGAGAGATGGAATAATAGGCAGAGCACAGAGGATTTATAAGGCAGTGAAAATAATCTGTATGATACTATAATGGTGAATACATGTCATCATATATTCATCCAAATCTATAGAATGTTCAACACCAAAGTTAACCTTAATGTAAACTATGGACTTTGGGTGGTAATCATGTTAGTTTGAATTCAAAACTGATATAAAATATATAACTTTTAAAAAGCCCCAAGAAAAAATTATTTGAAAATATTTCAATTTTAGAGAGTGAACTCTGTTTGCATTTTTAATTTTTCTGTTAGCTATATTATCTTTGAAATATTATTTTAAAACTCTGAAGGACTTGTTAACCACATACAATTCCAGTTTCTATTTTCAGGCTTAGATACCCCTCAACTGCTGTCAGCATGCTGTTAATTGAATGTTTGTGTGAAGATGATAGCATTTTCAACAGCAAGAGCAAAAACATTGTTCTCAACTCTTTGATTTTGGTCTCTTCTTTTTTTGAATGTATCTAAAACTGGTTATAACTATCTTTCTCAGTGTCTATTAATCTTGGCTTTTAACTTTCTAGCTGGCAACTTCATCGTGATCTGTCACTGTGTCACTCTAATATGTTTATCTTCAATACTTCAAACAGTGTAGCAGTCTCTCTAGCATCATGAATTAGTGAATTTTTAAAATGAACATGGAAAATTAACTCTGCAGAACGGAATCCACTTGATATATATTAATTATTTCAAAAAGGTGATACCATGCTAAGAAACAACTACAGTGTAACAGGAAGAGTCAAATTTCTGACAAGTGAGAAGATTCAAACAAAGATAATTGGTAAAGGATTCTGAGGCATTGCAAAGTAGGAAGTACCAAGAATACTTCTCTGTATCTAGACAACAATTCTACTGGAGATGTCTGTCTGATATAACTATTTTGCAACTCTGGAGTCTACTGAAGGCTTGCAACTTATGAGGAATTGCTTGGGCATTAATGGCAACTAGTTTTGGTCAATTTAGCCCTTAGTTGCACAGAAGCTACATATTCCCCATGCCCTAGCCCCACTGCAGACAACCATTCACATAGTTGGGGGAATGGGGAAGAAGATAGGACCCTCTGTATTCTTATTGCAGATTGCTGCTTCTAAGCAGCAGACACAGAGACAGGCAGCTATTGGTGTAAATTCACCCCATTCTGTCTGAAGGGAAGTCTAGGGGATTTAAAGGGCCAGTAACTTTTTTTCTCACTTCATTTTTCTAGTTTTTCCTTCTGGGAGTCAGACATTAAAACTAACACATTCAAAAGCAACCACATATACTAAGGAAATTAGAAAGTCAGCAAACATGCCCAGAAAAAGATCCAGGCTTATCAATGATCTAAGAAGACCTCAAGTGTACACCTCATATGATTCTGGGCAAAAAGAAAGCCTACAATTATTCAATTATATATAAAACAAAACAAATAATATGTAAATAAGTACAATGATGATAATATATAATAATGTATGAATAATAATATTTAACAAATATAACAAAATATATTATATATAAAACAAAAATTATAAGGCATACAAAGAAATGAAAATATGACTCATTCAAAGGAAATATACGAATCAACAGAAACTTTCCATGATAAAGACCCTGATGGCAGTTCTCTTAAACAACAAACTTTAAGACAACTGCCTTTAAGATATTCAAAGTACTAAAGGAAAATTTGCAAAAAAATCAAGAAAATAATTCATGAAATAAAACAGAATACACTTCTCAAATACACATGAAATATTTTCCAGTATAGAAAATATGTTAGGCTAAAATTTAAGTTTCAATATGCAAAATATCTCCACAAAAACAATAGGATGACGTTAGAACCAATAAGAGAAAGAAAAAAATAAAATTCATAAATTTGTGGAAATCAAACAACATACTCTTAACAATGGATAGAAGTCACAAGGTAAATTAGAAAATACTACAGATAAATGAAAAGGAAAACACAACATACATAAATTTATGAGTAACAGGGAAGCAGTGAATTGGGGAAAGTTCATAGCAATAAATGCTAATGTTAAAAAAGGGTAAGATTTCAAATTAAGAACCAATTTGACAACTTAAGGAACTATAAAATTAAGAGCAAGCTAAACTCAAAGGTAGCAAAAGAAAGGAAATAATAAATATTAAAGTATAGATTAATGAAACAGTCAATAGAAAAAAATGAACGAAACCATGACTTGGTTCTTACACATCACCAAAATTGACACATTTTAAACTAAATAGACTAAGAAAAAAGAGATGAGACAGAAATTACTCAAATCATAAAGAAATGACATTACTACTAATTCTATAGAAATAAAAAGGATTTTAAAGAGAGTACTATGAACAACTGTATACCTACAAATTTAGATAACATGGGAAAATTCCTAGAAATATGAAACCCACTGAAACTGAATCAAAAAGAAAAAAAATCTCGATAAACTTACAAAAAGATGATTGAATTAGTAGTCAAACAAAATCCCTGGATCTGATAACTTCAATGTTGAATTCTACCAATCATTTAAAAAATATCTAATACCAAAGATGTGAAAAATCTCTACAAAAAGAAGTACAAAACACTAAGGAAAAATATTGCAGATGACACAAACAAATGGAAAAACATATCATGCTCCTAGATCAGTAGAATCAACATTGTTAAAATGTCCATAATACCTAAAGTGATTTACAGATTCAATGCAATACTTATCAAAATACCAATCTCATATTTCACAGATCTAGAAAAAATAATTCTACAATTTTTTTGAAACCAGATAAGAGTCTGAAAAGCCAAAATATTATTAAGCAAAAAGAACAAATCTGGAAGCATCACATTATCAGACTTCAAACTATTAATATATTACAACACTATAGTAACCATAACAGTATGGTATTGGCACAAAAATAGAGACATGGACCGATGGAACAGAACAGAAAACCTAGATATAAAACCATCCACATAGAGCCAATTGATCATTAACAAAGCAGACAGCAATATACACTAGGGAAAAGAAGCCCTATTCAATAAATGGTGCTCAGAAAACTGGATAGCCACACACAGAAGATTGAAACAGGATCCATATCTCTTGCCACTCATAAAAATTAATTAAAGATGGATAAAAGACTTACATGTAAGGCACGAAACCATGAGAATTCTAGAAGAAAATGTTGGGAAAAATCATGTACATATCATCAACCTGGTCAAAGAATTTATGACTAAGACCCTGATGGAAACAGCGATGACAAAAATAAATAAATCAGACTTGATTAAATAAAAAAACTTCTGAACAACTAAGGAAATTATAAACAACAAATAGACAACCTACAGAATGGGAGAAAATATTAGCAAGCTATACATCTGATAAAGGGCTGATAACCAGAATCTACAAAGAACATCAGCAAATCAGCAAGAAAAATCAAACAACCCCAATAAAAAGTGGGCAAAAGAGATTAACAGAGACTTTTAAAAATAAGATTGGCAAATGGCCAATAAACATATGAAAAATGCTCAACATCTCTGATTATCAAGGAAATAAAAATCAAAACCACAATGAGATATCACCTTACCCCAGTTAGAATTGCTTTTATTAAAAAGTCCAAAAACAATAGATACTGGCCTGGATGCAGAGAGAAAGGAATACTTAGACACTGTTAGTGGAACTGCACATTAGCACAACCTTTATGAAAAACACTATGGTAATTCCTGAAAGAACTAAAATTAGACCTGCCATTTGATCCAGCAGTCACACTACTGGGTATTTCCCAAAGGAAAAGAAGTCATTTTATAAAGAAGACACCTGCACTTGAATGTTTATTGCAGCACAATTCTCAATTGCAATGATGTAGAATCAACCGAAGTTCCCAGCAATTCATGAGTGGATTAACAAAATGTGGTATATGTATACTATGGAATACTATTGCACCATGAAGATGGATGAATTAAGGCCTTTTGCAACAGTTTGGATGGGACTGGAGACCATTATCCTAAGTAAAGTAGCTAAAGAACGGAAAAACAGGCACCACATATATTTGCTATTAAACTGGAACTAACCAATGAGCACAAATGTGCACATAGGGAAGTAAAGCTCAGTGGACATCAAGCAGGGGAGAGGCAGGAAGAGGGGATGGGCAAAAACCTACCTAATGGGCACAATGAACACTGTATCTAGGTGATTGGTATACTTATAACCCTAATTAAAACATAAAAAATAGATACATGTAACCAAAAACATTTTGTACCCCCATAATATTTTGAAATAAAAAAAAATCAAAATAAAAAAAAAACAGAATCTACAGGAAAAACAAAAATACTTTATTGGTAAAAATAAAAAAAGAACTGATACCAATCTTTCTGAATTTTTCCAAAAAAATAAACAAGATGGAAGTCTTAACTAATTCTATGAAGCCAACATTGGCTGTTACCAAAGCAAAGATATACACTATAAGAAAATAAAACTAAAGACTCCTTACCAGTGACTCATATATTTTGCTAAGTTGTAGTATGTTATAAAGTATTTTCTTATAAACATTGATGCAAAAATCCTCACCAAATTACTGGTTAAATGAGTTCAGCTGCATATTAAAAGTTTTATAAACCATGGCAAGTGGAATTTATTTCTGAAATGCAAGCATGGTTCCACACATGAAAATATACCAATGTAATACATCACATTAATGGAATGAAGGGCGACAACTATTATGATCGTCTCAATTGATAAGGAAAATATTTGACAAGTTTCAATACCCTCTTATGATAAAAAGCATTCAACCACCTGGGAATAAAAGCACCCTACCTCAATGTAACAAAAGGCATTCTTCAAAAATCCACAGTGAATCTTGTTGTCAATAATGCTAAACTCAGAAATTTTTTCTCTAATATCAGGATGAATGCAAGTGTGCCTGCTTTCACCACTTCTATTTATCATAGCACTGCATGATCTCACCAGAAATGTTTAGTAAGAAAAAGATATATAAGGCAATTTTTAAATACGAAATGAAGACATACAATTATTTCTGTTTCCATATAATATGATTTTATATGTGGATAACTCTAAACATGTCATAAAATAACTATTAGAACTAATAAATGAATTTAGCAGGACACAAAGTAGCAGGATACACAGTAATAGGATACATTAATAAAGAAAATCTGACAAGGAAATTAGGAAAATAATCCCATTTACAATAGAATAAAAAAAGGAATAAAATAATTAGAAATCAGCCAAAGATATGAAAGCATTATACAATGAAAATTTAGTGATATATCTAAAATAAGTTATAAAACATAAAGAAAAGAAAAGGTATACCATGTTTATGGATTAGAAAATGTAATACTATGAAGATGTCTATACTATCCATAGCAGTCCATAATTTCAATGCAACCACAATAAAAATCTCAATGGCAGTTTTTGAAGAAATAGAAAAATTCATTCTAAAATTCATACATTCAAGAGACTCCTAATATCCAAATTCAATCTTGAAAAAGAAGAACAAAATAAGAGGATTAACATTTCATGATTTCAAACCTTACTACAGTGCTACAGTAATCAAAACTCTGTGGTCCTGTCTGAAAGACAGAAATATAGACCAAAAGAAATACAATAGAAAGCCCAGAAATAAACTCTCACATTTATGTTCAAATTATCTTTGACAAAGGTGCCAAGACCATTCAATGAAAAAAGGACAATCTTTTCAACACATAGTGCTTGGAAAACTCAATATCCATATGCAAAATGATAAGATTGGACCCTTATATAATATCATATACAAAAATAGCTCAAAGGGATCAAATATCTAATTGTAACAGCTAAAACTATAAAATTCTTAGAAGAAAAGAAAGGACAAACACTTCACATTAGGTTTGGCAATGATTTATTGGATGTCACCAAAAGCACAGGTAAAAATAGAGAAAAAATAGACAAATTGGACTTCATGAAAATTAAATATTTTGCGCATGAAAAGATACTATCAATAGAGTAAAAAGGCACCCCTTAGAATGGGAGAAATATTTGCAAACTGTATATCACACAAGAGAATTATATCCAAAATACGTATAGAAAGTCTAAAACTCAAGAGCAACCAAATAAAACTCAAAAATGGGCAAAGGACTTGAATAGACATTTCTCCAAATATATACAAATTGCCTAGGGATACAAATATGCTTCAACATATGCAAATCAATCAGTGTGATACATCATATTAACAGAATGAAGGACAAAAGCTATATGATCATTTCAATTGAAGCTGAAAAAGCATTCAATAAAATTCAACATTCTTTCGTGATAAAAACTCTCAAAAAACTGGCTATAGAAGAAACCTCAATATGATAAAAGCCATATATGACAGACACACAGCTAGTAAAATACTGAACAGAGAAAATCTGAAAGCCTTTCCTTGGAGATACGGAACAAGACAAGGATGCCCACTTTCACCATTGTTATTCAACATATTAATAGTACTGGAAGTTCTAGCTAGAGCAATCAGACAAGAGAAAGAAATAAAGGGCATTCAAACTAGAAAGGAAAAAGTCAAGTTATCTTTGTTTTCAGATGATATGATCTCATATCTAGAGAAACCTAAAGACTCCACAAAAACTATTAAAATCTGATTAAACAGTTGTTAAAATTTAGTCAGGTGACTGTGTAGTAGAAAGTCACACATTTCAGAGATAGCTTCATAGTCTTCCAAATCTAAACATATCTATCCTTGAAGTTCGGTTTTATTAGAAACTTTCATTGAGACATTGAGATAAAGGACAATTAAACAGATGTTAGTGCATATTTTTATTCTTTTAAGTATATGTAGTTCTTCTTCAGGGAAACTGTACTGCAAAATGTTAACTTGACAGGCATAAGTTGGTCAAACTGTGTGCATCCCAAAGGCACTTTTTTCAGAATTACTTGGCCAGCTCCTGGGAGATGAGCCCTTGGGATATTCTGCCTGATAAGAGTGTTCGTGTACACCTGAAGCTTTGGGTCAGGCACTATTTGTTTGATGAGAAAGATTATGCTAAGAACATGTTTTATCACAAACATCTTTTTTGCTCTTGGGGGCTAGATTCTGAGCAGCTGAGCTTAGTCCTGTAGGTGCTATATGCCTACATGACTGAACTCCCACCTTAATACACACAAAAACAACATTCTGGACACCTAGGCTCAAAGTAAAGTCACAAATGCTTACCTGGTTGGAATCACTTTATCCAATTTGTTACATACAGTTGCTGGGAAAATTGAGCTTGTCTGTGTGATGGCATTGAGAGAGGACACCCTGAAGCTTGCACCTGGATTCTCTGAGAATGTACCCCATATGCTACTCTACTATAATAAATTTCATGTGTTATTCACTGATATAAACTATAACCATGATAGCAACAGCTTTTTTAGGTTCTATGATTTTAGACAATTTACCAAGCCTAAGGATGGACTTAGAGAATCTTATTGCAGTGGGATCTGTGTATTGATGGATATTCCATACCACTATTAAAATAAGTTCCTAAGTCAATTTTAAATGCACAATTTTTCCTCACATGATTTTTCTCCTCTTTTGTACTTTTTACGTTTTTAAATCCACCAGGTGGCAAGTGAATCTAAGCAAGTGTAAGTGGTTCAATGTTTTTCTCTTCCTCTGAATGTTGTAAGACAGGTGAGCTGATCTGGATCCTCCTCATCAATCTGCTAAGTCCTTTCCTTAACAAACGTATCCCTTGGGATTACTTTTTGGATTTGTGTTTAAATAAAAAGACTTCCTTTAAGCTTGAAACATAAGCCATACATGGCAATCGACATTTTATCAGAGCTGTGGATGCGAAGATAAGTCACCTTTGGATAAGCATTAGACATGAATATTTTGATTCCGTTCTATTTTTTCACCCTCATATCTATAGCTCATTGGTAACCCCAAGAAAAGGAAGAGTAATATTCATGGAATATTTTGCCCTGGATGTCCTGAAGGTTATATCTTCAAATAGTACCAAATGCTAAATGGTTTTCTAAATGACAAGGCTTTCAAAATTGTCATAAATTCTTAAAAAGTGGAAGCATAGTGCTACTTATTGCTAGTGATTAGCAATAGATATGTCAAAGAGGGAAAGTACTCAGTACTTTCCTTTTCTTATTTTATTGGTCCTGGGAACCACTGAGCTGGGTGATCATGGTCTTTTTTCCTCTTCAACTAATGACTTCATGTGTCATTAGACAATTAACCTATTTGTACTTCAAATTTTATATCTGCTTTGTAATAATGCTGACTTCAGAGGACTGCTATGAAAACTAATGCCATATTTTAGGAAAATTATGTCTTCCTATTAAGTCTAGATTTCATTGTTGCTCATTTTTCTGACAATGAATTTTCTTAAAATAAATAGGTTGGAAAACCTAGAAATAATATGGCATTGATACATATTGTGTAGATCTACTTCAAAGGTACTCTGAAATTCTTTATGTTAAGTAATAGGCCCAAATGGTCACATTCATAGCGGCAAATGTAGTATAATAGTTAATGAGTGGCAGTGCATGTTTCCTCTGCACTAATGCCTTACTCTGTCTAGGATGCAGGTACTTGACTCAAAGCAATGATCAACACAACATTATTCAACACAACATTATTATACCTTTCTTAAAAATAAGAGAATATTTTTAGAAAACAAAGTAAAAATCAGAATCTCTTCTCAACTAAGGATCATTTCCTATAACTGCTAACTCATAGCCATTTTAATATAAATCCTAAATTCACAAAACTCAATCAACTATTTGCTCATATTTGAAAAATTTATAGTTAATTCATTACTAGCTCCTTTGATATCATTCTGATTAATGCATTGAGTCATTCACCAGGTAATTTTCTTAATTTACTTATTAACAAATGTATGACAGATGAATCAAATTCATGGAATGGACTCCATAGTACTAATAGTTCTTCTTAATACTTTCCTTTCAAAGCCCAAAAGATATTAAATTACCTAAGTTAAATCTACCAAAGTAGTAAATGAGATATCTTAATAAAATTATTTCATACATTCATATTATATTATGAAGGTATACACTCCAGCAAAGCAGAAATTTTGTAATTATGTAAGCAATTAAGATAAATAAATCAGATAAATATATTTTAATTGAATTATTTTATCTATTATACTTACTATTTATGTTTAAACATAGTAATCCCTAGAATTTAAAGGGCACTTCAACTAAAAATCATACCATTATATTTTTGTGGTCTAACCTGCTGATGCTCATTTTTTTGTGGTTTTCATCATTAACATAACAATGGTTATAACACTAGTGAGCATTTATTTTGTGCTATTAGAACATATTTTCTTAACAAAAATGTATGACTCAGAGGTAACTTTATTTATTCAAAGTTTACAGGTGAGAGAATTAAAACTAAGAGCATATGATCAGTAAGGGACAGAAATGGAATGCTTAGCCCAAGACATGCAACTCCAGGAGTAGCACAGTGAACCACTTCACTCTTTTTGTCCTGTTTAATGACAAAACCTATGCCCTAGTCTTATTAATTGCAAAATGAATGACTGGCTTTCATGGGAATGGCATTAAATATAAAATGTTCAATTTATTTTTATATTAAAGTCACAATCTATTCACATTTTATAAGACATTAATACTACTGCTCAACTTAGTAACTTATTAATTCATTATATTTATGCCCAGTGAAAAATGAGTATCCAATGCTGATCAACAGCCTAACCTGAGTTAAAAAGTAATTTGCATAGTTATTAATTATACCCTCTATTTACTATATGTTCTATTTTATTCAGCAGTGTAATGAAATAAAAACAAACAACAATTGCTGAGAATTGAGTGTTCATTATGTATTAGGCACTATTACATGTACTATCCAATTAATCCTATTAGCAAGCCTATTGGTAGTTATTATTATTTATCACACTTTACAGATGAGACTAGTGAAGAACAGAGAAGTCGAACAAATTATCTAGGGTCACGCAGCTAATAAAAAGAAGTGATAAGGTCTAAAGTCGGCATACATGCAGTAAAGTCCATCTTCTCAATGTTTATAAAAAAAAGATCAAGATACATAGAGAAAGCAAGGAACTGAAGAAAACAAGAATATACTAAAAATAAACTTTAAAATATTTCATTTGAAAGAAAAGGTACATAATAACAGGATACAGTATTGTTTAGATTTTAAGAAATACTTTTGGTGTCTCTTTGTAAAAAGTATTTATTTTTCATTTGTACTATGTTTTATTTCAAAGTGATGAATTCTTTGAACAATTAATTATAAAATTATTTTATTAAAATATGGGTTTTCATCAAAAAAGTTATGCTTAATAAAAAGATAATTTAAAAAGTAATTTATTATAGAGAATTTTTTTAAAAGACCTAAAATATGTGATGTATGAACAATAATCAAAATCTTCAAAATCAAAGCATTTAGAATCTTTCTGAGCATTTTGAATTATTTCTCCAAATTTTAATTGTATCAGGCACTATATTTATAAGCATCACTTTCTTAGTCTTTTCATGATTCTGAAATTTTATAATGGATATATGAAACTTTAATATTAAAATTTGGGAATAATGGCACTAATTATCTAACACTGAGAATTGATTTCTCAATTGTGTTCCCTCTGTGTACTTTATTTTGGTACCAATGAGAAACAGAAGGAGAAGCTAAGCAATAAATATATTTCAAAGGATTTAATGTATTCTAATTTAGTACCTACTGTCTGTCAAAGACTACATTGTGATTTAAATTTTTGATATTTCATTTGCATGATAAAGAGTAAAAATAAGTTCTTATTAGTTCTTTCATATTTCAATTATTTTCTGTCTACATAGATTTTTAACAAAAAAAATCAGTAATTATGAATGATCTGGAGCTTCTCTTTAATGACACTGATGATAATAAGAAAAGTCTCAATACCCATGTTTACAACTAAAGCTGTTAGGTAGCTAGCAAGGGATTTGGGTCTCCTAGGGATGAAAGTTTGTGCCTTGCCTTGGTGCAATTGCCCAATTGGGAAAGAATGACAAGCATGGCCCCAGGCCCCCATCTTGGATCTGCTCCATCTTAATCCTGCCCTGAGATACTGCCATAACTGGGGGAGGAGGGAATACCTTACACATCTGTCAATCAGAACTTAGTGCACCAGTTGCAAAAGAATGCAAAGGACTCCTTAGCCCATAGGCCAAGCAGCATAGGTACCATAGAGTCCAAAAAGTGACTTAGAACAACCACATGCATAGTAAGACTCAGGTCATGCCACTCTCAATTGTCCAAAGTGGTTACTTGGTGACATCTGAGCCATATGGAGGTCCCTATACAGACACTATAAAACAAGACACAGACCATAACCAGACCCTTTTTGCCCTTTCTTTTGCTCTCCATTTGCAGTGACAATGGGTCTGGTCATCATCTGTGATATATGTACCATACTCTGTAAACCTGTATCTTGCTTTTACTCTATAATCCTGTCTTTGTCTCCTCAATAAGCCTCATTTTTGTGCTTGCCTTACTTTGGTGTGTCTGATCATTCTTCAGCCATGAGCATGCCAAAAACCAACATTTCAGATCCCCAAACCTGACAAAACCTGTCTTGATTTATTATAGATACTCATTCAATTGCCCCATGGATATAATGGGACATATGATTTCAGGGTTAACTAAGAAAATCACAATTTCTAGATTTTATTCAAGAAATAGTGTGGAAAAAAGAGCTGATGAATTGTGTATTAGTTATGTCATTTAAAATTGTAAGAAAAAGAAAATGGTAAATCCACAAACTTGAGGACTTGTTACATGTTTGTGTACTGAGGAACCACACCAAAACAATACATATTAATACTGGAATAGGTCTACTGAAACATACACCTAAGGTAATATGTTCAAATTCATTCATACATTCACTCACAGAGTATTTGAGTCTCTAATATGTGCCAACTCTTGTAGTATGTACTAGAGGCATGGTAAACAAAATGGGTATGTTCTCTGTTCTCTTTTTAGGAACGAGTACAGACATAACTGCACAATTAAATGCACAACTATAACTCTAATAAGTGCTCTACATGGACATTTACATAATGTTAGTCTCAATACTGGGTGCTGATAAAAAGCTTTCTTGAAAAGGTAACATTTGAATTTCAGAGATTTAACCAAGTGCAGGAGGAGAAGAGTGTTCTAGGCAGGTTGAATACAATACTATCCAGTGGTAGAAGTATGACATTTTGGAAAAACTGAAAGAAGCATACACAAATGAGGCTGGTGAGAAAGACAAAGGGAAGAGTATTATAGGCCTTAAAAGTCAGGTTAAAGAATTAGGACTACATCCAAAAGATAAAATGGTGAGCTATTGAAGAAATGAATTGGGTGACAATATTGGATTTACATTTTGAAAAATTAACTTTGGCTACTCCTGGGAATGGATTGTAGGAAGGAGTGCGTCTGTTAATTGTGTCTGGTGTGTCTGTTAATTGTTAGTATTCATCTAAGAAAAGGATAAGGGTAATTCTGATTAATATCATCTTGGTGAATAAGGATATAAGTCTTCTAGAATTGCCAAAAAAGAAAAATTTTAAGAACTTAGTGGAATCTTAAATGTGGCAAAACACATAGGGAGAGTCAGAAATAATCCCAAGAAGGAGCTGAATAACTGATGGTGCCAATCAATTGCAGAAGGACACCAGAAGAGGACCAAGTAGGGTGCATAGGTGGAGAATTCTGTGTTAAGCTATTGTTACTTAATTGAAATATGGATGCATGTGAGAGGCTATTAATGAGGTTGGAAGTTGATATATATGGTAATCTCTAAGATTAATACATTAATGAAGTCTTGATAAATTATTTAACTTCTCCAAGTCATAATATTTACTTTGTAGCCAGTTGCTACAAATCAGATGAATGAAATCAGCTTTTTAGTAGTATTTATCAAATTCTTAAATATAAATGTATATGTTATTATTTTCATCAACCACTAAAAAAACTCAGATTATATAAGGAAATATTTATTAAAGTATTTTAGGCTTTCTAAAAGGTGAATGAGACTATATTGTTAACTAAAAATAATAGAATATTAAAATGTACTATTAGCAGCAGTAATACATAGGAATTAAAAATAATTTATATACAGATACATATTTTATACCTTAGAGGCAGGAAGCATACTTATTTTCTGATTGTTAATAGTGCTATTATCAAAGTTGTAAAGTTGATAGTATCTTAGATCACTCAGAAACAGCAATGAAGATTAATATACATTGAAGTTAATCTTCCCCTTTGGAGTGAAGTCAATTTGTAACTACAAGTGGCTCTTGAATTTTCATATTAAATGACGCCTACATAAAATTTATGTTCTTCTTTGTAGCACTGTTTCATGTATGAGTGTAGTTATATAAATATGTGGAAACACAACGTTCTTTCATCATTTTACTGCAGCTTTAGAGAATGCTCTTTGAAAGTTTGCTATAAAATATTTTCTGACCTAGGAGCATAAACTTGGTTCATCATAGTAGTGTCTATTTGATTTGTATATCTACAATGATATCTTACCCAGAAATGTTTAAAGTGTGACGCTACAGAAAAACACAGAAATGTATCATTATATAATTTCCCTGATAAACTATGTTATATGAATGGTGAGAGAATCGATGGTATCCTTCCTTGATCATGGTCCTATTGCTAGCCACCTCCAATTTAATCTTCAAAGCCAGGAGACACTTAAAACTCCTAGAACTTTAGGCATACAGTAGAAAATATACTGGTTCTTAAAAAGAGTAATATAGTCAATCCATTGCCTAGTCAATCATTTTGGATTCATAGTTAATGTTTTTGTCACATTAGTTTTAATATTGCTATAAGAATTATATTATCACTCCAGTATAACCAAAAGATTTTACATATAGCAATATTAATACTATTTTTGCTACTTTAATCTTCTCATTTACTTTATTTGTTAGTACTGAAGTATTGAAATAAACTTTTTATTTAATGTGATATCATTTTTCATCCTATGATCAGCAGCTTGGGAACCACCATTCTTAATAACTTACCAATCACTGATTTTTTCTTTTCTTGATTCCATTCTCCCTAACCCACTCCTTGAAGTTCACGCTAAGCCTACCAAGGTTTTCCCACCCTATCCCATCCTTCCTACTCAACCCCACCCATCTTAGTTGAAACAAAATTACCACTTCCCAATATAAAGGGTGCCACTTAGGTGAAATGGATTAAAGTAAAAACAAACAGTAAAATCCAGGAAGGACCATCCATTGGTGGTTTGTTACTATGAAAGTATTTTAATACTTTACAAAGATTTCTATTTCTCAGCTATTTCTCTGTGACTGACTGGTTTAATTGAAAGGTGTTATCTTCAATCCCTGAAATTTTTTCTTCTGTTTGATCTACCCTATTCTTGAGGCTTTCCACTGATTTTTGTAATTCCTTGAATAAATTCTTCATTTCCAGAAGTTCTGTTTGATTTTTCTTTAATATTTCAATTTCTTTAGTGAATTTTTCTTCCAAGTCATAGATTTTTTGTGTGGTTTCTTTGTGTTGGGTATCCATTTTCTCTTGCATATCACTGAATTTTCTTAGAATCCACATTTGAAATTATTTTTCTGTCATTCTGGTGTTCTTAATTTGGTTGACAACCATTTCTAGAGAGCTGGTATTCCACTTTGGGGGTGAGCTTTCAGTTTGATCCTTCATGCTTCCAAAATTCTTTTGCTGATTCCTTCCCATCTGGAGCAATTGTTCCTTCTTACCTTTGAATTCTTGTTTAGATAATGACATGCCCATTTTAGTCTCTTAGCCACTAGCTGGTACTTGTGAGTGAGAATCAACCACATCCTGTATTATGGATCAGTAAATGCAATAAAAGGGTGATCAAATTGACCTCCCCGTCAATAAGTGGCAGTTGCTGAGAGGAGCAAGCTGCAATGTTGTTGGATATACCTCTTGCTAGATTAATGAAAAGGAGAAAAGAATGGACTCTAATAAATTCAATCAGGAATATAAAAGGAGAAATTACAACAGATAACAAAGAAATACAAAATGTCATCTATGAATATTATAAAAACCTCTATTCACATAAAATTGAAAACATGGAGGAAATGGGCATATTCATAGAAATACACAGCCTCTCTAGGCTCAGTCAAGAAGAAATAGAATTTCTGAACTGACCAATATCGAGTACCAAAATTGAAGTAGGAATAAAAAACTTTCCTAAAAGTAAAAGTCCCAGACCATATGGTTTCATATCCAAATTTTACCACATCTACAAATAAAAACGGGTGCCTATCCTGCAAAAATTATTCCACAACATTGAGAAGGAAGGAATCCTCCCCAAACACGTTTTTTGAAGCCAACATTACCCTGATACCAAAACCAGGAAAGGACACAGGCAAAAAAGAAAACTATAGAACAATATCCCTTATGAATACAGATGCAAAAATTCTCAAGAAAATACTAGTAAACCGAATTCAGGTACTCATCAAAAAAATAATCCATCACAACCAAGTGGGCTTCATCTCAGAGATGCAAGGCTGGTTCAACATACGCAAATCTATAAATGTAATTCACCACCTAAATAGAAGCAAAAACAATGAACATATGATCCTCTCAATAGATGCAGAAAATGCATTTGACAAAATTCGGCACCCTTTTATGATAAGAATGCTTAACAATTAGGCACAGACGGGACATACCTAAAAATGATACGAGCTATATATGACAAACCCACAGTGAACATCGCACTGAATGGGGAAAAATTGAAAGCATTACCACTTAGAACTGGAACCAGACAAGGTTGCCCTTTATCACCACTTCTATTCAACATTGTGCTGGAAGTCCTAGCCAGAGTAATCAGACAAGAGAAGGAAATCAAGGGCATCCAAATGGGGGCACAGAGGTCAAACTATTGCTCTTTGCTGAGAATATGATCTTGTATCTAGAAACCCCCAAATATTCTGCCATGAGACTACTGGAATTAAAAACAAATTCAGCAAAGTCTCAGGTTACAAATGCAATGTACAGAAATCAGTAGAATTCCTCTATGCCAACAACAGTCAACCTGAGAACTAAATCAAAGACTCAATGCCCTTCAATAGCAACAAAGAAAATGAAATACCTAGAAATAGATTTAATTAAGGAGGTCAAAGACCTCTACAGGAAGAACTATGAAACACTGAGGAAGAAAATAGCAGAGGAAGTAAAACAGGTGGAAAATACCATGCTCATGGGTTGGCAGAATCAACATTGTTAAAATGTGTATACTACCCAAAATGATCTACAGATTCAATGCAATCCCTATTAAAGTACCAACACTATTTTTCACAGATCTAGAAAAAATAAATGTACACTTCATATGGAAACAGAGAAGACCTTGTATAGCAAAAGCAATCTTAAGCCAAAGGAACAAATTTGAAGGCATTGATTTACCAGACTTTAAGATATGCTACAAGGCTATAGTAACTAAAATAGCACATAACTGGCACAAGAACAAGACATAGACCAATGGAAAAGAACTGAGAACCCTGATATAAAACCATCCTCATATAGACATCTAATCTTTGACAAAGCAGACAAAAACATACACTGGAGAAAAAAAATCCTTTTTCAATAAATGGTGCTGAGAAAATTGTATAACTACATGGAGAAGACTGAAACGGGATCTGCACCTTTCACCTCACACCTCTCACAAAAAAAAAACTCATGGTGGATAACAGACTTAAACCTAAGGTGTGAAACTATAAGAATTCTAGAAGCAAATGTTGGAAAAAACTCCTACAGACATTGGCCTAGGCAAAGGATTTATGAAGAAAACCTCAAAGTCAATCACAGCAACAACAAAATAAATAAATGGGACCTGATCAAATGAAAAAGCTTCTGCACAGCAAAGGAAACACTCACAAGAGCAAACAGACAACATAAAGAATGGGAGAAAATATTTGCATGCTACACATTAGATAAAGGGCTGATAACTAGAATCTATATAGAAGTCAGGAAAATCAGCAAGAAAAAAATCAAACAACCCAATTAAAAAGTGGACAAAGGACATGAACAGAAACTTTTCAAAAGAAGATAAACTAATGGCCAACAAACGTGAAAAAATGATCAACATCTCTAATCATCAGGGAAATGCAAATAAAAACTGCAGTGAGATATCACTTAACTCCAGTGAGAATGGCTGTTATCAAAAAGTCCCAAAATTATAAATGTTGGCATAGATGCAGTGAGATAGGAACACTCATACACTGCTGGTAGGACGGCAAACAAGTACAACTTATGTGGAAAGCAATATGGAGATACCTAAAAGAGCTACAAGTTGATCTACCATTTGATCCATGAATCCCATTACTGGGCATCTATTCAAAAGAACAAAAGACATTCTATAAAAAAGATATCTGCACTTGAATGTTTATAGCAGCACAATTCACAATTGCGAAGATGTGGAAGCACCCAAGTGCCCATCAATACTTGAGTAGATTAATAAAATGTGGCATATGTATTCCATGGATTTCTATTCAGTCACAAAAACAATGGTGATCTTTCACTTCTTGTGTTATCCTTGATAGAGATGGACCCCATTCTACTAAGTGAAGTATCACAAGAATCGAAAAATAAGCACCACATGTACTCATCATCAAATTAGTATTAACTGATCAACACTTATGTGCACATATGGTAGTAACATTCATGGAGTGTCAGGCAGGTGGGAGGGGGAGGAAGGAATGGGCATATTTACACCTAATGGGTGCAGTGCATAACATCTAGTGGATGGACATGCTTGAAGTTCTGACTGGGGCAAGGCAAAGCCAATATATGTAACCTAAACGTTTGTCATTTGTAACCCCATAAAATGCTGAAATAAATACAAATAAAAATAAATAAAAAAGTCTCAAATAGAAATCACTTATATTTTGACACTGAGAGCAGCAAGTCAATTAATCAATTTTTGATGAAAAATGCTTACCAAACAAAACTCTTCAAGGCCCAGAGAACTTTATATAACATCAATTTTTTGTGTTAAAATGTATATTTGTTTAAAAATTTTTTCCATTATCTTCATAATTCTCGAGGGGAGATATAACAATAACTTATTCAGAGATTTTACCACAAGAATTATTGATATAGTTCAATGTCTTTCTGAGGGGGTGGAATATGAACATGACAGTAATAAAATTTAAAGTGGTAAGTTCTGCATTGTAATCACGATCTATACATAATAACATTTTTACAAAATCATGAAAATGCTTTCTTTGAAACAAAAGCCACAGTTGAATATCAAAAATATTGCAGTTGCTTCAAAAATAAAACTAGTACTTTTTCAAAATGATCTTGAAATATCAATGAGAGAAGAGATTATTTGAGGATAGAGTCAGATAAAAATATTTGGGTTAGCCCATAATTTTCTCCTCACAAATCACCAAGATAAGATTAAATCAAACAAAGCCTCTCAATACACAGCAGAGGAGGAATGATTTGCAAATGATGTATCTTATAAGAGACTTTTTTCCAGCATTTATTAAGAAATATTTATAACTCAATAAAAAACAAATATCCCAATTATAAAATAAGCAAAGTATTTAACTGGATATTTCTTCTTCAAAGAAAACATAAAATGCTGAAGAGGCACATGAAAAGATGTTCAATATAATTAGTTATCAGGGAATTGCAAATTAAAACCACAATAAAATGCAACTTTACACCCACTGGGATAGCTATAATAAAAAAGACAGAAAATAACAAGTGTTGTCCATCATGAGAAGAAATTGGAACCCTTATACATTGCTGAAATATAAAATGGTATAGTCACTTTGGAAAACACTTAAATTGTTAAACATAGAGTTCCCATAAAACCCTACAATTCTATTCCCAGGGTTAACTGAAGAGAGCTGAAAATGTGTTCATCCCCAAAATTCTACTATCTCCTATATATGTTTATAACAACACTATTCATATTAGCTGAAAGTGGAAATAATCCACATATCCATCAATTGATGAATGCATTAATATATGTCTTATAGCTATACAATGGAATATCATTTGAGAATACAAATGAAGTACTGATACATATTATGACATGAAAGAACAAATCTGTTCTGTAAAATTTTGATTCAGTTAAAAGGCTGCACTTAAGGACCTAGAAGGCCACATGTGACCTTAAGGGCACAGATTCCCCACACCTGTGACAGAAAGTAGATTAATTGTCGGAAATGGTTGCAAGGTTTGTTCTTAGGTTGCCTAAAAAGAAAAAAAAAAGAAAAAATCCCTGACTCTACCCCTATGCAATCTATAACAAAATTACACTTGTACTCCATAAATTGATACAAATAATTCTTTTCACCTGTTTATGATTTTATTGTTGCTAATGCTGTTTTCTTTTTTCTTTCATTTTTTATTTAAGTGGATTTATGTAACAAAAAAGAAACAAGTGATTTATTGTTACATGGATAAATTGCACAGTAGAGAAGTCTAGGTTTTAATTTACCTATTACTAGAATAGTGTACATTGTACCCAATAGGTAATTTGTCATTCCTCATCCCCTTCCCACCCTCCCCTTCCTTAGTCTCTAATGTCCATTAAGCCACTCTGTATGACCATGAATTGCTTAGCTCCCACTTATGAGTGACACCATGAGGAATTTGGTTTTTTGCTCCTGGTTACTTCACTTAGAACAATGGCCTCCAGTTTCATCCAAATTGCTGCAAAAGACATTATTTTATTCTTTTTGATGGCTGAGTAGTATTCTGTGGTATACATATATACCATATTTTCTTAATCTACAACTTAGTTGGTGGTTACTTAGGTTGGTTCTGTATCTTTGCTAGCGTGAATTATAGTGCACTAAACATTTGGATACAGGAGTCTTTTTGATATAACGATTTCTTTTCCTTTGGGTAGATATCCAGTAGTGGGATTGCTGGATTGAAAGGTAGTTCCACTTTTAGTTATTTGAGAAATTTCCATATTGCTTTCCATAGAGGTTTTAGTAATTTACATTCCCATCAAGAGTATATGAGTGTCCCCTTTTCATCACATTTGTTGGTTTTTTTTGACATTTTAATAATGGGCATTCTGAGAGGAATAAGGTAGTATACCATTGTGGTTTTAATTTGCATTTCCTTGATAATCAGGGATGTTAAGCACTTTTTCATGTTTCTTGGCCATTTGTATATCTTCTTTTGAAAACGTCTGTTGGTGTCTTTTGACAAATTCTTTAAAAAGAAAAATGAGTAAAGGTTCTAAAACCACTGAATTGTACACTAACATAAGTTTTATGAATTGCAAATTGTATAACAATAAGGTTTTAATTTTTTAAAAAAAGAAAACAATCTTTTATGGCTTTTTGGCCTTTGGAAAATTTTTCAACAAAATTCAATCCTCACTCCATAATAAACCTAATGCCCTTAATTTTAGCAATCATAAGAAAGATGATTAAATTTTGTGTATTTTAATATAATATTAATTTATTTTTACAAGTCATATTTAAACTTTATTAGATCATTATCAAATAAATATATGCATAAAGTAATCTTAAATAAGGTGACTATAGTTTCTGTTTTATAAGTATTTGTATTTGAAATATGTTATGTATTTTCACTAACTTAGATTTTGAAATCTGAATAGTTTTTATCAAATTTTGAGTATGCTATTACTTTCATTTTTGTTCCAATATTGCAATTGTATTTGCATAATCTGTTGAATTTTCAAACAACTGTTAAAAGCTTTATTTGTAAAATAAACTTTATGATAAAATATAACATTTTTTCACAAGATATGCTATTTTTAAAGTTATAAATTATGAATTTGTCATCACTTTCTCCAGTAACTTTATCATATGCTCTATACCATGGCTTTTCAAGCCTTAAATTTCAGATTGTTTTCTCTGTAGGCAGTGAATTGAATTTCTGTCATTGAGCTACTTTCCCAGTAACTGGTTCTTTGATTTCTGATAATAGACTACTCAACAAATTGCATCTTCTCTCAATCAGTTTTTCCACAGCAATATCAATAAGTGTCTCAAGTTTAGTACTCACTATATTTTCTCTAAAAAAGTGTGTGTGATAATATATTTATATAGTTCCTGTTCTGCGTACTTTTAGCTATCATTTTTCAAACTATCTCATTAATATCCCTGTTTGTTTGGCTTTCAAATGGTTGTCCTCGTGTTTTATCCCAGGGTGGATATTTCTAAACATTTGCCTTTTTAAATTCTTTTGACTATGGGATCCTTCAATTCCAAAAGTTTATTTCAATAGTTTAAAAATGATATAAACATGATTTCATGGAAGGGAATCCTGAGAGTAAGGAGAGAATCTGAGGGTGGGGAAATTATCAAAAACTAATTATCATTAGGGTAAATGAAAAAGGAAAGAGGAGGAGGACAGAGAAATCGCTAAGTGAATTGAATATTGTTTGGAGATTATCTGTATTTTACAAAAAGATAAAGTAAGTAAGAAAAATAAGCAAGTATTCTCCAAGACAAAGAATAAAGACTGACATGTTAGTGCTCTGGGTGACCGAGTACTGAAAAGACAAATAAACTGAGCTAACACAAAGTATCAGACAATCAAATCAGACTCTCATGAATCAGAGATCTAATACAGTGTCAAGCTTTAGTGATAATTTCAAGGATATAAACAGTCAAGAGTCACAGGCAAAGCAACATGAGATTTAAAACAACAAATGTGGTTTTTTACACCATTGCTTCTAATTTTGAATTTATTCTCTGAGACACAGTAATAGATGAGACAGACTGCTAATTAGATACATGGAGTACCTCACACAGCAGGGAGATATAGGTTGTAAAATATCTCAACTTTACACTCCAGAATAAATAGTATTTTTCAGAGTCCCCCAAGTCCATACATTCTAGGTTTGTTTAAACTAAGCATCCGTAAACTAGGGATATTCTACTAAACACATTCCAGAAATAGGGACACTCCTTCTAGCCAATTCTATAATTTATTTACCATGAAGTAAATTATAATATTAGCATTCTTAGAAGGAGATTAGACTAGGTCACTTGCCTTCTTTCTTTCCTGGGAATGCCCCAATGGAAATGGAAGTGAAATGAATTGCAAGACAGATGCTTAACTCATTTCTTCTGCAAACAAAACTCCACATAAGCCCCTCCCCCCAAAAAAGTGGCAATGCAATAATCATTAAAATATATTCAAAATAAAATGATGAATAAAGTTTATAACTTTAAGACAAAGACTAAATGTTAATTTATGAGAATAAATGAAATTTACATATTTTTTGTTTATTCCTTTGTTTCTGCACCTTTGATGAAGAAAATGATTGTTTACAGTGAAGACATAGAGCAAGAATTTGTAAAAAGTCTCTGTGGAGATATTTGCAGAGATATTTACAGAGTAACAAATACTTGATTCTAAAGTGCTTTTTTCTTGAAACGGACATAAGGAAAAATGTTCAAAAAAGAATAATCATTCATATATATACATGAAATTATAATAATTTGTAACAAATGTAAGATGCTTATTTGTTTTAAAGGCATTTTGTAGACTGCTTATCATGTTAAAACAAAATGGTACTTGGTCTTTTTGAGAACTTATTTAATGTTTTTCCACAAATAACATTCCATTAAATGTTCTTTGCTATTATGTCTCAACAAACATCTTTGTATATATACATTTGTCCTGTTATTTTTGAATATATTCTAAGAAATAAATTGCTGAATAAAATATTATGTAATTTTTGAAAGATAAAAAAAAAGAATAAGAAATTAGAGGGTAAAAGAATGTCTCCACAAACTAAAGCAGGAAAAATATTTACATTCCCAAATAAGAGAATACATTGTTTATCATATAGTCTGGATACAGAGGAATGGAACTAGCAACAACAAAAAAGCATTTATTAAGAATTTACTGGGTTCCAGACACTGGGCTACTTGAAAATTACTTATAGCAATGTAAAAGTGGTTATGTGACTAAAAAATTTAATTGTTTTATGGCCAAGTTTTAAAATTAAAGTTGAAAATTAAAGAAAATGATGTGGGCATTTGATATTTATCAGCTTCATAAAAAATAATAAAATCTTTTACTATCCGTTTGTGAATAAGACGTATTAATAGACTCATAAGAAAAATACTGGTGTATGTAGGTAAATTGGTACCAAATCTGACAGTGATATCCAATCATCATGACCTTTAAAAGGGTTTCTTTGGTTCAGATGTAGTGTTCTACTATTTGTATGTACTAATAACCCCCTTGGTTGTGGAAAACAAGAAGCTTCTATGCCTGACAAATATTCAAGATAATAAAAATTTAGGAACCAATAGGAGCTTGAAATGTTATAACTTGGTTGTAATCTTAAAAAATTGGAATATTCAGAGACAAATATAATATCAAGAACATAACTTTAAAGATTTAACTGATTAAATATAGGAGAGCAGAAGTGATTAGCACAAGTATGAAAGACAGACATCGTAGACAATAGACTACAGTGAAGTGTAATATGCAATAGGTTGAAAATGTGAATGCTAAAATTAGCAAATGCAGCATCAGCTGGCTTTTAATAGTTACATGGTATACAGGAGAAGGTAATGTCAGCACTAGAGTACTTTTGTCCTGTGTGATAATTGCTGAGGAATTATATTCAATTCAAAAGGTAATATTTTGAAAATAATACTTTTGCTTTTAAATCACATCATGCTAAATAAAAGTCACTAATTTCTCTTTTCCCTTTATCACATAATTATATATGGGGACACTAAAAACTGAAAAACACAGAGGGTTTCTGTCAAATGTGAGGATTACTCCAGTTAAATTTATTTACTAAAAGAAAGAAAAAACATTAAAAAAATAACAAAATTACAATTTATTCTTGGAAATAAGTTGGCACCAACAACATAGGTAGGGAATGGATTTAGCACATTGTCACTAGATTTAGCTTAGAGATGCAGCCTTCTTCCACCAGAAAAGGATTTAATTCACTAGCCAACTTTTTTCAAGTGCACCATTCCACTTCAGACAGGGTGTCGCCGGTCTCTGTTCCAGTCATTATGGTTTAGGTGGAAACAAGGCAGAGGGTAGAGGTAAGTGGTTGAAGCACTAACGTGTACAAATGTGTAGTCATCTTGCATAAGATATTGTCATGGAGGGCTATGATTGAAACTATGATGGAATGCACATTCTGTGATCCTCTAAAAATTCATGAACATGTCCATCACCCCTAAAGACTCCATGTGCCCCTTTGTAGTTTCTCCGAACATTGCCTTGTCCCCTAAAAGCTTTCTATTTGGCTGTATTTTTCTTCCTTTTCCCACTATCTTACTTTTAATAAAGATTAGATAATTTAACATTAAAAAAATTCAGACTTCCTTAACTTCTCTAAAGCAAATTACATTGCTTCTACTGAGAGAAATGAGCAATGAAAGAAAAGAAGCTAGCTTAGTACCATAGAGCTGCATAGGGGAATGCCTACTGTATACTGTCAATTTGACTAGGGACTGATTATGCCCGATACTGTAAGGGAAGCATGTCCTGACATCCAAGTGGAGACTGATTTGGAGTAAGGTCAATTCACTCCTTATTTCTAAATATCAGGGAAAATTGGGAGGAAATATTAGGGGTTAAGGAAAAATACTGAACTACAAAGAGAAAGAAATATCATTCAGAAAACTATAAGAAAAATCAGATAAATATCAATTTTCTAGAGAAAACAGGAAAATTCCAGATAGCTATAGCTTCAAATTTATGGTATAATGTGAAAATATACAGCCTCTGTGCAATCCTGCCAGGAGACTGTAATGAGAAAAAAGATGAGATGGGAGAGGCGCAAAATAAACAGTTCAATGCAGGGTAATCACACACAAATGAGACCCATGAGTTGCAGCACACATTCAAATAAGTTTCAGCTAGAGTAAAATTTAAATGTAAAAAAGAAACAATAAACTTTAATCTAGGTTATTTTACATGTAAATTTAGAACAACAAAAACATTTCTGAGTTTAATGCTGTGAAAGAAAGATTGATTTTTTCAAATCCAGTTTTTATATCTGGATCATATAGTGTTTCCCTCTTTCATTTTATATTTTCCTCTTTACTTGACCCTTAGATAAGCCATATATTGATGATACCCCTTTTGTGTGTACTTGCTGTCAATATACAAATGTTCTATTGTTAGAATAATCCTTGGTTATTTCAACTAAGTGCAATTCATCATCCTGTGAGATCTTTTCTTTCATTTACATATGGAATAATCCAATGAGAGAGAAACAGAATTATTAGATGTTAGTCTATCTTCACAATTTGTGTGCGTATATTTAAATTCCATTACTCAAGGTCAAAATACATTACCAGTTTTCAGTTTATTTTTACTTATTTTTTCAGTTTTGTTTCCTTCTTCTGTTACTTATCTTTATTACTATACCAAGCTCAACCCCGAAGCAGGAGATTTAAAGATAATACTTTGATGATGCCATCTGACATTATTTTTAAGGGTGACATATTAATGTGCCTTTTTTAATTTAGTCACATTAATTATATGTTGTGAGGATTAAAGTGCAGTGAGATTTACGTATAATGTGAGACAGAGCTAGGATGAGGAGAGCTGTCTCTCATGTTACTTGAAGATAAAAATGATTGCATGCAAATGACTGTGTTTTATGCTGCCTTATGATGTTGGCTTATATAACTGCTAAAACAGAGTGTCTCCTTAAAAATAGCCTTACCTAAAATTAATTGTTTCAAAACAAGTACATTTAAATTAATCTGTGAAAGTTTCAGTGTCAAAACACATTTTGTTCAGGCACTTAAAAAAAATCTTTATTCCTCATACACTCTCCTGGACTTCTTGATCATTCATGTGCGTAATGAAGGTGTGGCCCTCTCAATCCCCATTCCACCCTTCCTCTACTCAAAGGAGGAGGAAAACTAAATCCTGGACTTATTGTCCTTCCCCTTTCCAACACTTGCATCGGATTAAGAAAGCTTCATCCTGGATAAACCAGCAGACTTTGGAAGAACAGAGTCTTATCAGTGTTGAGACCATCTAGTTTCTAGTTTTGTAGCTGTGGCACATGTGGTTGCTGCAATGGTGATGGCTAAAGCAGATTCATTTCCCTAAATCTGAATTTCAGCTGCAGTGGTGTGACCTAGAAGCAAAGAGCCTACAGTAGCTCCTTCATTTCTAGTCCTTTATTGCTTCCATGATTTTTAAGCACATGATTTGTATTACTATGATTATAATTATTATTATTATTACTTTTGCTTAAAATCCTAATAATAGTATTTATTACCTTCACACACCCCTAATTAAATTGTAAAGATCTGTTTATGAGAATGTGAGATGTTTTATGACTGAGGGGAGCTTATCTGTATAAAAGGCTATTTGGGTTTTACTTACTATTTCATTGAAATGATAAGTTTAAAAGGACTGGTATTCTTTAATTCTTGCTTTCCTATTTATAAAAACAAATAAAATTATTTAATTATTAAATATTTAATTTATTTAAAAATTATTAAATTATTTAATTTATAAAAAATTATAAAAATTATTTTAAAAATAAAATAATCATCTTGAAGAAATGCTAATTATTGTTTGATCATCTCAAATGTAATAGAATATCCTTAAATAATCAGCTAATTAACCACATTTATATTAATGATTTAAATTTTATTTTCAATAACTAAGATTTTGATAAGTCGTATTAAACAGAACAGGCAAAACTATCAAATATGTAAAAATCTCTTAGATATATAGTTGGTGGGAATGGATTGATAAGAAAAATAGTAACATTTGCCAACATTCCAATGTTACTAAATATCTTAAACACCCTAAATAGCAATCATGCAGTGATCATTTCTAAATTTTACAGAGATGTCCATGATATAAAACTGGGTTAACTTAATCATCTTTATATTTAATTCTAAGTCTGTCCATATTTGAAAAACACTTGGCTACAAAAAAAAAAATTTACCTCTAGGAAGTTAAGTTTACTTGGTCAAAAATTTATGACAATGTTATTGACAGCTAGCATGATTTTTGGACAGGATGGAGGATGCAGAAGCTAAGGGCTATAGACGACATTAGATCCTAGGTGTGCTAGAGATGGGCCCACTATTCTCATTATTTGTCATCTATAGACAGCAGTCTATTCCAAGTCTGCATCTTTCATATGGAATAGTTTCACAGCCTGTGTCTTATGCATTTAAGTATACCCATATGGGACTCTTTAGCTACTTGACTAGAGCCTACATATTTTTAGCTCCTTGAAGATATTTAATGATTCGAAGGGTAGTTCATCACCTTTATTCTTTCCCAGACAGTTCCCCTTCCTTAATACCTTTCAACAGAGATAATTGTCTGAACATTAAACAATGAGCTGGTTGCATCTACTTGATGAAAAGTTCAGAAGTTTTCCTCCAGTATGAATAAACTCCTTTTCAACAATTGATTATGCATTTTCTTTTCTGTATATCAAGATTATTATTTCTTATTTTTTAATACTTTGCTTTTTCCTTTATCTTTTCAATATGAAAAAATTTATCAGAGTAAGGCCTAGATATTTTTTGCCAGCCATTTAGTGCTCATGAGATAGTGCTACATCTCTTAGAATTTTAAAGTTTTCTAAGAATAAGATAATTTCAAATTGAAGGTAGAGGTCATTATTGGCTTCCCTAGTCTTTGCACTTCCCCTAAAATTTTATGAATGTAGATTAGATGATGGAAGGAATTTAAGCTAGGAGTAGCTTTAAAAATATCGGACGAGGAGAAAAAGGTTTTGCTTTATCACATTTTGTCCATACATCTTATTTTCAGTAAGGCCACAGATGGTGTGTAGCTTATTTCCAAAATGCCTGCAGGCTTCATGACATCAATCACACCTCCTAAGAATGTGTCAAGCATTCTCTTCCCTAACTTTGGTCACTTAAGTCTCCTTAGGACATGACAACTAATAAATGAGAATAAGGAAAAGGGTGGTCCAAGTAATTATTAGCGGAATCTTTCCATACTAATACACAAGTAAATGCTCTGCATTCCCAAAGTCATATTTTCTATCCATCATTGTCAAGTAAGTCATTGAAATCTACAAAAATATTGCAACTTCCTTATAAATCTGAAAAATTTACTGTTTGGGAGAGGTAGAATGAAATAAGCATAAATTACCACATGTGCACTTTTGCACAAATATTGCATTTAAATCCTAAATGTAGAAGCAAGCTGCATTAGAGTGAGTTCTCCAGAGAAACAGAACCAATAGTATGTACATATGTATGCATGGATTATAGGGACTTGGTTCATCTGGTTATAAAGGATCTGCAGTTGGCATGCTAGCAACCCAGGAGAGCCAATGCTATAGTTCCAGTCCAAGTTTGAGTCCAAAGTCAGTAAAAGACTGATATCCTAGATTGAAGACAAGTGAGTTCTCTGTTACTCAGTCTTACTCTGTTCTCATCAGGACAATATACAATAGGCAGGGTAGTCTGCTTTACCCAATCCCCATATTCCAGTGATAATCTCATCCAGAAACATCCTAACAGACACACTAAGAATATTGTTCAACCAAATATCAGGCGATTTTGTAGCCCTATCAAGTTGACACATAAAATTATCCAACTCAAGTCCTAATAAAACAGCCACCATTCAGTCTTACACATTGTGTCACCAGTTTACTACAGTCTATTTCATAGATCATATTGATACCAATGTAAATTTACACTTGTCACAATTTTATTCCTTCATCAATGGGTTAAGTATCCCCTTCCAACAATCAGATTCTTACAACTGGAAAATTAACTCAAAGAGAGAAATCTGGTCAGCTTCTTCCCATCACAGTTTAGCTATTTTCTCCCATTACTTGTTTCATCCTGAAGCTTCTGTGAGCTCCAGAGGGAGAATCCCTTTCATAGCATTCAAACAGACTTTCTCTTGGGATTGCACTCTATTTGTATGGTCGCTTAAGGGTAAAACAGGTGAATCAAGCCTAGGACTGCCAAAAAAGTAGCAGCATTGAACTTCCAAAGAGAAGTGCCCAGGTCAAGGCTCTCATATAGGCAAAGCTTATTTTGGAGGCACTGGTCACCCTTTCCTCCAGAATAGAGCTATGAACACAGTATTTCAGTTTTAAAGCCAAAAGACTTAGCTTCAAATAAGAACTCTTCTGATTTTTAGCTTTTTCAAGTAACATAACCTCTCTGAACTGCATTATTTCCTTTTATAAAACTCTGGCAGGGTTATTGTGAAATTAAATGAAACCATGAGTGTGAAATGCCAAGTTGTTAGAGCCTGATTCTCAGATAGAATAGGATGAATAATGGTGAAACATGATATTTAGAAAGAACAGTGTTGACATGACTAAGGTAAGAGGAAGAAGAGGGATCTACTCCCTCTCTCCTTTTCTTTTTTTCTTACCAGGATTATTCTAATAATTTTTCTTCCTTAATTCTCTGGTGCAAAATTTTTTTAATTGTTTTTTGGAAGTCTGGAATGATAACACGACTCTGTGATTCTATAGACTAAATTAGTTATGAGTCAAGGAAAGGGAAAAATTATTTTGAATGAACCATTTAAATACAGATCTCAAAGTACATCTGTTTCTCTTATAATTTACTGAAAGATATTTATTTTTATAATGTTAGGGGAGAGCTAAACCAGGAAGGCATTGAAGACACTTGCAAATTGAAATACACAGTGTCAACAACACAGGATCTTGTTAGAAATGCAGGATCTCAGTCCACACCCCCAATTTCTGAATCAGAGTATGTCCTTTAATAAGATCCTACCAGTGATTAATATTCTTATTAACATGTGAGAATTATCGTTGTAGAAAATTTTATTGAGCCTGAAGGTACTTATGTAAAAGTTTCCTTTTCTGATAATGCTTATGATGTGGCATTGCCTAGTCTTGTAATATCTGACATTGTGAATTCAACAGAAACTGTGGTGATTCTTTGGTAACTGGTTCCTCTCTTTTCTACTTAAATGCAGGATCTTCCAATATAGTTACAACTATAAAGTAGAGTGGAAGAGAAACCTGAGCCAACAACACCTCCTGGACCAAGTGACCTCTTAGGTCTTTCTGGTGACCTTTTTTCTTTCTCATCTACCCTAGTTTTTGTTCCAAACATCCCAAACTGTGTGCTTTCTTTATGCTACTTTTTCTAATGATTGATCTTGTATCAGCAACTTGTAACAGGTCAATTTATGACTTTTCTCATTTTATTGTTATGATTATTACTTTAATGACATGATCCTCCCTTAAAATAATATCACATATTATAAAGAAGGCTTGGGAAATATTCAATAATTAGCCATATACCTGTACATCTAGAAAGATATCACATAGATCTTGCCAATTGCCCCTACCATACAAAATAACTTCATGTTCTGCCCCAAATGGAAGTGATCATTAAGTGATCATTAACCATCATTTTTGCTTGATGGTCAAGTAGAAAGATTATTCCAGAGATATTTTATTTTTTAACCTCATTCTCTTGGCTCTGCTTACAGACCTAAATTCTGCTGAAACCATTTATCTGAGTAGAGAGCAGAAGTTAAATGGAGCTCTCCACATGAATTCTGATTACTGTTTGGTTTAGAACCATAGTGGTTTTAGGATGCCAGGACTACATTTTTTTTCTCTAGCTATTCTTTTAAAATAATTGAGGAATGAAAATGAAAGCAAATTATAATAGCCAGGAAATTGGACTAGTGTGTAGTTTAAGAAATAAATAAAATTGACTAAAATGTTTTTAATAAAATATTATATAACTTCTCATATTCTTATTTAACTGGATTCTTGTGATTTCCTAAGGGATTATACCAACCTATCAATTTTTATTTGTATTGTATAAAGCATATTCACATAGGGTAAACATTATCTTGCAAAATAGGAACATTAAAGGATAAGTTAGGCTGTAACATGTGCATGTTTTTAATTTTTTGTAAGTTTTTACTGACATATGCTTTAGAAAGTTTACTAAAATGTAAGCATTTTTTCCTTCCTATGGACAAAATGCCCATATTGAAAAATGTATTTTTTCTCATACTACTCTGCAAGGGAAGCTTTCCAATTTGAGAAATTGAAAGAAACTTATGAGCAGGGCTTGATTATTGTAGGTATCATTTCAGTTCATTATTACCTAAGAGACCTTGGATTATCAGACTACCTGTATTAGTGAATAGCTCAGTGGCAAGAGAAATCAGAATGTAGTTACGTAAAGCTATTTTTTTCCTTTCAAGAAAATAACTCTAATCATATAAGAATCTACAGGAGCACAAAGTATCCAGTTTCAAACTGTACTTAAAAGTGAATCTAATAATGACTCTTACCAAATTATTGTATATCCTGTCCTTTTTATATATGCAGTTGCATATGTAACTATATAGAAAAATATGTAGAATGCTTTGTGATTTGTAAAATACTTATAAAAATGTTATCACATTGTTTGCACTATTTTTTATTTTATTATTAGTATATGATAAATTACCACACACACACACACACACACACAAAGTGAGCCTGAGTAATTCAGGTGGAAATTTCAAATTTCAGAATAAGTATGAGTTTAAAATTGGCTAACATGCTAAGTATGAATCTTTCTTAAGTGTTTATTCATATCACACATATTTAGTAAAAAGACCATATTTTGGTTCAAAATAATAAGGATCACACAATTAATAAGTGAACATAAAGCCAAGTAAATGGATTTTTTAAAAATATGCCATGTTATTTATGGTGTCAGATAACCTTTTATTAGTGGGATATTTGAATTTCCTTTGTTTGCTTTCAGGATAATGTTTATATATAGCTATATTGTTGTATTCTTTCTGATTCTTGTTTTCCATTACTCTGTAACTCTATTCATGCTAATTATCTCACTGCCTATTTTATAGACAAACTTATCTCCCTTTCCCTTGGGACTTATGCCATAATTTATAGAATTTAATTGTATTGTATTTTACTATTATAGCACCCATCAGGGATTCTCTAAACTATTTTTATAGATTAATAAAAGCATTCTTCATCAAGCTACCATCTGCTAATTTGTCAATTTTATTTTACTTATGCACAATGAAGTACTACAGGGCTTAGAAGTTCTTCTCAGTAAGAGAGTCAATTTTGGCCCAGAATAATCAGGCTCTTTTTTTTTTTCATTCCATTTTATTATCATTGTCCATGGAAGTCAGTAATAGTGTTCATTTCTAGGGACTTGAAAGAAACATACACAAACACACACACACAAACAAGCACAAGCCTACCACATCACAAAATATTCCCCTTTCTTTATACAGTTTAGAACTCTTAAAATTTCTTTATAGATTTGATACAACTTTTTAATGCCCCTCCACTAACCTGAAAATTTACATCATATCAAGTATTTTGTTTAAAATACTGAAGATTTTGGTCATTGTACGTGGCCCGATTACAGGACGGGGATGAACACAGAACATAAAGAACGACACAGGCACACATAAAGACTTCACATGACTCAAGTGCCCAATGCACTGGCCATTTTATTTTTATACCCCCCAGATCCAGGGTTAGTTCCTTGTACGTGAGCATCTGAGCATAGCAGCGATAACCGTCAACTTTGGAATAGTATCACAAGGGAACAATTTCCCATGATCTCAGACCTCAAAACAGTTACTTGAGGCACCAACGCCAGACATGACTCAAAGATCAAGGCCCAAGTAAGCAACAATGAACAATGCAGCCATCAGAAGAACTTCTTGTGCTCTTTCCCAGTCAGCGGCAGGCCCCCATGGTTGTGCCTGTCTCAGGTTGTCCCCCTCATGGGAGATTTTACTCGTCTTTGGCCACCAACCATCTTACGGGGCCATAGCTTAGGGCCATAGCTTATCTTTATGGCCTCCAGACTCCCATCACGGGGGCCCACCATGTGGGAGCTGGGCAGCATTTGCTTATGTGCACAAACTTAGGCCTCTTGTCATGTCCCAAGGCAGTAACTGTGTCTGAAGAGAATACTGGTTACCACTGCATCATGCAGCACACGTCCATTACAGGCTATAGTGAATGATTAGTATAAGGCAGGTAATCGCCAGAATCAGCCCCCTACAGGTCATCAACTGTTCATATACCCTATAAATATATACAACTATTATATGTCCATAATAATTCAAAATAAAAATATTGTTATCAAATATTTAGTTTTATATGTTTGTGGATGTCAACAAATAAGTTTAATATAGTTTGTCAGTATTTGTTTAAATCAGATATTAATTAGTTAATTATTATCAGAATAGTCATTAAGCTAATTACAAAGATACAATTTACTGAAAATAAATTTTTGTGTTCTATATTGAAACATTTTTGTGATTGCTGGTTTGGTGTTGTGTTTGTTTTCATTTCATGTTTTTCTTTTCTTATATATTGTTCTAAGAAATATCTAGGTTATTATTTTATTTTAATATAACTATATTTTATATATAAGTTTTTGACAAAAATACTGCCAATTTTCTATATCAAGACAAAAGCACAAAAAGATTACAATTTAGACAGAAAAAAAGAAACCACATAATGTGGAAAACAGATGTGATACTGTTTTTCTAAACTAATACTATATTAGCACAGTAATGTTTTAGCCTATTCATGAAATAACTAACTATGCAGGAAACTTTAGCTTTTAATTTTCAAACAAAGATACACATCATAATTTCTCCTCACCATTTAAAATCTAATTAGCATATTAAAACATGTTAAATTGTATTATATTTTGTTGATTTTCTAATTTTTTTGGTGGCATCCTAATGAAATATTTTTAGATCATAGCTATTACATGTAAATACACATTTTCATAGAAATACTCATTTAGATTTATTTCATTTTATCAAAAAATATAAAGTCATATTCATATATTTGAATGATGAAAAATAAATAATATTTAAAACCTGATCTAAAATGATATTTATTTGTCAAAAGATGCCTATAATTCAATCACAAAACAATAAATATGTATAGTTTAAAATGTAAAATGTTACTACATGTCTATGAGATTCAAAAAGAGCATAGGAAATAATTTGGTGAGGCACTGGGAAATAAAACAATGCTATTATTGTTTTCTTTAATTGGTCTTTTGGATTAATGGCCATCAAACATGATCTCCTAATTTTAATGAAAAGAAAATAATTACAATAGCATCTAAGCTCTGCATCTTTTTCCTGCAAAAGATATGTCTGTTCATAGATTTCCTAGTTACACACCTGCATATATCCACAATTAAATTCCTCTTAATTCTACATTGATAACTTTTGTATATTCCTAAATATTTTTCCAAATATATCACAAACACATTCTGGTGAAAAATTGTATGTGTGAGCACGCTTTCCAAAAGAGTGATGTAATGTTTTCTTGCTATTTGTGGCAATGTTATTGTCACATTTAGGTTAATTGCAAATGGGGGACACAGGAGAGCAGATCACTTAGGATACTCAGCAGTAAAGCACACCAAGGAGATCAACTGTCAAACTGCCAACAAATCCCAAAGACTCAGAGGGTGTCAAAAATGTGTTCTGTTCATCTGAAGATCATTTTGTTAATATTAAGCTGAAGTAATGATGTAGAGGTGGACATACGGTCAAAGAAGTTCCTTCTCTTTTCCCATTTCCTATTCCCCTGGTGAAAGATAGCATGATATTATAGTTATTGTAACAGGTGTTATGGAATCATGACTTTAGGATTAAAACCAAATTGGCTTCAATTCATGACTCTATAATTATTAACTGTAGGATAGTACTGCTCTAATTTTCATTTTCCTCATTACAAAAATAGCACACTATTTTTGTGTGCTGAAAATCAGATGGAAATGTGAAATTATCTAATGAAGAATGCATTAGTTCATGCTTCTTCAACATATTCCTAAATTAATACTTTATAGAAGATAGTAAAGATGTATTGGTATTTGTAGCACGAAATGGTTTACAAGAAATTTGATACTTTTCTACGTACTATATTTTACTATGTAACATATTTGATTGAGTTAATATTTAAATGATATTCTAATTCCTCTCCTTAGACTAAGATTATTTCTTCTGGAATATATGTACATCCTTGGTGATAAACATAAAATATATCATTTAATTTGCGTAGTATAAGCTAGGTGTTGTTGCTACTTTCATTTATCCAATGAGGAAACTAACACTAGAGATGATACAATATGTCAGAGTTCACACTCTCAAATGTGGAGACCGAATTTGAAGAAACACATGTTTGTCTGATTTCAGATATAACATATTGGACTGAGAAAATATTCTTAAGTTACTGTAGAAGTACAAAATATCATGAGGCTGTTGCACATCTACTTGCCCCAAATTTTTACTTCCTTTTGATTCATCAAACTAGTCCCACAAATTTTGCTTCCATTTGCCAGTTACAGTCACCCATTCTTGTATGGTTTTGATCTCAGTAACGATGATATAAAAAGCTTTGACCAAGGAAAATTATATCTACAATTAATGTCCTTCTAGATCCTAGAGTATCATCTGTTCTGACATTTTGTCTTTAATTTTACTGGAGACTTTTTGTTGCCTCTATCATAAGCTTTTTCTGCTTGTTCCTGCTATTAGTGTCTAATTAATGATTTTATCTTTTTTTAAAAAAATATTAGTGTACTACATGTGAGTGCCTTATATGAAAGTCACAGATATCAAACTGGTCTGATGAACGTAACAGGAAACATACAATTTACTGCTCACCACATGTCATTCCTGTTCTCACAAATGATTGCTGTTATTATTGTTGTATATAGTGATCAGAACTGGCAGGTTTCAGTCTGAAATGCTGGTTCTTAGTGTGCTCATGGCTGAAGAATGACCAGACACATGAAAGTAAGGGAAGTATGAAAATGAGGTTTATTGAGGTGAGAAAGATAGAATTATAGAACAAAAGCAAGATATGGGTTTACATGGCATGATACATATGACACAGATGACAATCAGACCCAGTGTTGCAGCGAAGGGAGAGTAAAAGGAAGGGCAGAAAAGGGGTAGGTTATGGTCTCAATCTTGCTTTATAGTGCCCAGATTGGGACCTCCATGTGGCTCAGATGTCACCATGGAACCACTTTGATTGGACAGTCGAGAGTTGCATGACCTGAGTCATACTATGCACGCAGGTTGTTCTAGGTCGATTTCCAAACTCTATGGTACCTATATGGCTTGGTCTATGGCTAGAGAGTCCTCTGCATTCTTTTGCAGCTGTTGTGCTAAGTTATGATTGGCAGATTTGTAGAGTATTCCCTCCTCCCCCAGGTATGGCAGTAGCTCAAGGCAGTATCAAGGTAGGGCAGGACCAAAATAGGGGCCTGTGGCCCACCACTGTCCTTCTTCCCAAATGGGGCAATTTCACCAATGCAAGGCACAAATTTTCATCCCTAGGAGACCTGGAATCCCTTGCTAACTACCTAACAGAACCACTCTTTCCTTGGGTAAAGGATCTCTCTCCTTCTTTGTAACAATTAAAGAATTAACCATAAAATGCATAAAGTACTCTGCAGAAAATTCCCTGATATATTTCAAAGTGCTGTCACCAATATCAGCCCTTACCTCTTGTGTCAGAACCCAAAGGACATCACACTAAAAATGAACAGAAACCTCCCTCCCTCTCTCTCTTTCTCTTTTTAATCGGAGCAACATCATGCTGGTGATAGACTGGATTTGGCCTGACATACAGAGTTTTGAAGAATGGCATTTGAGAAACAAGGAAAAATATCAATACTGAGGGCTCAGAAATTAGTATAAAAATAGACAAGAAGAAAGAAACCATGAAGACAAACTATTAGAGGTCAAAGTAAGGTGAATAGCCAAAATCTAGACAAAAAATCAGAATTTAATTTATCTCTTTAAAATTATGGACTGATGATTTCTTTCTTTATTTTTGTATCCATAAATTAAAAAAAATTAAAATAGAGTATTGTCTAGTCCCTCTTCTTGAGTTTGTTAATGTGGAATAGCCATGAGGGAAAGAAAGAAGGAAGGAGAAAGAGACAACCAAGCAGAATAGCTTGGGGACAGACCATAAAATCATCCTCAGTTTCCCATATATTTGAATTTGAAATGATGGAGTTATCCTTGTTTTCTTCCTGTGAGTAGACTATGGAATGTAATCAGGAAAATAGATATAACAGATAAATAGATAATATCAGCAGTTTTTCATCTTTATAAGGTACTAAAATAATCTGTATGCTGATAACTTCTTTCACATGTTCTTCAGTTTATAATAGGTATACTCTATATTTTTGTTTGGTTTTATACTGTTTTGTGTTTTCTGTTCTTCTAGCTCCTGCACAGGTGAGATTCAGAGACCAAAAAGAGAAAAAAAGGTTAGTTATCTACTACCTTGATGAGAGAGTCTGCTATTTGGTTATATCCCTGTGTCTTGATCATCTGCTTTGTCTTGTACTCTAATATTTGGTTTTTGTGCATATAAATTATTTACCTAATAGATGTTGTACTATTGGATGTAGATGTTGTACTATTGCAATTACTTTTGGTTAAATTGTTTGCTATTATTTCCTTGACATTCTGTTCCAATGACATTCTGACATTGTTGATGTCTTTGTTGATTTCTATAACTCCACATCCATCTTATCTCCAACTCCTCAGTTCTTCCATGGTCAAAATTGTTAGATACTAATATTTTGGATTCCTGTCAAGAATTTCCCTCATTTATTTTGATGATATATCTTGCTGTCAAAACTATGCTAACATTCATAATCCAAGGGCCAACTGCAGAACAACAACAACAACAAAAAACCCTTAATAATCTATCAGATGAATTTATCTTAATTACTGCACCAAATTAGTAAAACAGTATTTTAAATGCATTTTAATAATTCTTATACTGTGGAAATATTTTGAATTGATATATAGTTTTAGCAATTTTCCAGTAACTGGGAAGTTTATGAACTGCCTGGTCACATGATAAACTGTAAAGCAAAGTCATTCAATAATTGAAGTAAGTTATTGCAAAGCACGCCCTGCATGAATCACTGTCTTACACTGAGCTTGGAATGTGGCCTGTAATTAAAGGCACACTGAAATTTATTTTTAGAATAATAAATTGCAGTTACATTAATATATACCTTCTTAAACCATTTAGCAGTGACCTTATCAGGATAAATAGTTCATTTTCTGGGAACTAATATTATATTGTTCATTGAACACATTACAAACTTTATGGGATTAAATGAAGTAATAACAATACTTTTGGCCCTTACGTATTTATAATTTAAGTGAGATGTGCAAATTATACAACATAATTTATTATATATTTTATTTTAAACCCACCTATATGCCAAGAACTACTCTAGGTACTAGCTCTGATAGAATGATGTATAAAATATTGTCTTGACTTCCAGGAAAGGGACTTAGAGTCTTGCAGGAGATAAACACACATAAGTGACTACAATATAACAGGCTGTGATAAATAGCATAATAGTTTCTAGTATAATTTTTTTTTCTATTTGCTGAAACACAGAGTAAGCAAGGAAGGAAAATTTATTTCATCCTGAAATGAGACCCAATTCATGTCTAGGAACAAAAGAAACTGCAGAATCTGACTCTAGAAATGCAACTCAGAGAATATCCATGGAACATGTTATAGTTAGCATTCTGCTGAATATAAGTAACAGAAAGTAAGTTGGCCAAGCCTAAGTTTAAATAGGAATTTGTTGTAATATACTTGAGCATCTCACAGAATTCAAAAGAAATCCTGCTAGGTCTCAAAAAGAGGTGGAGCCAGGGATTCATCTGTCAACAGGTCTCTCATTCCTTCTGGTCTCTGGTTATCTTTGTAAGAATGCTCACCAAATTTATTCTCTTTCCAGACATTAGCCTTTTCCTTTCTGTTCACCTGGAAAAACCTGCATATCAATAGTCTCTTATTTTTAAATATTAGAATTTCAGCTACCTTCAGAAATACAGACCTAATTATCTAGTTCTATTTTCCAACATTTCTGGGAAGGAACTAATTGGCACAATTTGGCCAATCTCATGAACTAGAGAGGGGTTGTAGATCTTGACCCATTAGCAATGTAGAAACAGCTACAATCAAGTAAGTGGTAGGAAGAAGGGTATTTTCTAGAATTTAAATGTTTGAGGAAATCCTGGAGGTATACTCTAGAGAGTAAATAAATCTGGTTAATCATTCTCAAACTGGTTAACTCTGGATTTCTATTCAGAATTTCTAATCAGTGATTTCTTAGGAGGCAAGTATTATTATTGGGAATCACAAATCTATGAATATAAATAACTAACAACTTCTGCTAAGTTATGGAGCTAAGACCAATGTCCAGTGATAAGACCTGACAAAAATAAATGAACACAACATGGCCAAAGCTACATAATTTTCAGAGCCACATTCCACTATTGGAGAGGGAATGAAGGACCTGGCAAAGTAAATGGAAAGAGTTATCTAAAATATGCAAAGAGACAAGCTCTGGATACAATATATTAAATTATACTGATTTTCTCCTACTTATTGGACTCTTATTTAATAAACCTGGGTGGAAAGAGTCATTTGTTCTATTGAGGTCTTGTTAAATTATAAATATAAAAATAGATATAAAACAGTCAGTTAATAGAACTTTGGAGTCTAGAGGGCAAATGGAATATTTGAACTTTGAGGGGAGGCAGAATAATCTTTCCATTTAATGGGAGGGAAGACTAAGATCATAAGTACAGGCATAGGATGGTTTTGAGATTTGGAGGTAAGAATTTAAGTTCCTCCTCAAATACTTTTATTTTTTCCAAAAATCTGATGTGAGACCTGTGGCTGAGATGGAAGAAGTATAGCAGTTGGCTATTGAGGGAAAAAGCTGAAGGTATAAAATCATCTCAAGAGCAGAAAATGATTATACTAGAGGGACATATTAGATTTCTAGGCAGTATCAAGTTCCTATGAAGTCAGTGGTCATGAATTTTAAGTGAAACCAGTGTGGAACAGAATCAAACTTTGTCATAGGTTTGATTCTGTTCTGTCAGAGACTATTTTAGTGTTACTTTTATGCAGTCATAGGAAAGAGTAAGGCAAATAGTCCCAAATGAGAACCTACAGTAGGATAATGAGTTAATTTACAGATTAAGTGAGCAAATCCCCATATTAAATATTTCATACTCAAATAAAAACAAATACACATTCCGTTGACAAACAATGTTTACTAATGTTATGATCATCACAAACCTCAAGGTTAATATTTATATTCAGAGGCTATTAAACATGAAATTTATACTTAAATGTCTGCTTTGGAAACCTGAACTATAAACCTTAATCTATTTGATTTTACTATAGAAATATAAGTTACAACTCAATTAGATGAAGAACCTTCAGAAAAATATAAAATCATTGGCATAATTATTCTGGTACTGCTATTAAATTGTTCTTCTCAGCACATTAAGGAAGAGTAAGTTAGAAAACATTAATGTCTCAGTAATAGTATACAGTGATTGTCAGGGTGGCCTAAAGTATCTTTTAAGCTTAATGCATGCTCTGATTCCTGGATTGTGCTGATGTTAACTTGGTTAAGATGGAAATTAGGTTTCCCAGATTCTTTACCCTTCTGTGATTTCAAATCATAAATGTCTAAAAGAAGACTGTGAGATTTGGAAGGCAACTGCGAAGTGGTGGACATCATTCTCTGAAAGCCGTCACATTCAGATATGGTGACAGACACAGAGGTGAGCCCAGGACATTTTCTATTCTACATTCAGCTTGTCTCCCTAGTTGTTGGTCCTGTTGACCAATAGTAGAATGACTTCAAGTATTTGGCTGTGAAGCTGCAGAGGTGTGAAATAGATGGAAGCCCCTATTCCTAAGCTTCCCCTTCATGATTATTCTTGGGAAGATGGACATGTTTGATTCTTTTGATTATTTCTGCACACTGCCATGTTTCTACCTGGCAGTCCTTCAAGCAGACTCCTTTAGTAGTCCTGGCTCTAATTTTGTGATCCCCCTTCAGACATTAACTTTCTCAGCACTCCCAATTTTTTGTGAAGTCTAATTTCTATAATAAATCCCTTAATGTCAAAGTATTCATTACAACTCTAGTTTACTCAACAAGCCTAACAAATATACTATTTCTGGCTATTGTTTTCAAAGTTTAAGGTATAATTTATGTGTTCTGTACTAGTAGTACTGTAGTCTACACTAGTGAAGACCTTAAGTATTGACATTGGCTCAGCATTGTTAATGTGAAGAAATTACCTTTTGGAGTTGGGAGCATAGGCCAACAGGAGAAAATCAAGTATTTGCCACTTTTAGGATTCTTGGATTAGATCATCATATCCCCAATATTATCACTACTGCTTGACTTATTTCTGTATTTTCAACTGGAGAGGTCTTAATTGTATTTGGCTGGGGACCAGATTGAGATAAAGCACAATGAGGAAGCTGATGTTAGCAATGAACAGATAAAGAGCAAACTGAAGCTTAACAAGTAGTGCCTATCATATTTTGTTTCTTGGAATTGGTTAGCAATGCTTATTTAAAAAAGATATTTAGTCCTGCAGACTAAATCTAAAAATAAGCAATGGTAAACGGCTTAAAAAAAAGGAACATACTTTGTATGAAAGTATGAAAGGGAGTTCTTGGAGGCAAATCTAGCTTTAAAGGACAGATAAAACAAGTGTTTACCAAAGTAGGCTAATTTTAGGGAATAAATTTTCTTTGTTATACAGCTTGGAAAGAAACAGCCCTACAAAGTAAAGCAGAGAGATTTCAGAAAGTTAATTGTAGTGTCTTGCCCAGGGCAGCCAAGGTATATAAAATTATTGAGAGATCCTCCCTAAAACCTGCAGATATAGATTCAAAAATATTCATAACTGGATGAACTGTGACTTGATTACTAGGGCAGTTATACTAGATGGCTATTTAAAATTTAGACATATTTCATTGGATTCATATGGAAAATGAATTGTTAAATCCTTTAAGCAATATCAATTTTTAAATTAACAAAATAATTTTGAAAGGGCCAAAATGATGTCATGCACTGTAAGGTAAATGATAATGAAATAGGATGAAGATAGTAAAGTAAACCATAAAACAGATAAGTTAATAAAAGATAACAGGCACGGCCACAATAGAATGAATCTAGACCTGAGTTTGATATTAGACCTATGGGAAGATCTGTATTGGGTAGTTTTCTTAACCAGGAGGTGAAAATGAACAGGATTTGTTTGGACCATGGTTACTTTTTAAAAATTTATAATTTATTAACTTACAATGAGGGAGCACACACAAGTATCAGGTCTTGAAAACAAAAAGCAAGGACAAGAATAAAGGCACTTTGGTGCACAAAATGTTTTCTCCCTGCATATGAAAGAACAACTAATTAAACCACTGAAGAAACAAGTAAAGAAAAAATTAAGACTACTGGGACTATTTACAGAAATAAAGAGTACAATAGAAGGAACAAAATCTGAGCTGCCTTCTCATTGTTGCAATGTGAGTGCTATCCTTGTAGATGTGGTAATAAAAATTGTTTAAAAACTTGGGAAATTGAAAGTGTTTAGTAGTAGTAAATCTAGGGAAGTAGTTCATACCCATTAGGAGGCAGTAATTATAAGCTGGGTCAGGAAACACAAGAAGCCCCTGAAAGTAATTTCTTTTAAATGCTCCAGATCAATTTAGGAATGAAACTTAAGAAAATCAGGGATAAACATACATATTGGGACTGCAGGGAATTCCTGCATGGAATTATTTTTTAATTCCATTAAAAATAATAGTTGATGTTTAGATACTAACAACCTAACGAATAGGCTCAAAGAATTGGAAAAAGAAGAGCAAACAATTTCCAATCCCAGTAGAAGAAAGGAAATAACGAAGACCAAAGCAGAACTTAATGAAAGGGAGAACAAGAAAACTATACTAAAGATCAATAAAACCAGAAGCTGGTTTTTTGAAAAGATAAATAAAATTGATGGCCCTCTTGCTAGACTGACAAGGACTCAAAGGGAAAGGACCGTAATAAACTCAATAAGAAATGAAAAAGGAGAGATCACAACAGACACCAAAGAAATACAAAACATTATATTTGATTACTATAAAAATCTATATGCCCAAAAGCTACAGAATGAAGATGAAATGGACAAATTCCTGGATTCATACAACCTCCCTGAGTTCACCCAATTCCTGAATAGACCAATCTCAAGCTCAGAAATTGAAGCAGTAATTAAAAACCTCCCCAAACAGAAAAGTCCCGGGCCAGATGGCTACACTTCAGAGTTCTACCAAACATACAAAGATGAACTCATACCTATACTACAGAAACTATTCTATACCATTGAGAAGGATGGTATCCTTACTAACTCATTCTATGAAGCCAATATCACCTTGATACCAAAGCCAGGAAAGGACACCAAAAAAAAGAAAATTACAGACCGATATCCCTCATGAATATAGATGCAAAAATTCTAAATAAAATTTTAGCAAATAGAATTCAGCAGCACATCAAAAAAATAACTCACCATGACCAGGTGAGCTTTATTCCAGGGATACAAGGCTGGTTCAACATACGCAAGTCTATAAATGCAATTCACTTCATAAATAAAATCAAGAACAAAGACCATATGATTCTGTCAATAGATGCAGAAAAAGCATTTGACAAAGTCCAACATACCTTTATGATAAAAACTCTTAACAAAATAGGCATAGACGGCTCATACCTTAAAATTATCAAATCCATATATGACAAACCCACTGCTAATATCATTCTAAATGGGGAAAAATTGAAATCATTCCCTCTTTGAACTGGAACAAGACAAGGATATCCGCTATCTCCTCTTCTATTCAACATAGTGCTCAAAGTCCTAGCTATAGCAATCAGGCAAGAGACGGATATTAAAGGTATCCAAATGGGGGAAGATGAGATCAAACTCTCCCTCTTCACCGATGATATGATATTATACCTAGAAAACCCGATGGACTTTTCCAAGAGATTCCTAGATTTAATAAATGAATTTGGTAAAGTTTAAGGCTATAAAATCAATATACACAAATCAGAAGCATTCATATATGCCAAGAAACATCAAGCAGAAATTCAAATCAAAAAACACAATACCCTTTACTATAGCCTCAAAGAAAATTAAATATTTAGGAGTATACTTAACAAAAGATATGAAAGATTTATACAAGGAGAACTACGAAACACTAAAAAAAGAAATTGCATATGACTTAAACAAATGGAAAAATCTACCTTGTTCATGGATTGGTAGAATCAATATTTTAAAATGTCAATATTATCGATAGTGATCTACAGAATTAATGCAATCCCCATCAAAATGCCACCAGCTTTCATTACGGAAATAGAAAAAATAATTCTTCACTTTGTATGGAACCAGAAAAAAACCTCATATAGCCAAAGCAATTTTAAGTAAATAGAACAAATTGGGAGGCATCAGTCTTTCTGAACTCAAGCTGTATTAAAAAGCAATAATAGTTAAATCAGCCTGGGACTAGCACAAGAACAGAAGCATCGAT